>CM026401.1:54139134-54254456 GCA_014843695.1 Archivesica marissinica
GGTATAAGGGATGGGTGTGGTATAATGGATGGGTGTGGTATAAGGGATGGGTGTGGTATAAGGGATGGGTGTGGTATAAGGGATGGGTGTGGTATAAGGGATGGGTGTGGTATAAGGGATGGTGTGGTATAAGGGATGTGTGTGGTATAAGGGATGTGTGTGGTATAAGGGATGTGTGTGTGGTAAGGGATGTGTGTGGGGTATTATACATTTTACAAGCGTGCTTAAGATACGTACTGTAGATTGATGGTATGCCTGCATTAACTGGCTCTATAATCACAGTAAGGAAAGAAAAACATTCATTAATTAGTCTACAAACACACAGTAATATAATATTATATAAGCCCATAATTAAATACATTGCTGGATGTCTCCACTGGTTCCAATCTCATAAGATATCAGACCATTTGAGTTGCTCAAACTTCTGCACAAATACTGCAACAATTACCGTATAATCTCAGCCATAAGTCGCCCTTTTTCTAATCAAGATAATTTCCATAATAAAAGTAATATGTTGAGTTATGACTGAGAATTAAGGGGAAAAAACATTTTGAAAATAAAATTGGTTTTAAAATTATTTTGGAACTTTATTTCTGTTTTTTTTACACTTTGTTACTAGTACAAGACATGGAAAATTGCACCCCCGACTTCTGAAAAAGACACAAAAACTGTTTCTTTACACTTTCACATAAAATCAATTTATTTTTATATTTTGGGTTTTACACCTGCATCAGCACCATTTTTGGGCTATATCGCCGTCGGGCAGTTTACCTAACAATACCTTTCCTGGGCAGGCTCCAGCGGTTAACCAGTACTTGGCAGTTTCTTACGGAGGTTGGTGCACCCAAATTTTTCATATAAATGAGACACGGCCTGAGCGGGGCTCGAACCCGTGACCATCAGTGATGATAGGTTACAGTGGTATACAAGTCAGCGACCTTAACCACTCTACCACGGAGGTGGACCACATAAAATCAAACATTACCATATGACTGAGGTCGACCGTTAAATGACCAAAATACGAGAATTGGTTTGTATATAGCCAGTTGCACAAGCTCACATTAAAAATAAGAAATTAGCCCCTGTGTTGTTGTTGTTGTTGTTGTTGTTGTTGTTGTTGTTGTTGTTGAGGATGATTTATGACTTTCTATATAACCAATTGCACATGATGGTTGAGGACGACCAATAGGTGAATACTGAACACGGTATATTTTATATGCGATAGCTGCTTTATATTACGAACATAATTTTTAACCCATTCAACACCAAGTAACTGACATAGACTCTGGTGCATGATATTTTTAGACCATCAAATTAATAAGAAGATTACATTTGGACCAGTTCATTTATCAAAATGGGTAATTTTGTCTAATAATAGTAATATTACTGGCAAAAAGTGCAGATCCTGATGAGACGGCTCGTCACGAGCCGGCTCATCTGGATCTACACTTTTTGTAAGCCTATTTACAAGTCTGTGGTGTTGAAAGGGTTAAGCAAAGAAACACAAACAAATATAATACAAATGTACTGTCGCTAAACATTAAATTTTAATAAAAGTAAAACAACAATACTAACTGGAGGTGGGTTTTCTATATTTAGCTCATATGGTGTGCCACCGTATCCAAATCTAATAACATCCCCTGGAGCGAGTCGCACTGCAGCGTTTTGAACACGAACATCGTTAACGTAGGTACCCTGTGTAGAATTGAGATCCTGAAGCACATAGCAGTCTTCTTGCTCGCTATATTCTATAACCGCATGCTGCTGGTCGACGCCATTAGTCTGAAAGTAACACATGATCAATATAGAGTTGAACTGTGACAACAGTAACCGCATGCTGCTGGTCGACGCCATTGGTCTGAAAGAAACACATGATCAATACAGAGTTGAACCATGACAACTGTAACCGCATGCTGCTGGTCTACGCCATTGGTCTGAAAGAAACACATGATCAATATAGAGTTGAACTGTGACAACAGTAACCGCATGCTGCTGGTCTACGCCATTGGTCTGAAAGAAACACATATGATCAATATCGACTTCATCCCCTGGGGGCCCCACTTCTCAACCAAAAAATATTTTCATTTTCATTTTTGTAAAGTGCACATTCTATTCAAATTTTGTATTTAATGGTTATTATGTGTAGTTTAACCCTACTTTGTTGAAATTGCTTATATAAAACCATTTACAATGTATGGGCGCAATCACCCGCTTTCTCACTTCTCCCAAAATGTTCGACCTAGCATGGGACATGGTGTGGGGTATAAGGGATGGGTGTGGGGTATAAGGGATGGGTGATGGGACATGTAATGGCTTACTATGTTCATGAGTGATAAATAACTCGACCACTTAACCCGTTGCACACTAGACGCAGATAAAATCACATTTGCAAACCGTATGCTATTCGGATAGTGGAGCTAAAACATTTAGCTGAAGAGCAAACAACATAGATCCTGATCAGATGCGGCGTTATGCCACAGCTGATCTGGATCTTTTATTGTTTGCAAATGTGATCTTATTTACTTAGCAGGCAAAGGGTTAACTAAACAAAGAAATTTCCTTTTTATTTTAGGCCGAAAAGTGTCTTTATAAATGATGCATCCATACGTCGTCCGATCAGGCTCTATGCTGTTTGCTATTCGGATAGTGGAGCATATGACACATGGCTGAATAGCAAACAACATAGACCCTGATCAGATGCGGCGCTATGCCACGGCTGATCTGGATCTATGTTGTTTGCTATTTGGATAGTGGAGCACATGATACATGGCTGAATAGCAAACAAGATAGACCCTGATCAGATGCGGCGTTATGCCATGGCTGATCTGGATCTATGTTGTTTGCACATTTCTTCCAATTTATTCAGTATTTTAAGGCTTCGATTCAAATTTGTTTCTATCTGCAATGATATGCAACAGGTCAACATACGGACAACACAAATACTAAAGAATATAGTTTTTTTATTAACCATTCTAATAATATATATGGTAACCAGTCTATAAACTGTATCATGCTTTTGTAGCCAGTCTAAACCATAACATTTATTTTTTCATCAGAAACAAATTTTATGCACAGCAGTTCCACTTTAAAATAAGCAAACTTCTCACCCAAATCACCATAAGCTATATCTTATACAAAAATTGTGAAAATCGGACAATAAGCACCACAAAAATTGATTGAAACATCTGCCATCGAATTGAAACAGCCAATATGAACTATTCATTGCAAAGATACAATGTTGTTGTATTGGTATGTAGAGAAAGCAAGCCCACAGCACAATGATTTCAATGTAATGTATATCATAATATTTTGTAATCAGTCTAAGCCGTAATATTTTTGTGACCAGTCTAGGTCATAATATAACTGTTTTAGTGACCAGTCTAAGTCGTAATATAACTGTTTTAATGACCAGTCTAGGTCGTAATATAACTGTTTTAATGACCAGTCTAGGTCGTAATATAACTGTTTTAATGACCAGTCTAGGTCGTAATATAACTGTTTTAATGACCAGTCTAAGTCGTAATATAACTGTTTTAGTGACCAGTCTAAGTCGTAACATAACTGTTTTAGTGGCCAGTCTAAGTCGTAATATAACTGTTTTAGTGACCAGTCTAAGTCGTAACATAACTGTTTTAGTGGCCAGTCTAAGTCGTAATATAACTGTTTAAATGACCAGTCTAAGTCGTAATATAACTGTTTTAGTGACCAGTTTAGGTCGTAATATAACTGTTTTAATGACCAGTCTAAGTCATAATATAACTGATTTAGTGACCAGTCTAGGTCGTAATATAACTGTTTTAGTGACCAGTCTTAAGTCATAATATAACTGTTTTAGTGACCAGTCTAAGTCGTAATATAACTGTTTTAGTGACCAGTCTAAGTCGTAACATAACTGTTTTAGTGACCAGTCTAGGTCGTAATATAACTGTTTTAATGACCAGTCTAGGTCGTAATATAACTGTTTTAATGACCAGTCTAAGTCGTAATATAACTGTTTTAATGATCAGTCTAAGTCATAATAAAACTGTTTTAATGACAAGTCTAAGTCGTAATATAACTGTTTTAATGACCAGTCTAAGTCGTAATATAACTGTTTTTGTGACCAGTCTAAGTCGTAATATAACTGTTTTAGTGACCAGTCTAAGTCGTAATATAACTGTTCTAATGACCAGTCTACAAAAACATGACCAGTCTAGGTCGTAATATAACTGTTTTAGTGACCAGTCTAAGTCGTAATATAACTGTTTTAGTGACCAGTCTAAGTCGTAATATAACTGTTTTAGTGACCAGTCTAAGTCGTAATATAACTGTTTTATTGACCAGTCTAAGTCGTAATATAACTGTTTTAATGACCAGTCTAAGTGTGTAATATAACTGTTTTAATGACCAGTCTAGGTCATAATATAACTGTTTTTGTGACCAGTCTAAGTTGTAATATAACTGTTTTAATGACCAGTCTAAGTCGTAATATAACTGTTTTAGTGACCAGTCTAAGTCGTAATATAACTGTTTTAATGACCAGTCTAAGTCGTAATATAACTGTTTTAGTGACCAGTCTAAGTCGTAATATAACTGTTTTAGTGACCAGTCTAAGTCGTAATATAACTGTTTTAGTGACCAGTCTAAGTCGTAATATAACTGTTTTAGTGACCAGTCTAGGTCGTAATATAACTGTTTTAGTGACCAGTCTAAGTCATAATATAACTGTTTTAATGACCAGTCTAGGTCGTAATATAACTGTTTTAGTGACCAGTCTAGGTCGTAATATAACTGTTTTAGTGACCAGTCTAAGTCGTAATATAACTGTTTTAGTGACCAGTCTAGGTCGTAATATAACTGTTTTAGTGACCAGTCTAAGTTGTAATATAACTGTTTTAGTGACCAGTTTAGGTCGTAATATAACTGTTTTAGTGACCAGTCTAGGTCGTAATATATCTGTTTTAATGACCAGTCTAGGTCGTAATATAACTGTTTTAGTGACCAGTCTAGGTCATAATATAACTGTTTTAATGACCAGTCTAAGTCGTAATATAACTGTTTTAGTGACCAGTCTAGGTCGTAATATAACTGTTTTAATGACCAGTCTAGGTCGTAATATAACTGTTTTAGTGACCAGTCTAGGTCGTAATATAACTGTTTTAATGACCAGTCTAAGTCGTAATATAACTGTTTTAATGACCAGTCTAAGTCGTAATATAACTGTTTTAATGACCAGTCTAGGTCGTAATATAACTGTTTTAGTGACCAGTCTAGGTCGTAATATAACTGTTTTAGTGACCAGTCTAAGTCGTAATATAACTGTTTTAATGACCAGTCTAGGTCGTAATATAACTGTTTTAGTGACCAGTCTAGGTCGTAATATAACTGTTTTAGTGACCAGTCTAAGTCGTAATATAACTGTTTTAGTGACCAGTCTAAGTCGTAATATAACTGTTTTAGTGACCAGTCTAAGTCGTAATATAACTGTTTTAGTGACCAGTCTAGGTCGTAATATAACTGTTTTAGTGACCAGTCTAAGTCGTAATATAACTGTTTTAGTGACCAGTCTAGGTCGTAATATAACTGTTTTAGTGACCAGTCTAGGTCGTAATATAACTGTTTTAGTGACCAGTCTAAGTCGTAATATAACTGTTTTAGTGACCAGTCTAAGTCATAATATAACTGTTTTAGTGACCAGTCTAGGTCGTAATATAACTGTTTTAGTGACCAGTCTAAGTCGTAATATAACTGTTTTAGTGACCAGTCTAGGTCGTAATATAACTGTTTTAGTGACCAGTCTAAGTCGTAATATAACTGTTTTAATGACCAGTCTAGGTCGTAATATAACTGTTTTAGTGACCAGTCTAGGTCGTAATATAACTGTTTTAGTGACCAGTCTAAGTCGTAATATAACTGTTTTAGTGACCAGTCTAGGTCGTAATATAACTGTTTTAGTGACCAGTCTAAGTTGTAATATAACTGTTTTAGTGACCAGTTTAGGTCGTAATATAACTGTTTTAGTGACCAGTCTAGGTCGTAATATATCTGTTTTAATGACCAGTCTAGGTCGTAATATAACTGTTTTAGTGACCAGTCTAGGTCATAATATAACTGTTTTAATGACCAGTCTAAGTCGTAATATAACTGTTTTAATGACCAGTCTAGGTCGTAATATAACTGTTTTAATGACCAGTCTAAGTCGGAATATAACTGTTTTAATGCCCAGTCTAAGTCGTAATATAACTGTTTTAGTGACCAGTCTAGGTCGTAATATAACTGTTTTAATGACCAGTCTAAGTCGTAATATAACTGTTTTAATGACCAGTCTAAGTCGGAATATAACTGTTTTAATGACCAGTCTAAGTCGTAATATAACTGTTTTAATGACCAGTCTAAGTTGTAATATAACTGTTTTAATGACCAGTCTAGGTCATAATATAACTGTTTTTGTGACCAGTCTAAGTCGTAATATAACTGTTTTAATGACCAGTCTAAGTCGTAATATAACTGTTTTAATGACCAGTCTAAGTCGTAATATAACTGTTTTAATGACCAGTCTAGGTCGTAATATAACTGTTTTAGTGACCAGTCTAGGTCGTAATATAACTGTTTTTGTGACCAGTCTAAGTCATAATATAACTGTTTTAATGACCAGTCTAGGTCGTAATATAACTGTTTTAGTGACCAGTCTAGGTCGTAATATAACTGTTTTAGTGACCAGTCTAAGTCGTAATATAACTGTTTTTGTGACCAGTCTAAGTCATAATATAACTGTTTTAATGACCAGTCTAGGTCATAATATAACTGTTTTAGTGACCAGTCTAGGTCGTAATATAACTGTTTTAGTGACCAGTCTAAGTCGTAATATAACTGTTTTAATGACCAGTCTAGGTCGTAATATAACTGTTTTAGTGACCAGTCTAGGTCGTAATATAACTGTTTTAGTGACCAGTCTAAGTCGTAATATAACTGTTTTAGTGACCAGTCTAGGTCGTAATATAACTGTTTTAGTGACCAGTCTAAGTTGTAATATAACTGTTTTAGTGACCAGTTTAGGTCGTAATATAACTGTTTTAGTGACCAGTCTAGGTCGTAATATATCTGTTTTAATGACCAGTCTAGGTCGTACTATAACTGTTTTAGTGACCAGTCTAGGTCGTAATATAACTGTTTTAATGACCAGTCTAAGTCGGAATATAACTGTTTTAATGCCCAGTCTAAGTCGTAATATAACTGTTTTAGTGACCAGTCTAGGTCGTAATATAACTGTTTTAATGACCAGTCTAAGTCGTAATATAACTGTTTTAATGACCAGTCTAGGTCGTAATATAACTGTTTTAATGACCAGTCAAAGTCGGAATATAACTGTTTTTGTGACCAGTCTAAGTCGTAATATAACTGTTTTAATGACCAGTCTAAGTCGTAATATAACTGTTTTAATGACCAGTCTAGGTCGTAATATAACTGTTTTAGTGACCAGTCTAAGTCGTAATATAACTGTTTTAGTGACCAGTCTAAGTCGTAATATAACTGTTTTAGTGACCAGTCTAAGTCGTAATATAACTGTTTTAGTGACCAGTCTAGGTCGTAATATAACTGTTTTTGTGACCAGTCTAAGTCGTAATATAACTGTTTTAATGACCAGTCTAGGTCGTAATATAACTGTTTTAGTGACCAGTCTAGGTCGTAATATAACTGTTTTAGTGACCAGTCTAAGTAGTAATATAACTGTTTTTGTGACCAGTCTAAGTCATAATATAACTGTTTTAATGACCAGTCTAAGTCGTAATATAACTGTTTTAGTGACCAGTCTAGGTCGTAATATAACTGTTTTAGTGACCAGTCTAGGTCGTAATATAACTGTTTTAGTGACCAGTCTAAGTCGTAATATAACTGTTTTAATGACCAGTCTAGGTCGTAATATAACTGTTTTAGTGACCAGTCTAGGTCGTAATATAACTGTTTTAGTGACCAGTCTAAGTCGTAATATAACTGTTTTAGTGACCAGTCTAGGTCGTAATATAACTGTTTTAGTGACCAGTCTAAGTTGTAATATAACTGTTTTAGTGACCAGTTTAGGTCGTAATATAACTGTTTTAGTGACCAGTCTAGGTCGTAATATATCTGTTTTAATGACCAGTCTAGGTCATACTATAACTGTTTTAGTGACCAGTCTAGGTCGTAATATAACTGTTTTAATGACCAGTCTAGGTCGTAATATAACTGTTTTAATGACCAGTCTAAGTCGGAATATAACTGTTTTAATGCCCAGTCTAAGTCGTAATATAACTGTTTTAGTGACCAGTCTAGGTCGTAATATAACTGTTTTAATGACCAGTCTAGGTCGTAATATAACTGTTTTAATGACCAGTCTAAGTCGGAATATAACTGTTTTAATGCCCAGTCTAAGTCGTAATATAACTGTTTTAGTGACCAGTCTAGGTCGTAATATAACTGTTTTAATGACCAGTCTAGGTCGTAATATAACTGTTTTAATGACCAGTCTAAGTCGGAATATAACTGTTTTAATGCCCAGTCTAAGTCGTAATATAACTGTTTTAGTGACCAGTCTAAGAAAAACAACCAAGTCGTAATATAACTGTTTTAGTGACCAGTCTAGTCGTAATATACTGTTTTAATGACCAGTCTAGGTCGTAATATAACTGTTTTAGTGACCAGTCTAGGTCATAATATAACTGTTTTAATGACCAGTCTAAGTCGTAATATAACTGTTTTAATGACCAGTCTAGGTCGTAATATAACTGTTTTAATGACCAGTCTAAGTCGGAATATAACTGTTTTAATGCCCAGTCTAAGTCGTAATATAACTGTTTTAGTGACCAGTCTAGGTCGTAATATAACTGTTTTAATGACCAGTCTAAGTCGTAATATAACTGTTTTAATGACCAGTCTAAGTTGTAATATAACTGTTTAATGACCAGTCTAGGTCATAATATAACTGTTTTTGTGACCAGTCTAAGTCGTAATATAACTGTTTTAATGACCAGTCTAAGTCGTAATATAACTGTTTTAATGACCAGTCTAAGTCGTAATATAACTGTTTTAATGACCAGTCTAGGTCGTAATATAACTGTTTTAGTGACCAGTCTAAGTCGTAATATAACTGTTTTAGTGACCAGTCTAAGTCGTAATATAACTGTTTTAGTGACCAGTCTAAGTCGTAATATAACTGTTTTAGTGACCAGTCTAGGTCGTAATATAACTGTTTTTGTGACCAGTCTAAGTCGTAATATAACTGTTTTAATGACCAGTCTAGGTCGTAATATAACTGTTTTAGTAACCAGTCTAGGTCGTAATATAACTGTTTTAGTGACCAGTCTAAGTCGTAATATAACTGTTTTTGTGACCAGTCTAAGTCATAATATAACTGTTTAATGACCAGTCTAGGTCGTAATATAACTGTTTTAGTGACCAGTCTAGGTCGTAATATAACTGTTTTAGTGACCAGTCTAGGTTGTAATATAACTGTTTTAGTGACCAGTCTAAGTCGTAATATAACTGTTTTAATGACCAGTCTAGGTCGTAATATAACTGTTTTAGTGACTAGTCTAGGTCGTAATATAACTGTTTTAGTGACCAGTCTAAGTCGTAATATAACTGTTTTAGTGACCAGTCTAGGTCGTAATATAACTGTTTTAGTGACCAGTCTAAGTTGTAATATAACTGTTTAGTGACCAGTTTAGGTCGTAATATAACTTTTTAGTGACCAGTCTAGGTCGTAATATATCTGTTTTAATGACCAGTCTAGGTCGTACTATAACTGTTTTAGTGACCAGTCTAGGTCATAATATAACTGTTTAATGACCAGTCTAAGTCGTAATATAACTGTTTTAATGACCAGTCTAGGTCGTAATATAACTGTTTTAATGACCAGTCTAAGTCGGAATATAACTGTTTTAATGCCCAGTCTAAGTCGTAATATAACTGTTTTAGTGACCAGTCTAGGTCGTAATATAACTGTTTTAATGACCAGTCTAAGTCGTAATATAACTGTTTAATGACCAGTCTAAGTCGGAATATAACTGTTTTAATGACCAGTCTAAGTCGTAATATAACTGTTTTAATGACCAGTCTAAGTGTAATAAACTGTTTTAATGACCAGTCTAGGTCATAATATAACTGTTTTTGTGACCAGTCTAAGTCGTAATATAACTGTTTTAATGACCAGTCTAAGTCGTAATAAACTGTTTTAATGACCAGTCTAAGTCGTAATATAACTGTTTTAATGACCAGTCTAGGTCGTAATATAACTGTTTTAGTGACCAGTCTAGGTCGTAATATAACTGTTTTTGTGACCAGTCTAAGTCATAATATAACTGTTTTAATGACCAGTCTAGGTCGTAATATAACTGTTTTAGTGACCAGTCTAGGTCGTAATATAACTGTTTTAGTGACCAGTCTAAGTCGTAATATAACTGTTTTGTGACCAGTCTAAGTCATAATATAACTGTTTTAATGACCAGTCTAGGTCATAATATAACTGTTTTAGTGACCAGTCTAGGTCGTAATATAACTGTTTTAGTGACCAGTCTAAGTCGTAATATAACTGTTTTAATGACCAGTCTAGGTCGTAATATAACTGTTTTAGTGACCAGTCTAGGTCGTAATATAACTGTTTTAGTGACCAGTCTAAGTCGTAATATAACTGTTTTAGTGACCAGTCTAGGTCGTAATATAACTGTTTTAGTGACCAGTCTAAGTTGTAATATAACTGTTTTAGTGACCAGTTTAGGTCGTAATATAACTGTTTTAGTGACCAGTCTAGGTCGTAATATATCGTTTTAATGACCAGTCTAGGTCGTACTATAACTGTTTTAGTGACCAGTCTAGGTCGTAATATAACTGTTTTAATGACCAGTCTAAGTCGGAATATAACTGTTTAATGCCCAGTCTAAGTCGTAATATAACTGTTTTAGTGACCAGTCTAGGTCGTAATATAACTGTTTTAATGACCAGTCTAAGTCGTAATATAACTGTTTTAATGACCAGTCTAGGTCGTAATATAACTGTTTTAATGACCAGTCTAAGTCGTAATATAACTGTTTTAATGACCAGTCTAAGTCGTAATATAACTGTTTTAATGACCAGTCTAGGTCGTAATATAACTGTTTTAGTGACCAGTCTAAGTCGTAATATAACTGTTTTAGTGACCAGTCTAAGTCGTAATATAACTGTTTTAGTGACCAGTCTAAGTCGTAATATAACTGTTTTAGTGACCAGTCTAGGTCGTAATATAACTGTTTTAGTGACCAGTCTAAGTCGTAATATAACTGTTTTAGTGACCAGTCTAGGTCGTAATATAACTGTTTTAGTGACCAGTCTAAGTCGTAATATAACTGTTTTAGTGACCAGTCTAAGTCGTAATATAACTGTT
Source organism: Archivesica marissinica (assembly GCA_014843695.1). NCBI lineage: Eukaryota > Metazoa > Mollusca > Bivalvia > Venerida > Vesicomyidae > Archivesica > Archivesica marissinica. The sequence goes on from CM026401.1 coordinate 54,150,509, forward strand.
TTAGTGACCAGTCTAAGTCATAATATAACTGTTTTAATGACCAGTCTAAGTCGTAATATAACTGTTTTAGTGACCAGTCTAGGTCGTAATATAACTGTTTTAGTGACCAGTCTAGTCGTAATATAACTGTTTTAGTGACCAGTCTAAGTCGTAATATAACTGTTTTAGTGACCAGTCTAGGTCGTAATATAACTGTTTTAATGACCAGTCTAGGTCGTAATATAACTGTTTTAATGACCAGTCTAAGTCGTAATATAACTGTTTTAATGACCAGTCTAAGTCGTAATATAACTGTTTTAGTGACCAGTCTAAGTCGTAATATAACTGTTTTAATGACCAGTCTAGGTCGTAATATAACTGTTTTAATGACCAGTCTAAGTCGGAATATAACTGTTTTAATGACCAGTCTAAGTCGTAATATAACTGTTTTAGTGACCAGTCTAGGTCGTAATATAACTGTTTTAATGACCAGTCTAGGTCGTAATATAACTGTTTTAATGACCAGTCTAAGTCGGAATATAACTGTTTTAATGCCCAGTCTAAGTCGTAATATAACTGTTTTAGTGACCAGTCTAGGTCGTAATATAACTGTTTTAATGACCAGTCTAGGTCGTAATATAACTGTTTTAATGACCAGTCTAAGTCGGAATATAACTGTTTTAATGCCCAGTCTAAGTCGTAATATAACTGTTTTAGTGACCAGTCTAGGTCGTAATATAACTGTTTTAGTGACCAGTCTAAGTCGTAATATAACTGTTTTAGTGACAAGTCTAAGTCGTAATATAACTGTTTTAATGACCAGTCTAGGTCGTAATATAACTGTTTTAATGACCAGTCTAGGTCGTAATATAACTGTTTTAGTGACCAGTCTAAGTCGGAATATAACTGTTTTAATGACCAGTCTAAGTCGGAATATAACTGATTTTGTGACCAGTCTTAGGTCATAATATAACTGTTTTAGTGACCAGTCTAGGTCGGAATAATATTAACTGTTTTAGTGACCAGTATGGGTCGTAATATAACAGTTTGTGTGACCAGTCTAATCTCATCTGCCACTGGATTTTAATGTTGCAGTATATCACCTATTTATTGTAAAGTATTGGTATGCATAAGGTGGAAGCCCACAGACACAAAGATTTCAGGAAGAGTTTCCGACACATAAAACCCTATAATACATTAACCCTTTCAACACCACAGACCTCTAAATTGGCTTACAAAAAAGTGTAGATCCAGATGAGCCGGCTCGTGACGAGCCGTCTCATCAGGATCTGCACTTTTTTCAAGTAATATAACTATTTTTAGAAAAAGAAATTACCCATTTTGATAAATGAACTGATCCAAATGTAATTTTGTTATTAATTTATTGGTCTAACAATATCATGGACCAGTCCATGTGAGTTACTTGGTGTTGAATGGGTTAAGACCACTTTAAGAAGTTAGTTGCTTTATGGTGTTTGGTTGCTTAATTGAAGTTGGTTGCTTAATTGAAGTTGGTTGCTTAATTGAAGTTGGTTGATTAATAAAGGTTGGCTGCATAATTGACATTGGTTGCTTAATTGAAGTTGGTTGTTTAATAGTGGTTGGCTGCTAATTGAAGTTGGTTGCTTAATTGAAGTTGCTTGCTTAATGGAGGTTGGCTGCTTAATTGATGTTGGTTGCTTAATTGAAGTTGGTTGTTTAATGGAGGTTGGCTGCTAATTTAAGTTGGTTGTTTAATTGAAGTTGGTTGCTTAATTGAAGTTGGTTGCTTAATTGAAGTTGGTTGCTTAATTGAAATTGGTTGCTTAATTGAAGTTGGTTGCTTATTGAAGTTGGATGCTTAATAGAAGTATGTTGCTAAATTGAAGATGGTGGCTTAATTGAAGTTGGTTATTTAACAGAAATTGTTATCCTAATTGAAGTTGGTTGCTTAATTGAAGTTGGTTGCTTAATTGAAGTTGGATGGTTAATTGAAATTGTTTGCTTAATAGAAGTTGGTTGCTTAATTGAATTTGGTTGTTTAATTGAAGTTGGATGCTTATTGAAGCTGGTTGCTTAATAGAAGTATGTTGCTAAATTGAAGATGGTGGCTTAATTGAAGTTGGTTATTTAACAGAAATTGGTATCCTAATTGAAGTTGGTTGCTTAATTGAAGTTGGTTGCTTAATTGAAGTTGGTTGCTTAATTGAAGTTGGTTGCTTAATTGAAGTTGGTTGCTTATTGAAGTTGGTTGCTTAATTGAAATTGGTTGCTTAATTGAAGCTGGTTGCTTATTGAAGTTGGTTGCTTAATAGAAGTATGTTGCTAAATTGAAGATGGTGGCTTAATTGAAGTTGGTTATTTAACAGAAATTGGTATCCTAATTGAAGTTGGTTGCTTAATTGAAGTTGGTTGCTTAATTGAAGTTGGTTGCTTAATTGAAGTTGGTTGCTTAATTGAAGTTGGTTGCTTATTGAAGTTGGTTGCTTAATTGAAATTGGTTGCTTAATTGAAGCTGGTTGCTTATTGAAGTTGGTTGCTTAATAGAAGTATGTTGCTAAATTGAAGATGGTGGCTTAATTGAAGTTGGTTATTTAACAGAAATTGGTATCCTAATTGAAGTTGGTTGCTTAATTGAAGTTGGTTGCTTAATTGAAGTTGGATGGTTAATTGAAATTGTTTGCTTAATAGAAGTTGGTTGCTTAATTGAATTTGGTTGTTTAATTGAAGTTGGATGCTTATTGAAGCTGGTTGCTTAATAGAAGTATGTTGCTAAATTGAAGATGGTGGCTTAATTGAAGTTGGTTATTTAACAGAAATTGGTATCCTAATTGAAGTTGGTTGCTTAATTGAAGTTGGTTGCTTAATTGAAGTTGGATGGTTAATTGAAATTGTTTGCTTAATAGAAGTTGGTTGCTTAATTGAATTTGGTTGTTTAATTGAAGTTGGATGCTTATTGAAGCTGGTTGCTTAATAGAAGTATGTTGCTAAATTGAAGATGGTGGCTTAATTGAAGTTGGTTATTTAACAGAAATTGGTATCCTAATTGAAGTTAGTTCCTTAATAGAATTTGGTTGAATTGAAATTGGTTGCTTAATAGTAGTTGCCTGCTTAACAGAAGTTGGTTGCTATAAAGACGAAATTAAAAATATTTTCAGACTAGGGTTGGATTGAATTATTTGGACTGATGTTAAAAATTACCGCAAAGCAAACACCTAAATGTAGCATCGTAAAATCCTCGAGTAACTTACCGCACGACGCAATTTCGTTCCGACTGTTCTAGCATCATAAGACAACTTAAAAACAATTAGCACAGCATATAAAATATATATATAGGATTATGGAATTACTTATAGCCTTTTATTTTAGTCTATACAAATTTATTTTAGCTCGATTGCGAAACAAGTTCTTACAACTTATATTAATCACTCTCGAGACCTCATTCCTGACGGAATCCATCACCATGAGGTAGAGAGAAGAGGCAACATGGAATTTAAATGCCTTGCCTATGGGCACAATCGTAACGGCTCCAGCGAGGTTTGAACTCAGGACATTTCGCACCTGAAGCGAACACGCATCCACTGCACTATCACGACTTCCATATTATGTTACCCAGAATGCAAAGAGTTAACTGACAATAATATTTCCAATAAAATACAACCAGTAATTTTGTTACGATAGTTACAAGCTTGGTGGTCAATAATCACCAGCTGCTACAGAGCTTGTTTGTATATCAAATGTTTACCATTAATGTCTTAATCAATGATTTGTAATTACTTGTAATGTTTTATTGCTGGATAAATTATCTGATGTTGATCAGGTCTTCCTTGGTGTTAATTCAGGTATAGGAATTCAATATGAGAATGTGAATTATTGATCAGTGTTTATTTATCATTTCCATTGGTTGTTGTAACACTTTCCCACAAACAAATGCCACTGTTAATTTTTGGAGTTCCAGTTATATGCCCCCAAAGAGAGGCATGTAGTTTTCCCACTGTCTGTCCGTCCAGTCCGATCAATTTTATTTTGAGTCGGCAAGATAGCAACAGTACAACACAAGCTCTGAGTGGGCTTTTGAACCTACTATCATATTTAGATGTAGACATATACCTAGCTATCAACATCAGCCTGCTGTCTACAACAGTCGCTACCTACATCTTGCAGATATTGATCCCTTTCACATCAAATTTTATTTTTTATGAAGGTATACTGCTGAACACTTGACAGTTATGTGCAACAATTCTTTGAGGCTTAACCCATTCAACACCAAGTAACTGACATGGACTGGTCCATGATATTTTTAGACCAATAAATTAATAAAAAAATTACATTTGGATCAGTTCATTTATCAAAATGAGTAATTATTTTTCTAAAAATAGTTATATTACTTGTGCAGATCCTGATGAGACGGCTCGTCATGAGCCGGCTCATCTGGATCTACACTTTTTTGTAAGCCAATTTAGAGGTCTGTGGTGTTGAAAGGGTTAAAGAAAGTATTAAAACATAATTTGTTTAAAAAATATTTTTCAGACCCAATTATGCAATACCAAAGTAACGAAGCTCAAGTCGGGGTTTGAACCCACTAGTGACCACTACCTGATCCTCCATTAGCTGAAGGCGAACACTCTACTACATGTCGCTATAAAAACTAGCACTATAGCAAGACAGTTGAAATCACCCTATATACTAGCCTGGGTGCCAGTCTGTGTTGATTTTTCACTTTTTAACTTCTGACAAAATTACATGATATGATCAGAAACTCAATACGGTCCAATTAATAGTCTGGGTGTTAAAATATATTTAGTTGACTATCCAGGCAAGATATATCGACGCATGTTCCCTAATTTGTGATATACAATGTCATAATACGCTTAAATGAACAAATTCTCTTTTTATGTTAGGCTCGGAAATTGGGTTTTTTGTGATAGTAAATGACGTTACAATTAATTGGCACATTGGCTGTCCTATTAGCGCGCTCGCTTCTCACCAATGCAACCCGGGTTCGATCCTCGGACCAAGAAGTATGTGAGATGGTATGGTGGTCGCCAGATCGGACAGGTGGGTTTTGTCCGGGTACTCCACACTTACGCTTTTATATACCACTACAGCACTGTTATGTCTGTCTGTGGAATAATCAACTGCTAATTATTACTGCTTCCTTTTTTTTTTTTGGGACTAACTCACTAAATCCTGATGTAACCAACCCAGGAAGAGAGAGGCAATGTAGAATTCTTCTTAGTCTTGGTGATTTCGGCACTCCCTCAATATTGAGGATTATGTGTCGTCGCTGGTGAATTTTGAGATGATGATAATTACAATGATTAATTAACAAATAAGTGAATGTCCAAAGACAGATATACTACAGTGCTTGTTTAAGATTTTGTACATGGAGTGAATGCTTTAGATCATGGTTGGGAGGGCAGAAACGGGGATAAGTGCTTTAAAGCCATCAACTGTTATTGCTTCATGTGCGGCAAGGGGTAACAAGTTCCATTGGATGACGGTTCTTGGATAAAAAGAGAATTTGTATGACAGGGATGTGTTTATAACAATATGGGTTTGTGTGTCTGGTTATGTTGTCTACAGGTATCAAAAGGTTTATGGGAATGTTTACAGCTACTATTTGGTGTATTATTTTATAGAAGAGAATCAATCTGTATCTAACTCTGCATGTTTAACACAATAACAACGGCTACAGCTACGCATGAACTCTGGACCTCTCGCACATGAAGCTACAATTGCACTATCATGACTTCCCGATCGTGCTTTGCCTAAAGAAACAATTGCAATGTATGTATGTTCCATTAATGTACAACCCCTTGTGGAGTGGTAGACATGTTTTCCTGGGCAAGCTTAGCCGACCTAAGTGATTAACCAGTACTAAGGTGCCTTGCTCAATGACACTACATACATGGCCTGGCCGAATATCGAACCCGTGACCGATCGATTCCAAATCCGACGCTCTACCACAGATGCCACACTGGTTACAGCTAGGCGCAAACTCCTAGTCCTCTCGCATCTATTTTTACTTTTTAATATAGCAAGACTTTATATCAATTATGTTTTCTTAGCAACTGAAACTATAGTTATGATCTGTTATATATTGTTGATGTCGGTCAAAAGCTATACGTAGCTTATATTAATTGTATGTACCATGCCGACAATTGGATCTGAATGCACTAAAGTGTCTAAGCAAAGAAAGAGCGGAAAAGTTAATGACCTGACGTGCTACTCGAACCCATGACCTCCCGAACACTAGTAGGACAGCTCTACCAACTGAGCTAGCCGAGCCGATGTTCTACCCACACCGAAATACACTACAGCACTAACACTGCACTATCAGGACTTCCATGCAAATGATATATAAATGAAGTATCGCTATAGGACCAGGGAATTGCCATTCACTACATAAATCTAGCAATAATAATGAAAGTATGACCATGTGATGATGTTCCTCACCTGTAAAAGTATATCACATCCATCTTTCCCTATTGTCGTAACTTTTGGAGCTAGCGGGTAATAATTCCCATCACCACCTTTGAGAAATGCTTTGGAATTCCGGCTCATGATGCTGTTTATTACATGCCAATTAAAACAGCAGGTGCCCGCGAAATCTGTTAATTAGCTAATAGAACACAAGTTTGACTATCATACGATTACAGTACAACTATTTTGGTATCCTGCTGTTATAAAATAGTTCTTTATATCATGTTTACAATCACGTGTAGTCCACAGACATTGATGATAAACCTGTTAATTGTTGTCAAACTATCAATTTCCACCTTTGACAGGTTTCAGCATAACAACACCAAACAACCGTAATCTCTAACCTAGCGACTGCTATTTTTTACTTTAGTGAATCGTTTAATTTTACATTTTCTGAAAATACAGAATTTCTATATTCAACTATATACCACGGTCGTTTTATTGTTAATAATCTGTGATTAGCAAAAATATGTATGTCTTCTGTAAAGGATTAGCGACTACTGCTGACAATTTTGGTTCACTTCCGGTTTTAATGAGGCTTGCATTTTATCGAGGAGTTCATCCGATATTTCAGCATTTAAAGCAATTTCACGTTCAAAAACCAGTCATGACTAAGGCCCTGGTTATTTTAGCTGAAGGTGCGGAGGAAATGGAGACTGTCATCACCGTAGACATTCTCAGAAGAGCTGAGGTAGGACAGTTATCTCCCTTTTTATTGAAGTTTTTCTGTGTGAATTATCCCCCATTGTAAAACATTTTAGGAGGCAGGGGATACTTATTTACTAATGTCAACTTCTGATATTAGATAATAGTCGGTTGGCTATAAGATTCATGGACCATGCTGGAACAATAATTGGGCATTACTTTCTCTGTTGTGTTGTACCTTTGATTTGTACAGGGCCTATTCTTGGAGTATTTAGATAAGATAAATTTGATTTTGATATATATATAATATATTAAAAATAAAATGAACTGTTATTCCTTGGTAAAAACCAGTACTCAATTCTCCAACCTATGCAAGCGACTGACAACTTGCTGACCTATGATCATTTTTACCGACCACCCTGAGGATAGTGGTGAAACGCGAGTTTGTGATAGACCGCCGAGACTTGTCGGAGTAAATGGAAATACAATTCCATGCAGCGTAATATTTTCCGAAAAGCAATTTCTGAACATGAATATATCAGCCTTTGATGTCCCTACAGCATGTATTCCGACCATGAAGGCAGCTGGCCCGTAGGCAGGAACTCTTGTAGGAGGGTGCGTATTATATCTAAGGGTGGTCGTTGCTAGGGGGGTTCTGGGGTCATGCCCCACCCCTGATTTTTTTTAAACTTCAATGCAGGAGATGCTTTCTGGGAAGAATATTTTATACCTGTATTTGCCTCAGAATAAGGACGATAGAGAAAATAACAAATAGTGGTTATAATGACCATATGTAGACCCAGGAACGACTGGAGATAATTAACTATCACAATATCTATGTCTATAACTATGATATTTTAACATTTACGTTCTGATCGAGCGGACCTCGGCGGTAAAAGGGGGATGCATACCCCATCACACCCCTCCTATAGCTAATGTTCATTGTTAAATCATGCCGACTCAAAATAAATTTTGTATCTTGTATCCTGAATATGGGCCTGGAAGTTTCTGTAATACAGCTCGTTTTTTCTTCAGGAAATTGTGTTTCAAGAAGAAGCTTCTTCTTCTTGGTGATTTCAGCACTCCCTCAATATTGAGGATTATGTGTCGTCGCTGGTGAATTTTGAGATGATATTTACAATGATTAATTAACAAATAGCAAATAAGTGAATGTCCAAAGACTACAGTGCTTGTTTAAGATTTTGTACATAGAATGAATGCTTTAGATCATGGTTGGGAGGGCAGAAACAGGGATGAGTGCTTTAAAGCCATCAACTGTTATTGCTTCATGTGCGGCAAGTGGTAACAGGTTCCATTGGATGACGGTTCTTGGATAAAAAGAGAATTTGTATGAATCTTTGTTGACAGGGATGTGTTTATAACAATATGGGTTTGTGTGTCTGGTTATGTTGTCTACGGGTATCAAAAGGTTTATGGGAATGTTTACAGCTACTATTTGGTGTATTATTTTATAGAAGAGAATCAATCTGTATCTAACTCTGCGTGTCTCAAGTGTTGGCCAGTTTAGGTTGTCGATCATTTCGGAGACTGAACTAGTATTATGGTATCGGTTGGTAACGAATCTGGCAGCACGTTGCTGTACCTTCTCAATTTGGTGTTTTTGTGTTTTAGAATGTGGGTCCCAGATGGTACTGGAGAATTCTAGCTTGGGTCTTACTAGTGCTTTGTATGCATGGTCTTTTGCTTTAGGTGATGTGAATTTTAGGTTGCGTTTCAAGAATCCTAGTGATTGGTTTGCTTTATTGGTTATCGAGTTAATATGTTTGTCCCATTTTAGATTGCTTTGCAAGGTTAGGCCTAAATATTTTGCATCATTTACTTGTTGAAGGGGATGGTTATGGAGTTTATATGTAAAGAGAAATGGTTTGCGTTTTTGTGTGATGCTGAGTAGGTTACATTTATCGAGGTGAAATTTCATGAGCCAATCTTGCTCCCATCTACCAGCTGAATCAATATCTTCTTGGAGTAATGTGGTGTCATTTTGTGTTTTAATTTCTTTATAAATGATGCTGTCATCAACGAAGGGTACTATGTTGGATATATTCGGATAGATCATTAATGTAGATGAGGAATAGGATTGGGCCCAGAACTGTGCCTTGGGGTACACCCGATGTAACAGGGGCCGTGTCTGACATTTCACCCTCCAAGACAACAGTCTGGGTCCTATCTGATAGAAAGTCGTTAATCCAGTTAAAAGCGTTACAATTTATGCCATAGTATTCTAGTTTATAAAGAAGATGCTTGTGTGGAACTTTGTCAAATGCTTTGGCAAAGTCCATGATAATGATGTCTGTTTGAATGTTATCGTCATTTGATTTTGTAATAGATTGAAGGAGGGATGTCAGTTGAGTTTCGCAGGAGCGGGATGTACGAAAGCCGTGTTGAAGGTCATAGAGTATGTTATTAGATTCTAGATGGTTCATGATATTGCTTGATATTATATGTTCTAATAGTTTGCAACAGATGCATGTAAGGGATATTGGTCTATAATTGATAGCATCATGTTTATCACCTTTTTTAAAGACTGGGCACACATTTGCATGTTTCCAGTTGGTGGGTATAGTACCAGAAGACAGGGATTTTGAGAAGATGATAGTAAGGATAGGTGATATGTGTTCTCTACATTCTTTTAGTATTCTAGCATTGATGTTGTCTGGTCCTGAGGCTTTGTGTGGTTTAAGATTTGTGAGTAGTTTAGTTATTCCATTTTGAGTGATTTTGATGTTTTTCATTTGTGGATGTTAGCTTGGCCCTTTGTTAGGTATAGGTTCATCTGTGACTGGCGTAAATGCTGTTTGAAATTGGTCATTAATGATGTTTGCTTTTTGGAATCTGACTCTAGGCGGCCATTCTTTCTGATTGGTGCAATATTTTTGTTTTCTGTTCTTTGCGTTTTGATGTAGGAAAAGAGTTTTTTGGGAGTTTTAGAGAAGTTTGGATTGTCCTGTTCAGGGAGAGGAATGTCATAAATCATATTTTCAATGTATTGCCAGTAAGCTTAATTGAGTTGCGCTTGGCTACTGTCAGGCGGGTAGCTAGGCTTACGCATGTACACATGTGCGTAAGGTTTATTTTGACAGTTCTTGAAAATTATATAAATGCGAAAAATGCAATAAAAACTGGATCGTAAGTGGGGACACAGACATTAGTCATTCACAAGAAAGCAGACAGGATTGAAATGCCAATAGATATTGAATGTAACTGGTGTTCATAGTATGCAATAGTCACCCGAGACCATATAGCGGAAAAAATTATCCCCCTAAAATGGTGCGTATTGCATATTTAAGCCTAGCTACGCGCCCGACTGTCGCTGAGCATGTATTTGTCCATGTGCTATACCATGCAGTGAAAATAACAGTCAAATATTTCCGGGGAATTTCATTAGAATTGTGTCCTAATAAAATTCCATCTCATATTTCCAGAATTTTTAGTTACATGTACAAATAAGAAAAACGCATGTATGAATTGTCATCTATTTTAAATGATAGCCTTTATTTTACCCAGCATGCAAAGAGTTAATATATTTCCAGATTGAAGTGACTTTGGCTGGATTGGTAAATGATGGTCCAGTGCTATGTAGCCGTAATGTGAAGATTGTCCCAGATGCAGCTCTGAGCGATGCCACAAGCAAAGGTCCTTACGATGTAGTGGTGTGTCCAGGTGGAGTGAAGGGTGCTAAAAGCCTGGCAGAGGTATGTTGTCATTCATTAACCCCCATCGTTAGGAACAAGTGTTAGTGTTTGTGTCTGTGTGTGTGTGGACAGGATCGCTCTATGTTGTTCATGGATTTTGATGAAGCTTTGTGGATATACATGTAGAGCTTTGTCTTTGAGGAAATGGTGTGATTTGGATGAGATATCGGTCATGGCTTGGGGTCATTGCTGTCAGCAAAACGGCCACTGAAATAAACTACGGTCAACCTGTGTTAGTGGTCACCTCTATTAAGCAGCCAACCTGCATTAAGCAGCCAATTTTCAGATTCCCAATATGGTACTTTGTTATGTATTTTACCTCTTAAGTGGCCACCTGTGCTAAGCAGCCACTTTCTGTGAGTCCCTTGGCTGGCTGTTTAAGACAGGTTTAACTGTATACATGCCTGTATCTTGAAATCACAGCAAGATAGACATTAGTTTGAATGGATCAACTTCAAATAAACCATGACCGTTGAGCTGTGCAAACGGAAGAAAAGAAAAAAAGAGAGAAAAAAATATATATCCTATTCAAAATAAGATTATACAGTTTCAAGTACAACCGTTTATGTCGGATATGTCAAATTCTCTGGTTATCTGGAAATCAGATCACAGTCCTTTTTCAGACACTATCATTGTACATATAACTGGCTCCGTTTATATCGAATTTCGTTAAATCAAACATCGGTTATGTCGAAGTATTTTGGTCGGTCCGACGGAATTCGACATAACGGATGTAGACTGTATATATATTGCATAATAATGTTACGAATTTTGAATTTCTTTACTGAAACAATAAAATACAGGTTTTATAAATGGCACAATTACCCGATAGCAACCATATCCACCTCCATGGTCGAGTGTTTACGGTCGCTGACTTGTATACCACTGTAACCTATCATCACTGATGGTCACTGGTTCGAGCCCCACTCAGACCGTGTCTCTTTTATATGAAAAGTTTTGACAGTTTCTTACTGAGGTTGGTGCACCAAGTACTGGTTAACCAGTGGAGCTTGCCCAAGAAAGGTGTTGTTAGGTAAACTGCCCATCGCTCAAATGGGTAACCGGTAGCGACGATAAATAAACGTAAATAAAAGAAATAGCAGCCCCTTTTCGAAATTGTGACAGTCAGTTTGAACAGGTATATGACTTTAACCCATTCAACACCAAGTAACTCACATGGACTGGTCCATGATATTCATAAACCAATAAATGAATCAGAAAATCACATTTGGACAAGTTCATTTATCAAAATGGGTAATTATGTCTAGAAATAGCCATATCACTGGCAAAAAGTGCAGATCCTGATGAGACGGCTCGTCACGAGCCGGCTCATCTGGATCTACACTTTGTAAGCCAATTTAGAGGTCTGTGGTGTTGAAAGGGTTAATACAACATAATTCCATTGGTTACGGTCACTGACTTTAATACAACATAATTCCATTGGTTACGGTCATTGACTTTAATACAATATAATTCCATTGGTTACGGTCATTGACTTTAATACAACATAATTCCATTGGTTACGGTCATTGACTTTTAATACAACATAATTCCATTGGTTACGATCATTGACTTTAATACAACATAATTCCATTGGTTACGGGGTCATTGACTTTAATACAACATAATTCCATTGGTTACGGTCATTGACTTTAATACAACATAATTCCATTGGTTACGGTCATTGACTTTTAATACAACATAATTCCATTGGTTACGGGGTCATTGACTTTAATACAACATAATTCCATTGGTTACGGGGTTATTGACTTTAATACAACATAATTCCATTGGTTACGGGGTCATTGACTTTAATACAACATAATTCCATTGGTTACGGGGTCATTGACTTTAATACAACATAATTCCATTGGTTACGGGGTCATTGACTTTAATACAACATAATTCCATTGGTTACGGGTCATTGACTTTAATACAACATAATTCCTTGGTTACGGTCATTGACTTTAATACAACATAATTCCATTGGTTACGGGGTCATTGACTTTAATACAACATAATTCCATTGGTTACGGGGTCATTGACTTTAATACAACATAATTCCATTGGTTACGGTTATTGACTTTAATACAACATAATTCCATTGGTTACGGGGTCATTGACTTTAATACAACATAATTCCATTGGTTATGGGGTCATTGACTTTAATACAACATAATTCCATTGGTTACGGGGTCATTGACTTTAATACAACATAATTCCATTGGTTACGGGGTCATTGACTTTAATACAACATAATTCCATTGGTTACGGGGTCATTGACTTTAATACAACATAATTCCATTGGTTACGGGGTCATTGACTTTAATACAACATAATTCCATTGGTTACGGTCATTGACTTTAATACAACATAATTCCATTGGTTACGGGGTCATTGACTTTAATACAACATAATTCCATTGGTTACGAGGTCATTGACTTTAATACAACATAATTCCATTGGTTACGGGGTCATTGACTTTAATACAACATAATTCCATTGGTTACGGGGTCATTGACTTTAATACAACATAATTCCATTGGTAACGGTCATTGACTTTAATACAACATAATTCCATTGGTTACGGGGTCATTGACTTTAATACAACATAATTCCATTGGTTACGGGGTCATTGACTTTAATACAACATAATTCCATTGGTTACGGTTATTGACTTTAATACAACATAATTCCATTGGTTATGGGGTCATTGACTTTAATACAACATAATTCCATTGGTTACGGTCATTGACTTTAATACAACATAATTCCATTGGTTACGGGGTCATTGACTTTAATACAACACAATTCCATTGGTTACGGGGTCATTGACTTTAATACAACATAATTCCATTGGTTACGGTCATTGACTTTAATACAACATAATTCCATTGGTTACGGGGTCATTGACTTTAATACAACATAATTCCATTGGTTACGGGGTCATTGACTTTAATACAACATAATTCCATTGGTTACGGTTATTGACTTTAATACAACATAATTCCATTGGTTATGGGGTCATTGACTTTAATACAACATAATTCCATTGGTTACGGTCATTGACTTTAATACAACATAATTCCATTGGTTACGGGGTCATTGACTTTAATACAACATAATTCCATTGGTTACGGTCATTGACTTTAATACAACATAATTCCATTGGTTACGGGGTCATTGACTTTAATACAACATAATTCCATTGGTTACAGGGTCATTGACTTTAATACAACATAATTCCATTGGTTACGGTTATTGACTTTAATACAACATAATGCCATTGGTTACGGGGTCATTGACTTTAATACAACATAATTCCATTGGTTATGGGGTCATTGACTTTAATACAACATAATTCCATTGGTTACGGGGTCATTGACTTTAATACAACATAATTCCATTGGTTACGGGGTCATTGACTTTAATACAACATAATTCCATTGGTTACGGGGTCATTGACTTTAATACAACATAATTCCATTGGTTACGGTCATTGACTTTAATACAACATAATTCCATTGGTTACGGGGTCATTGACTTTAATACAACATAATTCCATTGGTTACGGGGTCATTGACTTTAATACAACATAATTCCATTGGTTACGGGGTCATTGACTTTAATACAACATAATTCCATTGGTTACGGGGTCATTGACTTTAATACAACATAATTCCATTGGTTACGGGGTCATTGACTTTAATACAACATAATTCCATTGGTTACGGGGTCATTGACTTTAATACAACATAATTCCATTGGTTACGTGGACATTGACTTTAATACAACATAATTCCATTGGTTACGGTCATTGACTTTAATACAACATAATTCCATTGGTTACGTGGACATTGACTTTAATACAACATAATTCCATTGGTTACGGTCATTGACTTTAATACAACATAATTCCATTGGTTACGGTCACTGACTTTAATACAACATAATTCCATTGGTTACGGTCACTGACTTTAATACAACATAATTCCATTGGTTACGGGGTCATTGACTTTAATACAACATAATTCCATTGGTTACGGGGTCATTGACTTTAATACAACATAATTCCATTGGTTACGGGGTCATTGACTTTAATACAACATAATTCCATTGGTTATGGGGTCATTGACTTTAATACAACATAATTCCATTGGTTACGGGGTCATTGACTTTTAATACAACATAATTCAAGTGGTTACGGTTATTGACTTCAAATCTCTTGCCCCTCACCACTGCTGGTTCGAATTCCACATTTCAAGCTATCCAGGTGTTTTGCGAAGATCAGTGGTTTTACCCAGGTATCAGTCAGCACCTGAAATACTACTCGGACAGAAACTTGTGTCTTCCTTTAATAGCTGGAAAGTCGCCATAATGTTCTAAGCTGTTGGTGCGACGTTTAAGCCTTAAGACTAACAGAAGCCGGACACGAACAGAAGCCGGACACGAACAGAAGCCGGACACGAACAGAAGCCGGACACAAACAGAAGAGAATCTCCAAAACCCAATAGCAAGATCTCATTCATATCAATATGTCGTGATTGCGCAGCAGTGGTAGTGCATTCGCTTCAGGTGCGAAAGGCAAGGAGTTTGAGCCCCACTGGAGCCGTTTCAATTGTGCCTTAGACAAGGCATTTAAATTCCACGTTGCCTCTTCTCTCTCCCTCGTGGCGATTGATTCCATCAGGAATGAGGTCTCGAGAGTGATTACCGTAATATAAGTTATAAGAACTTGTTTCGCAATCGAGCTGAAAATAAATTTGTATAAACTAATCATATGATCAGCGATTTTGTATGTCGATGACAAGTACAGTTTCTTTTCTAGTCGGCAGATGTGTGCAGAATCTTACAAGATCAGCAGGATGGTGGACGTTTCATTGCAGCAGTGTGTGCAGGTAGCCAAACCCCCCCCTAGTTAATCGGGTGAACACCTCCCGAAGCATATCAGGGCTCATTCTAGAGGGCGACTTGGGCGAAGTAGTCACCCTAGGGACCATATCTTTGTATTTAATGGTCATATTTAACCATATTTTAGACATTTTATTAACACTTTCCCTCATAGAAGCACCTTGTACCAATACGACATACATTGTAATGTAGTAGCCAAACCAATGCGTAAGATAAAGGCCAGAATCTCATGTAGCCCCAGTAATATCTATGCAGGTGGGATAGGTATGGCGACTACTTATCCACTGCATGATAGCTAAATGGCTGTCGTTTGTATGGAGATATAATAGTATATTAACCTAAATCTCTATGTAGTCCCAGTAATATATATGTAGGTGGGATAGATATGACGACTACATATCCACTGCATGATAGCTAAATGGCTGTCATTTGTATGGAGATATAATAGTATATTAACCTAAATCTCTATGAAGGAAAGGGTTAAATGGCTGTCGTTTGTATGGAGATATAATAGTATATTAACCTAAATCTCTATGAAGGAAAGGGTTAAATGGCTGTCGTTTGTATGGAGATATAATAGTATATTAACCTAAATCTCTATGAAGGAAAGGGTTAAATGGCTGTCGTTTGTATGGAGATATAATAGTATATTAACCTAAATCTCTATGAAGGAAAGGGTTAAATGGCTGTCGTTTGTATGGAGATATAATAGTATATTAACCTAAATCTCTATGAAGGAAAGGGTTAAATGGCTGTCGTTTGTATGGAGATATAATAGTATATTAACCTAAATCTCTATGAAAGAAAGGGTTAAATGGCTGTCGTTTGTATGAAGATATAACAGTATATTAACCTAAATCTCTATGAAAGAAAGGGTTAAATGGCTGTCGTTTGTATGGAAATAGAACAGTATATTAACCTAAATCTCTATGAAGGAAAGGGTTAAATGGCTGTCGTTTGTATGGAGATATAACTATATTAACCTAAATCTCTATGAAAGAAAGGGTTAAATGGCTGTCGTTTGTATGGAAATAGAACAGTATATTAACCTAAATCTCTATGAAGGAAAGGGTTAAATGGCTGTCGTTTGTATGGAGATATAACAGTATATTAACCTAAATCTCTATGAATGAAATGGTTAAATGGCTGTCGTTTGTATGGAGATATAATAGTATATTAACCTAAATCTCTATGAATGAAATGGTTAAATGGCTGTCGTTTGTATGGAGATATAATAGTATATTAACCTAAATCTCTATGAAAGAAAGGGTTAAATGGCTGTCATTTGTATGGAGATATAATAGTATATTAACCTAAATCTCTATGAAGGAAAGGGTTAAATGGCTGTCGTTTGTATGGAGATATAATAGTATATTAACCTAAATCTCTATGAAGGAAAGGGTTAAATGGCTGTCGTTTGTATGGAGATATAATAGTATATTAACCTAAATCTCTATGAAGGAAAGGGTTAAATGGCTGTCGTTTGTATGGAGATATAATAGTATATTAACCTAAATCTCTATGAAGGAAAGGGTTAAATGGCTGTCGTTTGTATGGAGATATAACAGTATATTAACCTAAATCTCTATGAAGGAAAGGGTTAAATGGCTGTCGTTTGTATGGAGATATAACAGTATATTAACCTAAATCTCTATGAAGGAAAGGGTTAAATGGCTGTCGTTTGTATGGAGATATAACAGTATATTAACCTAAATCTCTATGAATGAAATGGTTAAATGGCTGTCGTTTGTATGGAGATATAATAGTATATTAACCTAAATCTCTATGAAAGAAAGGGTTAAATGGCTGTCGTTTGTATGGAGATATAATAGTATATTAACCCATTCAACCCCAAGTAACTGACATGGACTGGTCCATGATATTTTTAGACCAATAAATTAATAAGAAAATTACCTTTGGACCAGTTCATTTATCAAAATGGGTAATTTTATTTAAAAATAGTAATAATTATTACTGGCAAAAAGTGCAGATCCTGATGAGACGGCTCGTCACTAGCCGGCTCATCTGGATGTACACTTTTTGAAAGCCTATTTAGAGGCCTGTGGGGTTGAAAGGGTTAACCTAAATCTCTATGAAGGAAAGGGTTAACCTAAATCTCTATGAAGGAAAGGGTTAACCTAAATCTCTATGAAGGAAAGGGTTAACCTAAATCTCTATGAAGGAAAGGGTTAACCTAAATCTCTATGAAGGAAAGGGTTAACCTAAATCTCTATGAAGGAAAGGGTTAACCTAAATCTCTATGAAGGAAAGGGTTAACCTAAATCTCTATGAAGGAAAGGGTTAACCTAAATCTCTATGAAGGAAAGGGTTAACCTAAATCTCTATGAAGGAAAGGGTTAACCTAAATCTCTATGAAGGAAAGGGTTAACCTAAATCTCTATGAAGGAAAGGGTTAACCTAAATCTCTATGAAGGAAAGGGTTAACCTAAATCTCTATGAAGGAAAGGGTTAACCTAAATCTCTATGAAGGAAAGGGTTAACCTAAACTCTATGAAAGAAAGGGTTAAATGGCTGTCGTTTGTATGTTAGATAACTCAATTGTAAGGATGCAATCGTAGAATTTCTCACAAACATTATGACCTAGAATGAGCCCTGGTATAAGTCATATTTTATGGTGGATAGCGATACAGAAGACGCTCCACGTCCTAAAGCATCTCTGGTTTGATTAGACTTGTACATGCCTGGTGTATAGCACCGATGCACGAGACCTCGTTTTTATACCGTCAAACCTGTCGTTAAGCAGCCAGCCAAGGGAGTCAGAGAAAGTGGCTGCTTTGCTTAGCACAGGTGGCTGCTTAATAGAGGTCAAATGTATAATAAAACAACGGATTGGGAATATGGAAACTGGCTGCTTAATACAGCTTGGCTGCTTAATGGAGGTGACCACTAACACAGGTTTGACTGTAGTCCCATCTGAGAGACTGTTAGTATTAAATTATGGTGAGATGAGGGAGCAAACCTGCAGCCGTTGGATTCGTTGTCCAATATGTTAACCACTGATGACCCGTCTGTAGGAAATTATTATCTTAGAATTCAACACTACAGTCAAACCCTTTCTAAGTAGCCAAGGTAGTGACGAAAAATGGCTGCTTAGTAGTCAAGGTGGCTGCTGAATGGAGGTTAATTGTTGCTATTAGACTAGTATTGTAAAAGCTTGTTTTGCAATCGAGCTGAACTGAATTTGTATAACTTCCACTTTTGTCTATGGCTACTCTCCAGCTGTTGTTGGTGGAGGAGGGGCTACTCTCCAGCTGTTGTTGGTGGAGGAGGAGCTACTCTCCAGCTGTTGTTGGTGGAGGAGGAGCTACTATCCAGCTCTTGTTGGTGGAGGAGGAGCTACTCTCCAGCTCTTGTTTGGTGGAGGAGGAGCTACTCTCCAGCTGTTGTTGGTGGAGGAGGAGGAGCTACTCTCCAGCTGTTGTTGGTGGAGGAGGAGGAGGAGCTACTCTCCAGCTCTTGTTGGTGGAAGAGGAGCTACTCTCCAGCTCTTGTTGGTGGAGGAGGAGGAGCTACTCTCCAGCTTTTGTTGGTGGAGGAGGAGGAGCTACTCTCCAGCTCTTGTTGGTGGAGGAGGAGGAGCTACTCTCCAGCTGTTGTTGGTGGAGGAAGACCCAGGGTTCTCCAAGCAGTGGTTCTGGCACGGACGGGCACCCAGGCGGAACCACCGACCTTCCTCAAGCCAGCGGGATAGCTTCCACCCTTAGTGTGATGCGAACATATTGAGGTGAGGGGCAAGTGATTTGAGGTCAACGACCATAATCACTTGGCCACGGAGGCCCTACAGGAGGGGGGCATGTACCCGACCTCCTTAGCAATCTTACGTTGAACACCAAAATACCCTTGGCTTGACGGGAATATCTAGCTGAAGCCCGTTCATTTGAATTGACAAAATTGTTGTTGTGGAAGTCGTGATAGCGCAGTGGATGCGTGTTCGCTTCAGGTGCGAACGGTCCGTAGTTTAAGCCCCGCTGGAGCCGTTACGATTGTGCCTTTAGGCAAGGCATTTAATTCCACGTTGCCTCTTCTTTCACCATCGTGGCAATGGATTCCATCAGGAATGAGGTCTCGAGAGTGATTAATATAAGTTGTAAGAACTTTTTGTATAAACTAAAAGTGTTGTAAAAACATATGAAAATATCCTTTTTGAAACTTTGAATGCGTTAATGTTTGATATTTCAGGACCGTGAATGTGTTAATGTTTGATATTTCAGGACCATGAATGTGTTAATGTTTGATATTTCAGGACCGTGAATGTGTTAATGTTTGATATTTCAGGACCGTGAATGTGTTAATGTTTGATATTTCAGGACCGTGAATGTGTTAATGTTTGATATTTCAGGACCGTGAATGTGTTAATGTTTGATATTTCAGGACCGTGAATGTGTTAATGTTTGATATTTCAGGACCGATAGCACTGGCCAGTCACAAAATTGGAAGTGGGAAGATCGTTACATCTCATCCTGCCGTAAAAGATACGTTGGTTAAAGGTACATGTACAACTAAAACCAGTTCCTCAAGGCACATTGTATGCTAGAATAATGCATTTAGTATCAAAACCTTAACATGTATGCTTAAATACAACCAGGTTTAACAGTATCATGTACACTGTATGCTTAAATACAACCAGGTTTAACAGTATCATGTACAATGTATGCTTAAATACAACCGGCATTAACAGTATCAATACCTTTAAGATAGTCACGGGTTCGAGCCCCGCTCAGGCCGTGTCTCATTTATATGAAAAAGTTGGCAGTTTCTTACAGAGGTTGGTGCACCCAAGTACTGGTTAACCGCCGGAGCCTGCCCAGGAAAGGTGTTGTTAAGTAAACTGCCTGCCGACGATATAGCCCGAAATGGTGCTGATGCAGACGTACAACCCAAAATATAACATAACATAACATAAATACCTTTAAGAACGTTCAATATATACTTAAATAGAATCTGACTTAATATGTAGCTGAAATTCTGTGAAATGATTTGGCATAGAAATAAATAAGAAATTTCAACTTTTCTAATAAATTCTTATACAATGTACATTGTAAACGTACAGTTATTCTTGTCTTTCAGCCGGGTACACATATTCCGAAGACCGTGTTGTACAGGATGGGAAGCTGATCACTAGCCGGGGTCCGGGGACTTGTTTTGAATTTGCACTAAAAATAGTTGAGGCTCTTAAAGGTTCAGATTTCAATTTAGATTCTCTCACAGGCCCGTTGCTTTTGAAAAAATGAATTTCTTGAAAAGACGAGCGATGAAACGATTGTTGAAACATATTAAATATTTTGCCGCCATTGCTACAGTACGCTGGTTTGAGTTCCGTACGCTTGTTTTAGTTCCGAACGCTGGTTTGAGTTCCGTACACTCCTGTTCATTGTATTTAAGAGTTGTTCATGATATTAAATAATTTGTACCTTACCGCTGCTGGTTTGAATCTCACTTGAGTTGTCAAATTATTATCATGTGAGGAAGCTATTTAGCTGGCTTGTGGTAGGTTAGTGGTTTTATCTGGGTGCACGAAACACTCACAATTTAACTGTTACAATACTGACTTTGTGTGTGGCAACCCAATGAGAGACATGACTATTTTTCTATTGCCTCCCTTGATGGATAAAGTCAGATTGATCCCGAAATGTATATTGTAAATCCGGCTAATTTATGACATTTGGTTTTATTAAATTAAATGTAATACCGGTACATGCACCATCATTGCATGCAGTAATAAATCCACGATAAGTTGGTTTAAACATTATTTATTACAAAACATAAATCACATATTGTATACAACAACATACATAATGCAAAGGATCAAGTAAGAAGCTAAAAGTAAAGTTGTGATGGTGCAGTGGATGCGCGTTTGCTTCAGGTGCGAAAGGTCTGGAGTTCGAGCCACGCTGGAGCCGTTACGATTGTGTCCTTAGGCAAGGCATTTAAATTCCACGTTGCCTCTTCTCTCCCTCGTGGCGATGGATTCCATCAGGAATGAGGTCTCGAGAGTGATTTATATAAGTTGAAAGAACTTTGTTCAAATGGGAACCGATCTGAAGTAAGGCATTGCCTTAAATGGGAATCTATCTGAAGTAAGGCATTTCCGTAAATGGGAATCGATCTGAAGTAAGGCATTGCTTCAACTGGGAATCGATCTGAAGTAAGACATTGCCTTAAATGGGAATCGATCTGAAGTAAGACATTGCCTTAAATGGGAATCGATCTGAAGTAAGGCATTGCCTCAAATGGGAACCGATCTGAAGTAAGGCATTGCCTTAAATGGGAATCTATCTGAAGTAAGGCATTTCCGTAAATGGGAATCGATCTGAAGTAAGGCATTGCTTCAACTGGGAATCGATCTGAAGTAAGACATTGCCTTAAATGGGAATCGATCTGAAGTAAGACATTGCCTTAAATGGGAATCGATCTGAAGTAAGGCATTGCCTCAAATGGGAACCGATCTGAAGTAAGGCATTGCCTTAAATGGGAATCTATCTGAAGTAAGGCATTTCCGTAAATGGGAATCGATCTGAAGTAAGGCATTGCTTCAACTGGGAATCGATCTGAACTAAGGCATTGCTTCAACTGGGTATCGATCTGAAGTAAGGCATTGCCTTAAATGGGAAGCGATCTGAAGTAAGGCATTGCCTTAAATGTGAATCGATATGAAGTAAGGCATTGACTTAAATGGGAATCGATTTGAAGTAAGGCATTGCCTTAAATGGGAAGCGATCTGAAGTAAGACATTGCCTTAAATGGGAAGCGATCTGAAGTAAGGCATTGCCTTAAATGTGAATCGATCTGAAGTAAGGCATTGCCTTAAATGGGAATCGATCTGAAGTAAGGCATTGCCTTAAATGGGAATCGATCTGAAGTAAGGCATTGCCTTAAATGGGAACCGATCATCAACAAATCCTATTAAGCATACTACTTTTAGACCTAATACAAACGTGTATCTCTAAGGAGAGGACACCCGTAAGCTATATAGCTCTCCGTCAAATTCCTTATATCATTTTTTTGTAAATATGTACATGATAGAAAATAAACATGTTTAACCCATTTGATTCTGGATACCGTTCAAATAGTATTTGCAAAGAACATAGAGCCAGATCAGCTGCCATGGAATGTGCCGTCTGATCTGGCTCTATGCTGTTTGCTATTCAGATGATCTTGCTAAGACACTTGGCTATGTAGCAAACAACATAGATCTTGGTCAGCATGCAGCGTCCCGCTGCGGCTGATCTGGATCTATGTTCTTTGCAAAAGCCTTTAAATGTATCCAGAATGAAATGGCTTAAGCTAAATGTATACACTCTACGAGTGTATTGTCGCATATTGAACCTATTCTGGACTTATTTACTTTGGTGGGGGAGGAGGGTTAGTGTGTGCGCCATATAGCTTAGCTAGCATAATTCGTTAGATCGACACCAGTGGGGTTTTTCATTTTAGTGAGGGGAAAATTGTTTCATAAATGACCCAAAAAAAGGGGGGTGAGAGATATACCAATCGGGCAAGGGGAAGGTCACATTACAAAAACACACATGTTTTATAACATGCATATTGCTTGCATAGTTATGAATTTTGAAATCTGAAATAAATCTAAGCATGTTATCATATTAATATATATACTACATACCATATCATATATTACATTTCTCAATAATAAATTATTAAGAACACATTTTTTAAAAAGTGGTCCACAAATGAAATTGAGAATTTACTATATGTAAATGATCTCCCTTTATGAATATTTAAACACAAAAATAATTTAGTGCAATGTATATGGTTAACATGCAAACAGTGTGCGTGTATGTTATGAAATATCAAAAATAAATTATTTAAAACTGCTTAAAGCACTACATCAGTGAAAACACATATTTCTACAGAATGTATTTTCCTATTATATGGTATAATTCTTTGCCAAATATTTGCCTCAACAACTGAATATTTCAACAAATAAACAAACGTCGTATACGCGGTTTGTTGACATAACAAAATAATGTAAACATCCATGCGTAATACAACTAGTGTATCCTGAATAACACCATATATGTTACAGATTTACCGTTATATCATAGTTGTGCCTATGCATATTTATTTGTAGACTAAACGTTGTCAAACTATCTCTAAACGACAGTATCACGCGTTTAGTAATGACTCCAATGACAAACAAACGTCAAATCAGGAGCGTGGATGAAAGTTATATGAAATGCTACTGTCACTTGAAAGTTTGTAAACCACATAAACACTGTTTATTAATTCATTGTTAGTGTTCGAATGTATTCGGAAGAATTTCTAGTGAAAAAAATGCATTTTAATTGCTTTTTGCGATGTAATGTCGCTTTAATATGTAATTGTACTCATAAAACCTAAATGTCCGAGTAACAAATGCAATCGAAGACATTTAAAATGTACTTGATTTAAAATGTACATACGAATCTGTAGTCCAGTGGTAACACGCTGGACTGGTAATCCAGGGATCCCAGGTTAGATCCCCCATTAGACCCTAATAAAATCAACGGTCTTTCAGATGGGACGTTAAACCGAGGTATTGTGACGGTGTTTTACACCGTGCACGTAAAAGAACCAGAGGAGATTTTCTGGAATGGATCTCTGTCTGTATCATGGCACAATCCTCTAAATTCTAAAATGACTATTCTCTTCAGGAGGCGTCGCTCATATCGGCAACCGGTAGCGACGATAAATAAACGTAAAACACACAGAATATAGCGAATTAACCCAATGTGATTAGAACAAATATGATATACTACACAGTAGTTCATATATTATAATTTATGTTGTGTGTATATTAATGAGAGCCATCGGCCAGTTACTGCCCCTGACTACTATCTAAAAGTAGATAGGTCATATTAAGTGTTTTCCTCTGTTGTTATCGTTCGCACAACATGCCAGCAAATTTATTCCACTATCGTTTTATATGATTATTAAATTACTATATCTCGACAGATCTCATACAGTATATGCAATGGGTACTTACATATATTTGTAAAATAATATCAGTTAATCAACACGATTTTGATTTATCATACCGCAACATCTGGTCAGGGAACAACAGTAAAAAACAAAGGATTCTAACTAAAAGGACCTATTCACATTTTGGAATAAATCAGACTGTATCTGCCAAGTGAGGTAATAGATAATTAGAGATGTCTCTCATTAAAACTCAAATGTCCAACGGCTATCCAATACTGGCAACATCTTGCTTGGCGTGCTGTGTTGTTTCATCTCTCCGAATTTCCATTGAGCGTTGTTCACGAATAATCTAAGCGTAATGCAAACCAGCGTTAGACGAGTGCTATGCTTAGTTTGCTTCTTCCTAATGTTGCCTGGCTCCCTCGCAAGTCTGACTATATGTGATTGTCGCATCAGGTGTGGGATAGGCGAGGAGCATTCTGGGACATGTCAAATCGGCAACAAGGTAAGACTATATCTGTTCAAAGTCACAATCCTGTTCAAAATGTTACTGTTGCAATTACAAACAACACCAATCTAATCTAACCGTGCACGTCAAAGAACCAGAGGAGACTCTGGAATGGGTCTCTGTCTGTATCATGCACTATCCTCCAAACTCGAAAATGACTAATCTCTTCAGGAGGCGTCGCTCAAATGGGCAACCGGTAGCGACGATAAATAAACGTAAAACACACATGTACTTCACAAATCCCAATTCTTTTTTAGGTAAATATTGACCCGAAGTTGGCCGAAAGTCGCTTGGCATTGTCCTTGTGCATTTTCATTCTAGTCACTTGGGGTCTGAACAAGTTTTGGTACCACACGAACACTTCAAATATAGGAGTTGTGTGTTTGAGTTTATTTTTAAAGATAAAGAATTTTGCTATGATAATAATAAAATTTACTATCGGCATTAGTCATTGGAGATATCATAATCTCGATCTAAAAATAAACAATTTACGGTTTCATTCGAATTATTGTACAACATCGAGATATAACAGAGAGTAGTCTCAAAGACGGAAGGAACTTCTATCTAAAGTCCTTAGCTATTCCTGAGTAAATGTATTGCGGACTCAAAGGTTTGAATATAAGACAAAAGATGTTCACATCAATAAATAGTTCCCATATGACATCATCATTCATACTTTAGTGGACATTTTGGTTGGCAAAGTTTACACGATATTATATCAAATGTATAGTAGCGTAATTTAGTTTTCTTCATAAACTATTTATTTTCTATCCAATCACCATGGATTCAACCTTGTTTGTAAACCTCTAAATGGACATATATTTCGTATCTTTTCAAAAGATTCATATCGCTACTGAATAAAATAATTTGACTATATTAATATTTCAACTGTGAAACGAGACTTTCAAAAATATGTGCAAGTTAGATTCTTATAAATTCTAATCCATCCACCATAGTCACAAAATAAATTAATATTTATAATTCTAACACGACCCCGCTAATAACATACATATTTATAGAGTAAAATCTACCTCGGGTTATTCTGCGATATACCTACCTTGAACTATGCTGCGCGCGCACCGTGTTTTGGCTATTCCATTTATACAATGCGTGTAAAGTTTTATGAATGAAAGTCACGTGATGTTTGTAAAATACCTACCGTGGGAATTCGCGGAAGTGAGCTATTTTTAGAATCAGATAATCTCTTGTCCGTCTTGTTTTTCTGTTAAGTAACGTTTCAGTTACTATTCTGTACAGTTTTATTTGACAAAATAAATAAAATTATTGATCAGTTACAACATTTGTTCATTTATGCACTAGATTGATATTTTCCATAAACAATAACGTCATCACCCCTTACGCGGGAGGAAATTTGGAAAGCCAAATGCAGCGGTGTTTGAAGAAAATACTCCTTTGATTCTCGATTAAAATGATTAGAAGTAAGTCGTGTTAGAATCAAAATAATAAGTATCAACCGTGGTATATCGCAGAATAACCCTCGGTTGTCGTTCTTATGCGTAGAAATATATCACTCAGGTCTTCGTGATATATTTCTACGCATAAGGATTTCAAACTCGGGTTATTCTGCGATATACCACGGTTGATACTTATTATTTCTTAAATACCTTTAAAATGAAACCAAATATTATTATAACAAATAAAAAGTAATTAAGTTATTGCAATTAAAGAATTACTAAGAAAATTCTGAAATTGCCATTTAGAAAACTTGCCAAACAAAATGGCCACCAAGATAGGATGTTATCAGTGTTTTCACAGGCTGTGGGAAGTATGTATATCGTTAACATTACAAAACACATTGGAAAATCCATAGCTGTTTAGCAAATAGTTCACATGTATATTCTTGTGGGGTTTCAAATTTTAAATACGCATCTATCTACGTAATGTTATTCGACGTACACATAAAAACCTGAAAGGTTACAACACATACCACCCTGAATACATCTCACATAACAGCAGTACGTACTAACCAATGTTAAACCTTACTTAACTATTTATTATCAATTATCCTTATACTATACCGTAAATGTAACACATCGATAATAATTATAAAGTATAAATAAAACTAGCTTACCAGCTAAATGGCTGTCTATGACGTTAATAGTAATCTACAAAACGACTCACGTCGGTCATATCATGGGTAGCACTAAACGGATACTATTGAAATGGGTCTACCGATATCTAGCGCGGAATTGTGATTGGTTTAACATGATGACCAGATCTACAAAACATCTGACCAAACAAAACCTGTTTTAACTTACGCGATTGTAACAACTTAAACTACAATCACTCTCATTCATTCGATACACCCAAATTCCACTACGTTACCCACATGTATCGTCATTTACGGTGCGCGGTATACACCTGGCCCCGAGGTTATAAAACTTTTCTCAGATCTCAAACTCAAGTGATCTGATTGATTGATACTGAGTGTTACTGTCAGCTGAACCTATTATGCCCTTGAGACTGAGTTTTGAGATTGGAGAAAAGTTTTATAACCTCCAGGTCAGAATTACGTTTCCCCCCCCGATATTTGTGCCAACAAGTGGGTGCGCGTTATACATAGCAGAGTACGGTAAGTGCTTCAGGCGTGCAGACCTATATAAATTTGAACAGAAGAATGTTATATTGTTATATTTCGGGTTTTACGCCTGCATCAGCACCATTTCGGGCTATATCACCGGCGGGCAGTTTACTTAACAACACCTTTCCTGGGCAGGCTCCAACGGTTAACCAGTACTTGGGTGCACCAACCTCCGTAAGAAACTGCCCACATTTTTCAAATAAATGAGACACGGCCTGAGCGGGGCTCGAACCCGTGACCATCAGTGATGATAGGTTACAGTGGTATACAAATCAGCGACCTTAACCACTCGACCACGGAGGCGGACCAGAAGAATAAAAACGTATTATTTATTTTACAACAATTGCGAGACAAGCTTTAACTACTTATATTAATCGCTCTCGAAAGCGTATATGTGGTCTTGTTTGTAGGAGAGAATCGGGGGTGGAGGGAACTGCATCTGTGCTATCTGGCCACCACGGTACCATCTTGTATACATCGAACATTGAGGATCGAACCCGTATTACATATTATTAGAGAAGCGAGCGTGCTAACCACTGCACTAAACGGACATTCTAAGTACAGAAGGGGAATGACATTTTCATGAGTGTTTAGATTACGAAAGTCCTTGGCAATTTTACCAATATTCGTCAACTATTTACACACAAAAATACATTCAACTGCAAACGTGTTATTTTCTATATTTACTCGTATCTTTCAAATAAACCATGAAAACAACAGGTGGCTGGTTACCTAATTGAAATTAATGCCCAATTTGAAAATACGTCTTCAACAATGGTGGACAGAATCGTTGGCAACATTGTGTTGACGTGTTTCCCTGAGGTGCCAGAAACGTGCGAAGCGTCGCTATGACCTAATATCCATTATTAGAGAGGTTTATTTTGTGAGTGAAATAAAATGTGTTATTCCACTGGTTGCATGCACTCGCTGAATGTTGAAACATTGTTTTCAGACTCCGGCTGTCAATGACGTCTTTTAGTGCACGGTTGCATCGTTTTCTATCATAATAACACTTTAAAGTCTAAATAAAAAAGATAATATGTTTAAAAGTGAATGATCGAATAATATGTTGCTCGTGAACATAGAAAGCTATCAGTATCACTCGTGCATAATGCTTGCAATGTTCATTCGATGAAATACAATTCCATCATACATGCACAAACAAATATCCTCTTATTATCTCGTCACAGCCATGCACCACACTCACAATGTCGTCTTCAGCCAGCCTCTACCTGTGTGGAAGTCCTCTATTATATATCCGTTGCATTGTACCATTCTTTACAATGCTGATGCATTTACTGTAAATGAATTCACTTCTAAACATATTTTAAACAGGCCCCGTAACTTCAGGGGTTCTCAAGCCAGTGTGGTCGTCGTATAATAGAGCCACCCCTCTGTTATCTAGTGCGTTTGTCATCTGGTTCTGTGAATCAAGTGTATTTATGGCCGAACGTGTGCTTCTGTAACAAAACCAAATGATATCAATTAGTCACCCTTAATCAAGACCGCCTCCATGGTCGAGTGGTTAAGGTCGCTGACTTGATGTGATGGTCACTGGTTCGAGCCCCGCTCAGGCGGTGTCTGTTTATATGAAAAAGTTGGCTATTTTTTTTTTACGGAGGTTGGTGCACCAATGGCTAACAGCTGGAGCCTGCCCAGGAAAGGTATTGTTAGATAAACGGCCCGTCAGCGATATAGCCCAAAACCAGAACAAACCCCTCCACCAATGTTAAGTATAATGTCTATAAATTCAAAAATATGTACATATGACAGCAATGAGAGTCGTTGATCAGTTACTGCACCCGACTAATCCGTAACACGGCATGCTAGCGGTGAAAATAACAGAAACATATATTGTGAAATTTCATTAGAATGATGTTATAGCCTAATAAGTTTAAACTTTATTTATTTTACAACGATTGCGAAGCAAGTTCTAACAACTTATATTAATCACTCTCGTTGGCGCAGATGAAAACGTAAATGTGGTCATTCGTGTGGGAGGAAACCGGAGTACGCGGAGAAAACCAAAATCCATCTGTCCGATCTGGCGACCATCGTACCATCTCGCATTCTTCCCGGTCCGAGGATCGAACCCGGGTTGCATTGGTGAGAAGCGAGCGCGCTAATCGGACAGCCTCCGTGGTAGTGTTGTAATGACAATGAATTCTAATGAAATGCCAGTTTTGTTACAAATATGAAAAACACTGAATTGTCTACAATTATTTGAACCATAACTATCCAGTAGTTTACCCAGCGTGCCAAGAGATAAGGGAGTTGGTTTTCGTCACAGTAACTACATGCTATAAATGTTTATCCACTTTATAATAGCCGTTAATAAAACTTGCCAGTCAAAATGGCTGCCAAGATAAGATCTTATCAGTGTTTTTGACTGCCATGGGAACTATGTATCAACAGAGACAAACACTTAGTGCAATGGTTATTGCCTGAGCAAGCCACCTCGAACAGTACATAGTTCCCACCGCCTGTCAAAACACTATGAAAATAATAAATCTGATATATTCGTATCTTCACCGCCATTTTGATTGGCAAGTTTTATAAACGTCAATTCAGGATTTTACTAGTAATTCTTCAATTGCAATAACTTAATTAATTTGTGTTTCTTAATGTAACATTTGGTATGGGTTTAAAGGTATTGAAATAAACATTTTAAATATTAATTTATTTTTTGACAAAGATGTATGGATTATAAATTATTACAACTTAACTTGCACCTATTTTTGAAAGTCTATTTTCACAGTTAGTTTAAACTTTATTTATTGATCTTCTTTTGTACAAAGGGCATATATGCATCGAAATTATATAAACACACAAGTTGCAGGAAGATAACAAAGGATTGGAAAACAAGATAAATACAATCTTATATAAATTCCTCTCCTAATATTTTCACAGTTGAAATATTAATATACAGGTAAATTATTATTTATTCGTTATTGATACGAAATTTGTGAAATTATACAAAAATATGTCCATTGAGAGCTTTCCAACAATGTATGAACCATGGTGATGGGATGAAGAATAAATATTTGATGAAGAAAACAAAATTACGCTACTATAATTATATATATAATATCTGATCAACTTTGCCAATCAAAATGGCAGTCACAGTAGGAATGATGACGTCACACGGAAATTATGTATCACAAATGTACATTGTAGTTATTTTGTTTACATAAATTAAATTTTGCATCGGTTTAGTCTGTGTATTTTAACTTTCGGAATGTGTCTAAATGTATGGCCAAATTCCGTATACTCGTTAGTAAACAACAATGCACACGCATATATAAAATTAATATGCAAAGCACATAGTGTCATGGTTACGTTATTATCTTGCAATGAAAGCGAGCCATTATTAGATGTGTGTGTTTTTACGTTTATTTATCGTCGCTACCGGTTGCCCATGTGAGCGATGCCTCCTGAATAGATTAGTCATTTTAGATGTTTGGAGAATAGTGCAGTGATACAGACAGAGACCCATTCCAGAGTCTCCTCTGGTTCTTTTACGTGCACGGTGTAAAGCACCGACGCGGTCAGACGGGGGATCGAAGCTGCGATCCCTGGATTACCAGTCCAACGTGTTAACCACTAGACTACATATCCGTCTTATTTGGTGTTTGTTATATTCATATTTTATTCGGGGTCAGACATGTGAGCGAAATCAATGTATACAGTTACGTTTCATTGTAGACCTTCTGTAATACACTCATCAAAATTGCTCGATTGCGAAACAAGTTATTTCAACTTATATAAATCACTCTCAAAACCTCATTCCTGATGGAATCCATCGCCGTGAGGGAGAGAGAAGAGGCAATGTGGAATTTAAATGCCTTGCCTAAGGGCACAATCGTAACGGCATTACGCTTAGCCTACTATATATACTATCTGATCAACTTTGCCAACCAAAATGGCAGCCACAGTAGGAATGATGACGTCACACGGACACTAAATCAATTTATACAGTTACGTTTCATTGTAGACCTTCTGTAATACACTCATCAAAATTGCAAATCGGTCACATGGTGTTTTACAGTATTTGGAGCAAATTAATAACAAAATAATATCAATATATTGGTTATATTTTATTACAGATCGTTACGCATGATTTTCTGTATAATCATTTCGGATAAAATGCATTCAATGGCAATTAGAAAATATTTATATTGTATGATTATTAATTGGCTCCAAATATTATAAAATACTAGGTGACCGATTAGCAATGTTGTTGAGTGTATACTGTGGCGTCCGTGGTCCAGTGGTAGAGCGTCGGATTTGGAATCGAACGGTCCCGGGTTCGATACTCGGTCAGTGTCATTGAGCAAGGCACCTCACACACATTGCTTAGTACTGGTTAATCGCTTACGTCGGCTGAGCCTGCCCAGGAAAACATGTCTAAGTCCCCGCGAGGGGTTTGACACTAAAGGAACATACATACATACATACTGATTACATTTCCAACCAATATATAAATTGGAAAATATTACCTTACGTGTGTGGTAAATTAGAATTGACGCTCGTGTTGGATTCCTGTACTACGGATGCATCTAAAATTCCATTGGCTGGTTGGTGCGCATTTAATGCGACGTCATCAGGCGGTACTTGTGCAACTGGGTTATTTGAAGCTTCTTGGTATGGTTGGCCCCTTTCTTCAGATGTTGGGGAAATCCCTAACAAAGCAGTGATACATATTGAGATTATGAGCTAAAACAGCCCCATTCTGAAATATGTAGTACCTGATTAATTGTATTCCGTACAATGAGAATAATTAGTCAGTTACCTCCCCTGAATTGACCTACTCATAAAAGTAGATTGGTCCTATTAATTAGTTCCTCTGTTTTTATCGCTGTTTGCTTTGCACCACATGCTATCCATTTTCATCCGTTTTCTCATACTTATTAAATCTCAACGGACATCCTACACTACACCCAATGAATACTTTACTGTAAACATTGGTTATCACTTGATTAACATGCATTGTCTTTGCCTTGTTGAGACCCATTCAGTATACTGCGTTTACATCGCGTGGAAGTGCGCATGCGTATAATATTATGTGGACAGGATATCTCACAAAGGTGTGGATATAAATATATCTGCAATGACTTAACTGTAGATATGAGTGCGTATATGTGGACAGGATAACTCACAAAGTTGTGGATATAAATATATCTGCAATGACTTAATAATGCCGATAGTATATAATAGCCTTGATAGCCTTTAAACTTTATTTATTTTACAACGATTGTGAATCAAGTTTTAATAACTTATATTAATCACTCTAGTTGGCGCGGATGAAAGCGTAAATGTGGTCATTCGTGTCGGAGGAAAACAGAGTACCCGGAGAAAACCCACCTTTCCGATCTGGCGACCACCGTACCATCTCACATATTTCCCGGTCCGAGGATCGAACCCGGGTTGCATTGGTGAAAAGCAAGCGTTGATAGTGACGGGGTGTCATTTTTAAACGTGCTTGGAATGGCGTACATATTTGTTATGTATAGTATCAAGCCTATATATGGTGTATTATAGTGTTATTAAAAAACAAACAAAAAAAAGAAGAAAAAAGGTGTCTTAGTTTTGTGGTTTTGAACCCGCAAACATTTGTCAATGGCGGCCGTCTGATCTGGTTGTATGCTGTGTGCAGAAGTGACTTTATTTGCGATTAGCAGGTTGTGGGTTAATATGAATAAACATTACACTGTCAGACATACCTTTATTGTGACAATAAAGACGATAAACGATGAAGACGATGGCAGCAGACACTGTGATGAGTACTATGGCGATTAGAACTGCTGCCCAAACCGGAAATTCCCCACCTCCATCTGAAACATTAATGCATATAATATCATGACCACATTACAATACAGTTGCATGTTATGGCTGTATGTCTCAAATTGAGAGGGAGAGAGACAGAGAGAGAGAGGGATGGAGGGAGGGAGGGTGAGGAGAGGTAGTGAGATAATGCTGGAGGGTGTAAGATAGGGAGTTTTAAATGCTATTAATTAATTAACAGTTAATTATATTTAGCATATATCTCAAACAGAAATCAATCTGATACATGTATAATGCTTCTATCGATCTATACAATGAGAGACATCTCTAATTTTCTATTACCTCCCTTGGCAGATAGAGTCTGATTTAATCGAAAATGTGAATAGGTCCTTTTAATTAGAATTTATTGTTTTTACTGTTGTTCCCTAACCATATGTTGCGGTATGATAAATGGGATTTTATCCAAATCGTGTTAATTAACTGATAACATTGTTTTACAAATAAGTACATCTTTCATATACTGTATAGGAACAAGCTATCATGTCATGTTAGAATATCAATTATATATATTTATACTCGTATCTTACTCACATTATGCTTTTCTGTACAATTTCTTTATAACAGCCAAATATGTTTCTTGACTATGTTTATGCCAATAAAACACTTGCTTTGACTATGTACAAATGTATATGCCAATAAAACACTTCACTTGACTATGTATATGCCAATAAAACACTTCACTTGACTATGTATATGCCAATAAAACACTTCACTTGACTATGTATATGCCAATAAAACACTTGCTTTGACTATGTATATGCCAATAAAACACTTGCTTTGACTATGTCTATGTATATGCCAATAAAACACTTCACTTGACTATGTATATGCCAATAAAACACTTGACTTGACTATGTATATGCCAATAAAACACTTCACTTGACTATGTATATGCCAATAAAACACTTGCTTTGACTATGTATATGCCAATAAAACACTTCACTTGACTATGTATATGCCAATAAAACACTTCACTTGACTATGTATATGCCAATAAAACACTTGCTTTGACTATGTATATGCCAATAAAACACTTGCTTTGACTATGTCTATGTATATGCCAATAAAACACTTCACTTGACTATGTATATGCCAATAAAACACTTGACTTGACTATGTATATGCCAATAAAACACTTCACTTGACTATGTATATGCCAATAAAACACTTGCTTTGACTATGTATATGCCAATAAAACACTTCACTTGACTATGTATATGCCAATAAAACACTTCACTTGACTATGTATATGCCAATAAAACACTTCACTTGACTATGTATATGCCAATAAAACACTTCACTTGACTATGTATATGCCAATCAAACACTTGCTTTGATTATATATATGCCAATAAAACACTTGCTTTGTCTATGTATATGCCAATAAAACACTTCACTTGACTATGTATATGCTAATAAAACACTTCACTTGACTATGTATATGCCAATAAAACACTTGCTTTGACTATGTATATGCCAATAAAACACTTCACTTAACTATGTATATGCCAATAAAACACTTGCTTTGACTATGTATATGCTAATAAAACACTTGCTTTGACTATGTATATGCCAATAAAACACTTGCTTTGATTATGTATATGCCAATAAAACACTTGCTTTGTCTATGTATATGCCAATAAAACACTTCACTTGACTATGTATATGCTAATAAAACACTTCACTTGACTATGTATATGCCAATAAAACACTTGCTTTGACTATGTATATGCCAATAAAACACTTCACTTGACTATGTTTAGTCCAATAAAGCACGAGATTTGACTTGACTATGTTTATGGCAATAAAACATTTGCCTATGTTTATGCCAACCAATAGAACACTTTACCGTGTCTCTTTATATGAAAAAGTTGGCAGTTACGGAGATTGGTGAAACACGTACTGGATAAACGCCTGAGCCTGCCCAGGAACGGGGTTGTTTGGTAAACTGCCCGTCGCTCAAATGGGCAAAGCGATAGCAACGGTAAATAAGCTTAAATTTAAAAAGAAGTGTTCCAGTGGTTAACACGCTGAAATAGTCATAGCATAGTTTTCCGGATGATATCTTATACCAAGGTCTCGATGCTTTAAACCACATTTACGAAAAACCAGAGGATACTCTGGAATGGGTCTTTGTCTGTATCAATGCCCTAAATGAGTCTTATTATCTTTATTTTGCTAATTTTCCTCTTCATTTTCCATTTATATTAGTAATCATCAATTTTAGTATTTGCACAACTCCTATATTCAGTCACTTTGTTTGTTACAATCTAGTATTTTGGGGACAACCGTAACTAATGTTGTTGACTTGTGGCCCAACCCATTTTCTTCAACATTTATTGACAATTCGTGTGCTCATCAATGACATAAATAGTATATACATATACTATGCATAATTATACAAGTGTGTTCATTTGTTTTGTTTTGTACATTGTATATATATATAGAATGAATGCAATAAAATATGAGTCTACTAAACTATCAATGCACTATTCCTCCAAATGTAAGATGACTAATCTCTTCAGGAGGCGTCGCTCATATATGCAACCGGTAGTGACCACAAATAAACGCAATCACACACTATGCTGCTATGCTACCATACCTTATACCATATAGTTTAA
Organism: Archivesica marissinica; assembly: GCA_014843695.1. Lineage (NCBI taxonomy): Eukaryota > Metazoa > Mollusca > Bivalvia > Venerida > Vesicomyidae > Archivesica > Archivesica marissinica. Next base: position 54,186,737 of record CM026401.1, read on the forward strand.
ACAATATTTATTTTACAATGATTGCGAAGCAACTTATATTAATCACGCTCGTTGGAGCGGATGTGTAAATGTGGTCATTTGTGTGGGAGGAAACCGGAGTACCCGGAGAAAACCCACCTGTCCGATCTGGCGACCACCGTACCATCTCACATACTTCCCTTTCCGAGGATAGAACCCGGGTTGCATTGGTGAGAGGCGAGCGCGCTAATCACTGCCATAATAGGACAGCCTTACCCTTGCATACGAAAGACTCCCACAATCCCGTTTCGACACAAGTAATCGTGACAGTTGTTTCGTAACCCGGATCACAAATAACGCTTGCAGTTGCTCCGTACGTGGAATTGTTGGCATCGTTTAGTGTTGCAGATCCAGATGTCACCGACGGAAACGTACCACAATCTTCAGTTGCAATGAATATAATAGTAAAGTTGTTTTTATTACAATTGGCAAACATGAAATAAATTTGATAAATGTATGACCTCAAGAAATGTAAAGGAACGTCATGACCTGCGTTGTTAATTCATACGCTTCATAACGCGTCAAACCATGTTGTATTCGACTATAAATAACGCTTATTTCGATTCTAACAAGTCTAAATATCTAAAAAGCAAATTGGTTGGTTTTATTTTTATAAAGCATACCTTACATAACGTTACATGTAGTATTCACCCAATATCTCGACACAAGTAATCTTAAATTTGCTGTACTTATTTCATAGCAGCCTTTTACAGCTGTTTCATATCAACAATATTTAGCGCTACATGTTAAATTATTCCATGATCCATTTACACAAGTACTAGTTAATATGTGCTGTACTTGTTTCGTAGCCCTGAATTCAAGCTACGCAGTAATTCTACAATACATTTTGACAATTATATTTACATGTGGAATTCTCCCATGGTCCTGTTTTGACACACTTACTCTAATTGTTTCGTAACCTTGAATTCAAACTACGCAATAATGCTGCCTGACAATTAGCGTTATATGTGGAATTCGTCCGCGATCCCGTTTCGACATAAGTAACCGTTGCTGTAGTTGTTTCTTATCCACGTGCGGAAATGCTATCTTACCCTTAGCGCTGCATACTGCATTCTCCCATGATCCCTTTTCTTCGCAAGTAATCCGTGATGTACTTGTTTCGTACCCAGGGTCGCAAGTTAGAGTTGCGGTTTCTCCGTAAGCGGAATTGTTGATATCGTCCAGTATTGCAGTTCCAAATGTCGCCGACGGATCCGTACCACAATCTGAAATAACAATGTATATAAAACAAGATCAGCATTTATGAATCAAGTCTGGATACCAGGCGCGTAGCTCCTATAATGCACTGAAGGCCCGGGCCTGCAGATTGTCACAGAAAATGAAAAATCCAAATAGGCCAAAAATGTGTATAGTAATTTTATACTAAATTAGGTATCAATTTGAAAACATTCATCGATATTTGAACGTCTAAAACGTACATTAAAATGCGTCAGAGTGCACCATCGACGTACCAGGTTTCAGAACATTGTTCCGGGGATCATGCACACAGACCCCTCCAGCACCACTGTACCTTCAGTACTCAATTAATAAGTCGGGCCTACACATTCAAAAGGGCTAGATACGAGATGACTATAGGTATAAAATCGTGTGTTTTACGTCGCTACCAGTTGCCCATATGAGCAACACCTCCTGAAGAGATTAGTCATTTTAGATGTTGAGGTATAAAATGTAACTGCATGTGTATGTAAAATCACCAGCCGGTCGATCTCCTCACGACGTGCACGTCATGACCGGTGCACATCCCGCAGCAGCAGCGTAGGATACTGGGATCTTCTGGTCGTCGGTCTTGCGAAGGGGGAATCTCCCCAGTATGTGGATCCACGGCATGGTGTGTGGGGTGTCACACTATCTTCGCCGGCTCTTTTCGATTTTTCTCTTCATTCTTCTACTTCTCCGGCGGATAGACGAGACGGCGGACCTGAGGGAGCGGCAACAGTCGTGGCATCCACGCTCCCCTGAGTGACAACCGACGACCAGATGTCTAACTGTCAGATCCGTATAAATGCTGCTGCGGGGTGACCAACAGTGAGGAGGGTGGCCATACAAAGGGCCGTTACGAAAGAAGAAACACACAGGACTTGTCACTCTGCGAGGAAAGAAGTTGCCTTCAACGAACGTCTACATAAGCATCTTAGAAGATATCAACACAAACAACTTAGAGAAACCAGTCGCCCAAATGCATTTATGCGGTGGCGACTATAAACAAAACTACAACGACGACGATATAAAATCAGTACATTCATGCGCTTGGCTGAAGGTTATGTCAGCTATTCAGCTGACTTACGATAGGTCAGTGGTTCTATCCGTGTGTCCGTCCGTGCGTGAGATCATGCTCTGGTGGACATCTGGGACATCTTCCACGAATAATACCCCCTCCCAATACACAAACAGATAATGGTGTGCTGTGTTGATATACCGTGTAGTTACATGTACGTGCATAGATACACATAGTCTGGGAACATGCGGTGACATAGTTTACCTGGTCAGTCATATAATATAGTTTTAACACCGATACCATTAATTGGGCCGTATCGAGTTTCTGATATCAGTTTGCCAGAAGTAACCAGGCAACATATATCAATATCGATTCCCCGTCTAACCTTTAGGAGATTCTGGAATGTGTCTCTGTCTGTATCATTGCACTATCCTCCAAACATCTAAAATGACTAATCTTTTCAGGATGCGTCGCTCATATGGGCAACCGGTAGCGACGATAAATAAACGTAACACACACACCATCACATACTTTTACATATAACTGGCTCTGTTTATATCGAATTTCGTTTAGTCAAACTTCGGTTATGTCGAAGTATTTTGTTCGGTCCGAATGAATTCGACATAACGGATGTAGACTGTACATGTATTTCAAAAATATAATCGGCTAACACCACACATACTTTGCTATCATATGATACGTGGGGGTAAGGTAACATCACAAAAACAAAAGTGTGGATACTTTCGACATACCGTGGCTAGTGGCTAAGACGTCCGCTTACTGGGTGGTGGGACCTATTTAGGGGTTCATTCTGATGTTGCCGTTTGATAAGCCGCCATCTAGCTTACTGATTACATATCAGCCTGGCGTCTTGCCAGTGATAATATGATTCGGGAAGTACTGATGTTCATAAGAGGTGTCTCGTGAGTCAGACATTAGTTTAAACTTCATTTATTTTTTACAGCGATTGCGAAGCAAGTTTCAACAACTTATATTAATCACTCTCGTTGGCGCGGATGAAAGCTTAAATGTGGTCATTCGTGTGGGAGGAAACCGGAGTACCAGGAGAAAACACACCTGTCCGATCTGACGACCACCGTACCATCTCACACACTTCCCAGAGGATCGAACCCGGGTTGCATTGGTGAGAAGCGAGCGCGCTAACCACTGCGCTAATCGGACATACATGGTCAGCCTTTCAGTAGGGGGTGACACTATAACGAATAACACACTTTAATTTCCTTTACGTACCAACACACCACGATTCTTGTTCAATGGTACACGTTATTTTTGTTTCCACGCCAGTAACAGAGCCTGTAATTATAGATGTCTAGCCATGATTGTAACAATCGTGTAATATATAAGATTTAAGAATATATAGCGTAATAGTATAATGCATAACTATATATGAAAGACCGAGGGGGACTCTTTTGTAATACATAAGATTTAAGATTATATAGCGTAATAGTATAATGGCATAGCTATATATGAAAGACCGAGGGGGGACTATTTTGTAATACATAAGATTTAAGAATATATAGCATAATAGTATAATGCATAACTATATATGAAAGACCGAGGGGGACTCTTTTGTAATACATAAGATTTAAGAATATATAGCGTAATAGTATAATGCATAACTATAATGAAAGACCGAGGGGGGACTATTTTGTAATACATACGATTTAAGATTATATAGCGTAATAGTATAATGCATAACTATATATGAAAGACCGAGGGGGACTCTTTTGTCCACATTTCATAATTATAATTGAGATGGTTTGTGCAATATCGTCAAGTTTCATATTTCACGAACTCATTTATTCATTACATTCATTTTTTAATAAAGACGCAATTTAAAATTTCAAAACTCACTCCTTACCTCTCCCCCCTCTAATTCAAATTAACTCTTTGCATGCTGGGTAAAATAAAGGCTATACATAGTTCAAATAATTGTAACAGACTGCAATTCATTAATCTGTTTTTTTCTCTATTTGTAACTGAAAACTGCATCATGAAATTTCATTACAAATGTGTCATATCGTTACGACATAATTCTAATGAAATACCTTGACATACGACATACATCCTTGATGGTTATTTTCACCGCTCGCATGTAATGAATCAATCATATCTCGTTTACCTTCAAATCCTACAAAAAACAGGCCTTCGCGGTCTTCGGTGTTATTGTCTTCAAAGTTTACTATCAGGTAATTTGATGTTAGTGTATTCATTGCAATAGACGATCCATAGTAGTTTTCACATTTAATTTCATTCAGCGTCGTACCAGACCCGTCGGTAAATTCAAGACGCTGTGTGCAATCTACCGGATCGTTGTACAGATCTACATCGACTGTAAACACGTTGACATCGGTCTCGCAGGAATGCACTTCTACGGAACAGGAACACGAGACCCCGTCAGTGGTGACGCTCGGATAACTGGGGCTTCTAAGATACATAGGTAAACTGTCTGAAGAAATAGTCCATGTATCGCACACTGACATTATTCGTGCTTCTGTCAAAATAAACGAATAAAGCACTGTTAGTTTATACAAATTTATATTAGCTCGATTGCGAAACAAGTTCGTTCAACTTATAGTAATCACTCTCGAGGAAAACACTGTTATATATAAATATGCAGAGGCGTATCCAGTGGGTGCAATGGGAATCGAGCACCCCTTTTAATTTCCAGAGTGGTGATTATTCATCTCATTAATTTCCTAAAAAAGCATTGCACCGTCACCTATTCTGCTTGACACAACATATATCAGGAAACGGCACATTTTTAGTATTCGGATTTTGAAATTGTTCTGGGGTAGCCTGTCTCCCCACCCACATAGGTCAGGCCAGCTTTGGTTCCCGGTGCTTGTGTTTTTAAACTTATTTATTTATTTATATTACAACGATTTCGAAGCAAGTTTTAACAACTTATATTAATCACTCTCGTTGGCGCGTATGAACGCGTAAATGTGGTCATATTCGTGTGGGAGGAAACCGGAGTGCCCGGAGAGAACAACCTGTCCTATCTGATCATTATGTGGTTACTAACATAACACCCACTTAATATTTACCTGGATACGCATATGTTATATTGCCTACATATTGGACGATATGGATACTATTGCAATAACGAGCAAATCACGCGGGGTACTATTGCAATAGCGAGTAAATCACGCGGAGGTACTATTGCAATAACGAGTAAATCACGCGGGGTACTATTATAATAGCGAGAAAATCACGCGGAGGTACTATTGCAATAGCGAGAAAATCACGCGGAGGTACTATTGCAATAGCGAGTAAATCACGCGGGGTACTAATGCAATAGCGAGTAAATCACGCTGAGGTACTATTGCAATAGCGAATAAATCACGCGGAGGTACTATTGCAATAGCGAGTAAATCACGCGCAGGTACTATTGCAATAACGAGTAAATCACGCGGGGGTACTAATGCAATAGCGAGTAAATCACGCGGGGGTACTATTACAATAGCGAGTAAATCACGCGGAGGTACTATTGCAATAGCAGGTAAATCACGAGGGGTACTATTATAATAGTGAGTACATCACGCGGGGTACTATTGCAATAGCGAGTAAATCACGCGGGGTACTATTATAATAGCGAGTAAATCACGCGGGGGTACTATTACAATAGCGAGTAAATCACGCGGGGTACTATTGCAATAGCGAGTAAATCACGCGGGGTACTATTGCAATAGCGAGTAAATCACGCGGGTACTATTGCAATAGCGAGTAAATCACGCGGGGTACTATTACAATAGCGAGTAAATCATGTGGGGTACTATTACAATAGCGAGTAAATCACGCGGGGTACTATTGCAATAGCGAGTAAATCACGCGGAGGTACTATTGCAATAGCGAGTAAATCACGCGGGGTACTATTGCAATAGCGAGTAAATCACGTGGGGTACTATTACAATAGCGAGTAAATCACGCGGCGGTACTATTGCAATAGCTAGTAAATCACGCGAGGTACTATTACAATAGCTAGTAAATCACGCGGGGTACGATTATAATAGCGAGTAAATCACGCGGGGTACTATTATAATAGCGAGTAAATCACGCGGGGTACTATTACATTAGCGAGTAAATCATGCGGGGTACTATTATAATAGCAAGTAAATCACGCGGGGTACTATTATAATAGCGAGTAAATCACGCGAGGTACTATTGCAATAGCGAGTAAATCACGCGGGGTACAATTGCAATAGCGAGTAAATCACGCGAGGTTATATTGCAATAGCGAGTAAATCACGCGGAGTACTATTGCAATAGCGAGTAGATTAATCAGTGCATCAGCTGTATTTTTGGCATACATACCTGGTATACAATAGTAACCCAGAATAAGGTAGGACGGGGTTTGGACGCCTATGGAATCAAAGTCTTGAGTAGACGGGAGGTCAAGACTACATGACGGGTTACCCGAACATTGCCGGCGGATGTTCTCTGTGTCCACAGTGCTAGCACTTACTACCGAGTCTGTTGCATCGTATTCGCAACATTCACCGCCGTCGCAACGGTGAGAGAAGAAATACCGCAGGGACTCGTACACGATCATCTGTCCATCTGCACAGGTTATATCAACTGTGGCCGCCATATCACATTCGGAAATATTTAATAGTGATTCCCGTGAAGATAACTGTGCTGGAATTGAAAACAACCGAACAGTTAAGTGGCTATGACTGATCATTTCCCCACATATAATCGCCACGTACCACATTGACACATTAGTAGTTAATCAAACAAACACCTATAATACAACTATTTTGGAGGTCGTGATAGTTGTAGCGCTTCAGATGTGAGGGGCCTGGAGTTCGCTCCCAGCTGTGGGCGTTACGAATGTATCATTATAATAGGCAAGGCACTCAAATTCCGCATCGCCTCCTCTCTCTGTGTCATGGCGATGGATGAGGTCTCGAGATCGATTAACTTAAGTTGTAAGAACTTGTTTCGCAATAGAGCTAAAATAAATGTGTATAAACTAAACAAATAACAATCTGAATTGCGGATGCAACTCTTCATATACTAGTAGTTTTCAGACATCTAAATGGATGTTCCTGGTGTTTATCCTTTGTGGCAGCACTATGTATGGAGATACAGTGGTATAAAAGCTTTACCCGTAACCTGCCAAGCACGACTAAAGTCACGTTTTTCAGAGAGAGAGAGAGAGATAGAGAGAGAGAGAGAGAGGAGAGAGAGAGAGAGAGAAAGAGAGAAGAGAGAGAGAGAGAGAGGGAGAGGGAGAGAGAGAACACAATAGAGAGTGAGTGAGGGAGAACACAATAGTAGAGAGGGAGAGAGAGATAGAAGAGAGAGAGAAAGAGAGAGAGAGAGAGAGAAAGAGAGATAGAGAGAGATAGAGAGAGAGAAAGAGAGAGAGAGAGATCAGACTGCACAGACTATGCAGTGCTCTATGCTGCTTGCTATTCAGATAGTGGAGCTAAAACACTTGAATAGCAAACAACTTAGATCCTTATCAGAGGCGGCTGATCTGGATCTTTGTTGTTTGCACAGTCCCGTCCAATGTATCCGGCAGGTTACGGGTGAAGTATCTAGTACTCATAACTGTGTAAACTATTCGCAAAATCTGTTCATTAATTATTGGCGATAATCTAATCATCGTATCGCATCATTGATTTTATCTATACAAATTATGTTTGCTTTGTTGCGAAACAAGTTCTTCTAACCTTAGACTAATCGATCACAATACCTCATTCCGAATGGAAGCCATGCCATGGTGGTGAGAGAAGAGACAATGTGGATCTCGGTGCCTCTACGAGCAGAATTGCAGGTACCGACTTGCCCCTCTCCGTAGCCTGGGTTCCAGTCTGTCGAGTTTTCACTTTTTAACTTCTGGCAAAATGACATGACCAGAAACTCATTACGGCCCAATTAATAGTCTCGGTGTTAAAATATATTTATTTGACTGACCAGGCAAAATATATCGACGCCTGTTCCCAGGCTATGTTCAGAAACTCAATACGGCCCAATTAATAGTCTCGGTGTTAAAATATATTTATTTGACTGACCAGGCAAAATATATCGACGCCTGTTCCCAGGCTACCTCTCCGCTGTATGTTCGAATCCAACTGATGGGTGTCGAACCCTTTCAAGTATGGAAGCTATCCATCTGGCTTGAGGAAGATCGGCGGTTCTACTCAGGTATCTACTGTTCGGATGGCACCCGTGGTCTTTCTTTATATACATTTATTTTAGCTCGATTGTGAAACAAGTTCATACAATGCTATTTATCGCTCTAGACCTCATTCCGGATGGAATCCAGAGAATAGGCCATTTATAATTTAAATGCCATGCACAAGGACACAATCGTAACGGCTGCAGCTAGGCACGAACCCCGTTGTCTTATTCCGCCAATTATAGCTGGGGAGTAGCAATCGGACCTTAAACTGGTTGTGTGACTTTAAACTACGAAACCCAAATATCACAACTGTAGAAAACGTAAAATAATAATAATAATAATAATAAAGACTTTATTGTACCAGGGAGATTACATAACACATGACTAATACAAATAAGGCCCTCAACAAATAAACCATATAGTACACATTTCTATATCAGTCTGAGACAGACTCTACAGTCAATTGTGTGTTAGTGGTCACCTCTATTATTAGTATTAAGCAGTCGGTCTGTATTAAGCAGTCGGTCTGTATTAAGCAGTCGGTCTGTATTAAGCCGTCGGTCTGTATTAAGCAGTCGGTCTGTATTAAGCCGTCGGTCTGTATTAAGCAGTCGGTCTGTATTAAGCCGTCTGTCTGTATTAAGCAGTCTGTCTGTATTAAGCAGTCGGTCTGTATTAAGTAGTCGGTCTGTATTAAGCCGTCTGTCTGTATTAAGCAGTCGGTCTGTATTAAGCAGTCGGTCTGTATTAAGCCTTCGGTCTGTATTAAGCAGTCGGTCTGTATTAAGCAGTCGGTCTGTATTAAGCAGTCGGTCTGTATTAAGCAGTCGGTCTGTATTAAGTAGTCGGTCTGTATTAAGCAGTCGGTCTGTATTAAGCAGTCGGTCTGTATTAAGTAGTCGGTCTGTATTAAGTAGTCGGTCTGTATTAAGCAGTCGGTCTGTATTAAGCAGTCGGTCTGTATTAAGCAGTCGGTCTGTAATAAGCAGTCGGTCTGTATTAAGCAGTCGGTCTGTGTTAAGCAGTCGGTCTGTATTAAGCAGTCGGTCTGTATTAAGCAGTCGGTCTGTATTAAGCAGTCGGTCTGTAATAAGCAGTCGGTCTGTATTAAGCAGTCGGTCTGTGTTAAGCAGTCGGTCTGTATTAAGCAGTCGGTCTGTATTAAGCAGTCAGTCTGTATTAAGCAGTCGGTCTGTGTTAAGCAGTCGGTCTGTATTAAGCAGTCAGTCTATTAAGCAGCCATTTTATGATATTTTGAGCTGTAATAAGCAGTTACGTTTACTAAGCAGTCGCTTTTCTGTGACTTCATAAACTTAAGACAGGGTTGACTGTATGTAAGTGTGTCTCTGAATGGACGCCATAGGTCCATTGTTATGGCATTATTCAAAGTGAGTGTCTAATTGTGGAAGTCGTGATAGCGCAGTGGATGCGCGTTCGCTTCAGGTGCGAACGGTCCGGAGTTCGAGCCCCGCTGGAGCCGTTACGATTGTGCCCTTAGGCAAGGCATTTAAATTCCACGCTGCCTCTTCTCTCTCCTTCGTGGCGATGGATTCCATCAGGAATGAGGTCTCGTGAGTGATTAATATAAGTGGTAAGCAATTGTTTCGCAATCGAACTAAAATAAATTTGTATCTCGTCTATGTTCGGATATGTTTCACGGATAGAGAGGGAGATAGAGAGGGATATAGAGAGGGAGATAGAGAGAGGGAGATATAGAGGGAGCTAGATAGAGGGGAACACAATATAGAATGAGAGATATATGAGAGAGAGGGGGAGAGAGGTGGGGAGAGAGAGAGAGAGATAGAGAACGCAATAGAGAGGGAAAGAAATATATGAGAGAGAGAAAGGGGGGTAGAGAGAGGAGAACACAATAGCGGGACAGAGAGAGGGTGGGGACGGAAGACGGGACGGAGGACGGGACGGAGTGTTTGAGTTTGCTCTAGCGTCCCGCAACGTATGCGCGCCATAGTGTGGTTTGTTCTGACACTATTCTGAGAGCGAAACTTTGTCCTAGTATTTCGTTTCGGTCGTTTATATGATTGTAGACACTCGATACCACGCATTGTATGTATACTAATTATGCATATTGATTTTCATTGATCAACGCAAAACATTCCTTTCTAAATATACACTTTATTTAGTTTACAACAATTGCGAAATATGCTTTAACAACCTATATTAATCAAGCTCGAAACATTGATTCAATATGGGAATTTCCATAAATTTTCCATTTGTAATATTCTATTTGCAGAACTCGAGCAACAGTGGAATAACATGGGACTTTCCCGATGTTTCAGTGTACTTACACGTTTTATGAGTCGATTCTTCAAACTTGTATGGTTATAGTTCGAACTCTTAAGGGGATAAGCTATGAACGTCAAGTGGTCAGTACGTTCCTCGGACGGGTCAATATTCCAGTGGTCAGTACGTTCCCCGGACGGGTCAATAGTCCAGTGGTCAGTACGTTCCCCGGACGTGTCAGTAGTCAAGTGGTCAGTACGTTCCCCGGCGTGCCAGTAGTCAAGTGGTCAGTACGCTTCACGAACGGGTCAGTAGTCAAGTGGTCAGTACGTTCCCCGGACGGGTCAATAGTCCAGTGGTCAGTACGTTCCCCGGACGTGTCAGTAGTCAAGTGGTCAGTACTTTCCCCGGACGTGTCAGTAGTCAAGTGGTCAGTACGTTCCCCGGACGCGTCAGTAGTCCAGTGGTCAGTACGTTTCCCGGACGGGTCAGTAGTCAAGTGGTCAGTACGTTCCCCGGACGTGTCAGTAGTCAAGTGGTCAGTACGTTCCCCGGACGTGTCAGTAGTCAAGTGGTCAGTACGTTCCCCGGATGTGTCAGTAGTCCTGTAGTCAGTACGTTTCCCGGACGGGTCAGTAATCAAGTGGTCAGTACGTTCCCCGGACGTGTCAGTAGTCAAGTGGTCAGTACGTTCCCCGGACGCGTCAGTAGTCAAGTGGTCAGTACGTTCCCCGGATGGGTCAGTAGTCAAGTGGTCAGTACGTCCCGGACCCAACCCCAAGGTCAGTAGTCAAGTGGTCAGTACGTTCCCCGGACGCGTCAGTAGTCCAGTGGTCAGTACGCTTCACGAACGGGTCAGTAATCAAGTGGTCAGTACGTTCCCCGGACGCGTCAGTAGTCAAGTGGTCAGTACGTTCCCCGGACGCGTCAGTAGTCAAGTGGTCAGTACGTTCCCTGGACGGGTCAGTAGTCCTGTAGTCAGTACGTTCCCCGGACGGGTCAGTAGTCAAGTGGTCAGTACGTTCCCCGGATACTCGGGAATGGGTCTCTCAGTATCATTGCATTATCCGCCAACATCTAAAATAACGACAACCGGTAGCGATGGCAAATAAACGTAAAACACTAATTATAAATATAGTATTTAGGTAGTGAGACATGTAAATATTAACTAACATTCTATTGTATAGGTCAACTACTTTATAACAATAGATTGTCCTGTGTTTTCAATGTTAACTATACTGACATGAAAAAGAAAGTGCACTGGTTAGAGGGAACATTTTATACTTATATTCACACGTAAAACAATGTTCTGATAATTATCAAATTTCAATTAAAAGTAAAACATCGTGTAGCCAATGCATTTTTGCACATTTTGACACCAAATTTGCTTATATATTGCTTCTGTAGATCTATATAAGTATACAACTAACCATCTAACCAAGCCAAGTGCACACTTTCGTTTTCGTGTGAGTATATATTTTCCTCCTGCCTATTGTATTGTAATAACTAATTAACAGGAAGAAGAACTGTATACGCGTTAATTTGTTCTAGTGGGATCCCTTTCTTTATTTTAGCTCGATTGTGAAACAAGTTCTTACAACTTATATTAATCACTCTCGATACCTCATTCCTGATGGAATCCATCGCCACAAGGGAGAGATAGAGAGAGAGAGAGAGAGAGAGAGAGAGAGAGAGAGAAGGCAACGTGGAATTTAAATGGCTTGCATAAGGGCATGAACTCCGGGCCTTTCGAACCTACAGCAGTCAGTTGCGAGTCATTCAGTTTAAACCTGTGTCATGGTAGTCGGATTCGAACATACAGCGGTCAGTTGCGAGTCATTCAGTTTACACATGTGTTATTGTAGTCTGATTCGAACCTACATCGGTCAGTTGCGAGTCATTCAGTTTACACATGTGTTATTGTAGTCTGATTCGAACCTACATCGGTCAGTTGCGAGTCATTCAGTTTACACATGTGTTGTTGTAGTCGGATTCGAACCTACAACGTCAGTTGCGAGTCATTCAGTTTACCCTGGTATTGTAGTCGGATTCGAACCTACAACGGTCAGTTGCGAGTCATTCAGTTTACACCTGTGTTATTGTAGTCGGATTCGAACCTACAACGGTCAGTTGCGAGTCATTCAGTTTACACCTGTGTTATTGTAGTCGGATTCGAACCTACAACGGTCAGTTGCGAGTCATTCAGTTTACACCTGTGTTATTGTAGTCGGATTCGAACCTACAACGGTCAGTTGCGAGTCATTCAGTTTACACCTGTGTTATTGTAGTCGGATTCGAACCTACAACGGTCAGTTGCGAGTCATTCAGTTTACACCTGTGTTATTGTAGTCGGATTCGAACCTACAACGGTCAGTTGCGAGTCATTCAGTTTACACCTGTGTTATTGTAGTCGGATTCGAACATACAGCGGTCAGTTGCGAGTCATTCAGTTTACACCTGTGTTATTGTAGTCGGATTCGAACATACAACGGTCAGTTGCGAGTCATTCAGTTTACACCTGTGTTATTGTAGTCGGATTCGAACCTACAACGGTCAGTTGCGAGTCATTCAGTTTACACCTGTGTTATTGTAGTCGGATTCGAACCTACAACGGTCAGTTGCGAGTCATTCAGTTTACACATGTGTTATTGTAGTCGGATTCGAACCTACAACGGTCAGTTGCGAGTCATTCAGTTTACACCTGTGTTATTATAGTCGGATTCGAACCTACAACGGTCAGTTGCGAGTCATTCAGTTTACACCTGTGTTATTGTAGTCGGATTCGAACCTACAACGGTCAGTTGCGAGTCATTCAGTTTATACCTGTGTTATTGTTCAATTATTTACTGTAACAAATGGCATTAATGCAAAAGGTTGAAATATAATATAAGACATTAAGTATTCTGAAATTAATAAAACGAAACTGAACATTCGCATACCGCCTCAGAGCAATTTCGTCATTCTGAAAGGAATTGTTTTATGTATATAATTATTGTATAATAAATTATAATAAAATATTCACAATAAGCAAGCTTACCTTCCCCAGTATAAATCGTCGTTAAAAGCAAGCTAACAAGTAACACAAGCATATTGATGCAGAATGATATAAGACTTGCACGAGGTTTCTGTTAAATAAATGCTAATGAATAATAAAAGTAAGGTTTTCAAAACTTCCTGATTTGAAACTTGAATCATGGCATATCGATTGGAAGTGACTATGCTAAACAATTTAAATGGCTTGTAGTATAATAGCATTACAATATAGAATACGAGCATTGGTTTGTTTTAAATTGTATAGATTTCTACCTAATAGAAGTGTTTTCCTTGCTCAATATAACTTCCGTATATAGGAGATCAACACTGTGAGTTGCTAAGAACAACGTACGTTGATAGGCCCGCCGACGTGGTCGAGTGGTTATAATAATAATAATAATAATAAAGACTTTATTTAACGAGATAACTCATTATTTGAACAATTACGTCAATCTACCATGAGGCCCTCAGCAAATTAAAACATGAACTAGCATAATGAAACATGTAAACAGTTAACCAGTAAAACTTTCATAGGAAATAAGATATAAGCTGCAAGAAATAATACTTATATTCATGTATAATTGTAAACTATCAGTTGATTAGGTTATTGGTCTGTTCTTTGTACCACCGGATATATAAAGCTTTGAAGTGTGGAACAGGATGTGCTGTTTTTCTGTGATAAGGGGGGGGGGATTCCAGTGTGACACTGAAGTTATGGTCGCTGACTTGTATACCACTGTAACCTATCATCACTGGTGACCACGGGTTCGAGCCGCGCTCAGACTGTGTCTCTTTATATCCTTACGGAGGTTGGTGCACCAAGTACTTGTTAACCACTAGAGCCTGTCCATGAAAGGTGTTGTTACGTAAACTACCCGTCGCTCAAATGGGCAACCAGTAGCGACGTTAAATAAACTTTAACAAAATTGATTAAAGAAGGAAACTTATTTGTATCTAGATATTTTACGCCCGCATATTTGTAAACCAATAATGTACACTCGGATCATGAATATATGTGTCGGTACAGACTAGTTTGCAAATTTATACTCTTTTACTGTTTGAAATTATTTTTGGTCCAATGAGATGGCAGCATTTTTCAAACTTTGAACGAATTAATTTTAGTAAATCAGCTTTAAAACACTAAGCAGGTTAAAGTTTATTAGTACGTATTTACAACATTAACTCTTTCAGCGCCGAATAAATTCAGAGCATGTGCAAACAACATAGCTCCAGATCAGCCGCGGCGTAACGCCACGTCTGATCAGGATCTATGTTGTTTGCTATTCGGACAGGTGCTTCAGTCCCACTGTTTGAAGAGCAATCAGCATATAGCCTGATCAGACGGCATGTTCGGTTCTGTCCGATCGGGTTCTCTACTTGTTTACAAAGTCGCTTTTATGCGACATTGGCGGTGAAAGAGTTAATTGATTTACCGACGTTGTTGCGCATGTGTGCCTTGGAGGTGTATGTATATATTCGTAACTAGAATAATTTCATTTACGATGTTCTTTTTAACATACCGCTGTATCCATTCAATTTGGAATTACCTTTAGTTTAATCATTATTTTATTGCATTCATTTTATATATACAATGTACAATACAAGACAAATGAACACATTATATAAGTAAGCATAATATACGATTCGTGACATTGTTTGTACAAGGATTGTCAATATATGTTGAAGCAAATGGGTTGGGCCACACGCTTTAACAACGTTAGTTACGACCCTCCCACCGAATCCGATGGTATTATTATTATTGTAAGTAGTTTTCTTAACGATACAAGCCCCAAGGATTAAATCATTTGACCAAGAGCCTGTCCTTCTTGCAGATGGGTACACTGTGATAACCGTTCCATGCATCGAATGCCCCAAGGATTAAATAATGTGACCAAGAGCCTGTCCTTCTTGCAGATGGGTACACTGTGATAACCGTTCCATGCATCGAATGCCCCAAGGATTAAATAATGTGACCAAGAGCCTGTCCATCTTGCAGATGGGTACACTGTGATAACCGTTCCACGCATCGAATGCCCCAACGATTAAATAATGTGACCAGGTGCCTGTCCTTGCAGATTGGTCTGTCCTGCTTCTGTACACTGTGACAACCGTTCCATGCATCGAATAATTATGGTCTTCCTCTTACCATGTGTGACAGATCGGGCTTGATAGAACGGCTAATGCGTGCGCAGTGTCTCATGAGTGGCGCGTGCGTTCTGAGGTTGAGGGTCAACAGTGTGCCGAGGTTGACCATTCTTCTTGGTGCTAACGACGATTCTGTGGCACCAAGTGACTGGCTCGTCAACACGGACTGGTTCAATTACCACCAATCATACATCCTGGTCAAGCCCAGCGTTTACCGCACCCACCAGTGAATGTAGGCGGATATACTGGAGTATAATGAGCGACAGGTTTCTCATCTGGGTCCACCATTAACTTTATCGGAGGTCCATCCATTAATTGGTGAGTCTGGTGTTCAGATGTAATGAATGTGCTAAATTTGTAGTTTATACAAATCTATTTTAGCTCGATTGCGAAACAAGTTCTTGCGACTTATAATACCCATTCTCGATATCTCATTCCTGATGTAATCCATCGCCACGAGGAAGAGGCAACATGGAATTTAAATGACTTGCCTGAGGGAATAATCGTAACGGCTCCAGCATATACACATATTGTATTATATTGTATTATACATAGTCTACAACAGTTATGTCAAAGTCGGTTATCTCAAAGTCGGATCAACGTCCCGTTTCAGACACTATCATTGTACATAGAGCTTGCTCCGTTTATATCGAATTTCGTTAAGTCAAACTTCGGTTATGTCGAAGTATTTAGCTCGGTCCGACGGATCATAGAGCCTGCTCCGTTTATATCGAATTTCGTTAAGTCAAACTTCGGTTATGTCGAAGTATTTCGCTCGGTCC
The DNA here is from genome assembly GCA_014843695.1 of Archivesica marissinica. Classification (NCBI taxonomy): domain Eukaryota; kingdom Metazoa; phylum Mollusca; class Bivalvia; order Venerida; family Vesicomyidae; genus Archivesica; species Archivesica marissinica. Next base: position 54,203,349 of record CM026401.1, read on the forward strand.
GACGGATCATACAGCTGGCTCCGTTTCTATCGAATTTCGTTAAGTCAAACTTCGGTTATGTCGAAGTATTTCGCTCGGTCCGACGGATCATACAGCTGGCTCCGTTTCTATCGAATTTCGTTACGTCAAACTTCGGTTATGTCGAAGTATTTCGCTCGGTCCGACGGATGTTGACTGTATAACCATGCAATACATAGTATGACAATGCAAATGGGTTGGGTCGCAGGTTTGAACAACATTAGAAAAGCCTGCACAAGAAATTCACACAGAGGCGTTTGATTAACATAAAACCTGACTCGAGTTTTTCCCCAGAAAAAGATACACAAAAATAGAATGAAAATAAAAATGACTAAAAGAAAAAAAGAGACAAACGTACACCAAATACAAGACGAGAAATCAATCATATACGATGTTATTGTGTTGTTAATTATTAATGACGTGCTAATCAATACTATCAACCCAACTGCACACTAATCGATAAGTCAATAGATACAATACATACCTGTACACTATTCCCTTCTGTATTCTAAATATCAGCCAATTATCTGTTTACTATAATAGAGCCAATACTATTGCTGGATTATGTGGAATAAGTATATATATTGTTATCTATTTTGGGTAATTCATTATTAAACAGAAAATGAAACGAAACGATACTATTCTTAGTACAATTCTTACATGGATAACCAAAGAATAATTTCCAACATTGATGAGATCAGAACACACAAGCGCACATATATGTATATAAACATTGTGAAGATAATATGCTGTGTAGAGAGAAAGTAAGTCACTAACATTTAGGAGACACTCGGTAAATACTTCGGAGACACTCGGTAAATACTTCGGAGACACTCAGTAAATGCTTCGGAGACACTCAGTAAATGCTTCGGAGACACTCGGTAAATACTTCGGAGACACTCAGTAAATACTTCGGAGACACTCGGTAAATGCTTCGGAGATACTCGGATAATACTTCGGAGACACTCAGTAAATACTTCGGAGACACTCGGTAAATATTTCGGAGATACTAGGATAATACTTTGGAGACACTCGGTAAATACTTCGGAGACACTCGGTAAATATTTCGGAGATACTAGGATAATACTTTGGAGACACTCGGTAAATACTTTGGAGACACTCGGTAAATACTTCGGAGACACTCGGTAAATACTTCGGAGACACTCAGTAAATACTTCGGAGACACTCGGTAAATACTTCGGAGATACTCAGTAAATACTTCGGAGACACTCAGTAAATACTTCGGAGACACTCAGTAAATACTTCGGAGACACTCAATAAATACTTCGGAAACACTCGGTAAATACTTCGGAGACACTCGGATAATACTTCGGAGACACTCGGACAATAGAGATTGTCACAGTTGTGCAATGAAGAAAATATCAGTTTTCGAGAATGACAGCATCTCTTCCGATATAGTGAAGTCTATATGCGATGATCTACTGAAAGATAGGCTCGAGTTGTTATCATTCCGGAAATGCAAGATCACAGACAAGGAGTACAAGAAGGTCATCCGGGCGGTTGGTACCAGCCATGTTCTGAGGCATTTGGGTCTAAATATAGACATGGTGTGTGACAGCTATAGAGTGCAGGTCCTTGCACAGGCGTTACAGAGAAATTCCTCCATTGTTGGTTTACAGTAAGTATTCTGTGCATAAATTATCAAAACACGATTGCGAAGCAAGTTTTTGTAACATTAGATTTGTTTTTATTTAAGTTTACTTAACGTCGCTACAGGTTGCCCATTTGAGCGACGGACAGTTTACCTAACAACACATTTCCTGGACAGACTCCAGCGGTTAACCAGTACTTGGTGCACCAACCTCCGTAAGAACACATTTCCTGGACAGGCTCCAGCGGATAACCAGTACTTGGTGCACCAACCTCCGTAAGAACACATTTCCTGGACAGGCTCCAGTGGTTAACCAGTACTTGGTGCATCAACCTTCGTAAGAAACGGCAAACCTTTCATAAGAGACCTCATTCCTGATGGAATCCATCGGCATGAGTGAAAGAGAAGAGGTATTGTTGATTTAATATGTCTTTTCTAAGAACACGACGACGTGATCCAACTCACAACCGCTCTGTCACAAGGCGGCCACCGGGTCCATTACATCTCCGAGGCTCCACTGAGTATGCTTGTTATTGGGCCACTCTAATCCGCCTCCGTGGTCCAGTGGTTATGGTTGCTGACTTTCATACCATAGTAACTTATCATCACTGATGGTCACGGGAACGAGCACCGCTCAAACCGTGTCTCATTTATATGAACAAGTTGGTAGTTTCTTATGGAGGTTGGTGCACCAAATACTGGTTAAGCGCTGGATCCTGCCCAGGAAATGTGTTCTTACGGAGGTTGGTCACCAAGTACTGGTTAACCGCTGGAGCCTGCCCAGGAAATGTGTTCTTACGGAGGTTGGTGCACCAAATACTGGTTAATCGCTGGAGCCTGCCCAGGAAATGTGTTCTTACGGAGGTTGGTGCACCAAGTACTGGTTAATCGCTGGAGCCTGCCCAGGAAATGTGTTTTACGGAGGTTGGTGCACCAAATATGGTTAACCACTGGAGCTGCCCAGGAAATGTGTTCTTACGGAGGTTGGGCCACAAATACTGGTTAATCGCTGGAGCCTGCCCAGGAAATGTGTTCTTACGGAGGTTGTGCACCAAGTACTGGTTAATCGCTGGAGCCTGCCCAGGAAATGTGTTCTTACGGAGGTTGGTGCACCAAATACTGGTTAACCACTGGAGCCTGTCCAGGAAATGTGTTCTTACGGAGGTTGGTGCACCAAATACTGGTTAACCACTGGAGCCTGCCCAGGAAATGTGTTCTTACGGAGGTTGGTGCACCAAATACTGGGTAACCACTGGAGCCTGCCCAGGAAATGTGTTCTTACGGAGGTTGGTGCACCAAATACTGGTTAACCACTGGAGCCTGTCCAGGAAATGTGTTCTTACGGAGGTTGGTGCACCAAATACTGGTTAACCACTGGAGCCTGTCCAGGAAATGTGTTCTTACGGAGGTTGGTGCACCAAATACTGGTTAACCACTGGAGCCTGTCCAGGAAATGTGTTCTTATGAAGGTTGGTGCACCAAGTACTGGATAACGCTGGAGCCTGTCCAGGAAATGTGTTCTTACGGATGTTGGTGCACCAAATACTGGTTAACCACTGGAGCCTGTCCAGGAAATGTGTTCTTACGGAGGTTGGTGCACCAAATACTGGTTAACCACTGGAGCTTGTCCAGGAAATGTGTTCTTACGGAGGTTGGTGCACCAAATACTGGTTAACCGCTGGAGCCTGTCCAGGAAATGTGTTCTTACGGAGGTTGGTGCACCAAGTACTGGTTATCCGCTGGAGCCTGCCCAGGAAATGTGTTCTTACGGAGCTTGGGGCACCACATACTGGTTAACCGCTGGAGCCTGTCCAGGAATGTGTTCTTACGGAGGTTGGTGCACCAAATACTGGTTAACCGCTGGAGCCTGTCCAGGAAATGTGTTCTTACGGAGGTTGGTGCACCACATACTGGTTAACCGCTGGAGCCTGTCCAGGAAATGTGTTCTTACGGAGGTTAGTGCACCAAATACTGGTTAACCGCTGGAGTCTGTCCAGGAAATGTGTTCTTACGGAGGTTAGTGCACCACATACTGGTTAACCGCTGGAGCCTGTCCAGGAAATGTGTTCTTACGGAGGTTAGTGCACCAAATACTGGTTAACCGCTGGAGCCTACCCAGGAAATGTGTTCTTACGGAGGTTGGTGCACCAAGTACTGGTTAATCGCTGGAGCCTGCACGGGAAAGGTGCTGTTAGTTAAACTGCCCACCGACGATATAGCCCAAATATGGTGCTGATGAAGGCGTAAAACCCCGATCAAAACAAACAGATATATCGGTACCTATTATGTGTTGGTTATGCACGCTTTACATTACATTCAAAATCTGTACTTTTGTTACCCCCCGCCGTATAGGAACGGGGTTATTGTTGTTTGTGTGTGTCTCTTTGGACCGAATAACCTGTACTATCGTACAGCTGTATATGGTGGAGGAAGTCGTGTATCATTTGCTAAGCTGTTGGTGACTCTAATCCACTAGACCAAACAGCTATCATTATAAACTATGCATTGAATTAATAATATAATGATAGTTTGCATGGAAACAACATAACAGACGCAGATATTAAAACACTCTATCCTCACATCAAGATGCACCCGAGAGTGATTTCCCTTGATATTGGAGATTGTCACATGGGCGATGAAGGAATGGAAATGATTTGCAAACTGATCATGGACACCAAGCACACGCACGGTTTGTATGTTTTTATTTCTCACGTTTAACCACGTGCACCAGAATCGTTTAATCACGTGCACCGGAAGTGACATTTAGTACGTTCTTCCCAGTTATAACCATACCCATCCGCGTTCTAATGGTTACTTATTTAATGCGTCTACCTACGGAGCGATAGGTCGATGGTGCAAATCTCGTCACAGGTTCGTTCTGATATCGCAGGATGGTGAGCCGCCAACTCGTTGAATAATGGTCACTGATTGTCTATCAGCCTGGTGACTGGCTTGCAAGGATATGATTCGGGAAGTACTGATGTTCATTAGAGGTGTCTCATAAACCCTTGTATTAGGGATAGTACAATAATAACAAAATGTGCAATAGATAACACATAGACCCTACTATTATTTTGACTGATAAATCACAAATTCACTTAGCCATTACCGCTGTACATTCGAAATGTTAGTGCGACTGTAAAATCCCCAAAACAAGCAAACAAACAAATATTTATATAAATAACATTCATAATACAGTATGTATGTTCATAATGTTCCATTTTGGGGACCTATCCATGTTTTCGTGTGCAGGCTTAGCCGACCTAAGCAGTTAACCAATACAAAGCAATGTGAGTGAGGTGCCTTGCTCAATGACACTAAATACGTGGCATGACCGAGTATCGAACCCGTGGCCGTTTGATTCTAAATGCGACGCTCTACCACTGGATCACGGACGCCGATCAATGAAACCACTCAAGACTGGAACCCCTCTAAGCAGGAATTCCTTCCAAAGCGAACACAGCTCTTGGCCTCGATTTCCCCCCTTCCTTGTTGATTGTAAACAAACATCTGTATTCTTGAACCCATCTTTTCTGAATACAGAACCGAATGTGTGTGCATTTACAACTATAATAATTTACCCCTGTAAATGAAACAACAACTAGTCCTGATCAAATATGAACTCGCTATTGTTTATACGAAGCTATCTTTCCAGATTATTGTATTGTAGACTTATAAGTAACCAGTTCTTTGCTAACTGTCAATCTATGAACCTGTCTCAGCCTCCTTCTGTTAGCATTGCAGAGTTGAATTGTTAAATTCGGAGAAATCTACCCCACTACCCCTCTCTAAACCGAAAACCCCTCCAAACCGAAAACCCCTCCAAATCGAACTTTACCTCTGCTCCGGTGGCGGTTGGTTTAGCTGTGTTTTGTTAGTGCACACTACATGTATATGTGTACACTTATCACGACTACCTCATCGTGTTTCATAATTCTGTTGATTTCTGTTAACAAACAAGTGTTTCGATTTTTGAAGGTCTACATGAGCTAGTTCTTAGTCACAATCCGAAGGTCACAGCAGAGGGTTGGACACAGTTGGGTATGGCACTAGCTTCCGGTTCCGGGTTGCGATCCCTTGAGATAGACTACAACAATATTGGCGATTCTGTTGCAAGCTGCATAGCAACAGCGTTGCCAGGAGCAACGTACCTGGAGACGCTGAATTTGGAATGCACCGGTATCACCGATAAAACTGGCCAAGTAAGCACGTCCGCTTTAGATTATTTATCTTAGTGCATACACATTTAGATTTGCTCGATTGCGAAACAAGTTCTTGCAACTTACATTAATCACTCTCGAGACCTCATTCATGACGGAATCCATCGCCACAATGGAGAAGTGGCAACGTGGAATTGTTTTGCCTAAGTGCACAATCTAACGGCTCCAGCGGGGCTCGTACTCGGTATTTCGCACATGAAGTGAACGCGCCACCACAGCGCTATAACGACTATCACATATTTTTAAGTTTATCTTTATGGTTTATATATTATGCTTGTAACCCAATTTGGCCTCCACCCACTTTAGCCACGCCCAATGTAGTTCATACCCCGATGGAAACTATTAATCATCGTTTCATTCCTTAATTAAATGTGTGTTGTCCTAATAGGTTTTATTGCATTTGGTGAAGTTCTACAATCTGAAACTGAAGACAATCAATTTGGACAGGACACAGGTTTTGCAATCTACAAAAGAAGCTATACAAATACATACATCCGAACAGCATATAGAAATAGTAAATGACCATATTTCTGATGATGTATGTTCACTGGCAATATCGGAACCACCTTTGCTGGAAGATGACAGAGATATTGACTTAGGTAAAGTGATAATATTTAGAGGTTATTAAACCGCGGGGGTGGGCCATTTGTGGATATTGGCGCACCCTATGGAGATATTGGCCCGAGGGCCGTAAGGCCCGAGCGCCAATATCGGATAGGTGCGCCAATATCCACAAATGGCCCACCGCAGCCGTTTAATAACTTCTTTATTGCATACCATAACGGCCCAGAGCTAATATCGGATGCTTCGGCGGCCATGTTTACACAATGTAGTTACTATGTTGTTGCTACCTGTGACACGTGCTCGTGAATCGTTCTCGGCGCGTGCCGGGCCAATATCGAATATTGGCCCGGCAGAGCCGAACATCGAAATATATTGCCCGCGTCGACCAGATATTTTGCTTTTCTACCATTAAATTTGTTACTATTTATAGTAACGTATGCAATAAGGCTGCTTATTCTACATATTATTGTATAAACTCTATATATTCAGATTCTACTAAATTCCAAACATGCATACAAGTAGATTATTCTTATCGTCATGTATTAGAAGTTGTTTCCGTGTCTGTATCTGAACTATTTTAGTTTAAACAATAATTATTTTATTCAAGAATGGTACCGTATGATAACACAGGAATAGTTGCAACAACACAATTAGGATTGGAGAAAAGGCTACATACACTCTACATCCGTTATGTCAAAGTCGGTTATGTCGAATTCTTCGGTTATCTCGAAGTCGGATCAAAGCCACGTTTCAAACACTATCATGTTACATGCTCCTTTTATATCGAATTTCGTTAAGTCAAATTTCGGTTATGTCGAATTATTTTGCTCGGTTCGACGGCATTCGACATAGCGGATGTAGACTGTAGTTACATTCGAAGCTGAACTATTTGCACAAGACCCTGTAGGAACACGAACACCATAGTAAGTATGCGACTGTTAAGTTGCGACCAGATGTGTGACGATAGAGATAATTACTGAAACCTATAGAAGTATGAGCATGCTCAACATGAATACAGTTAGCTTACTACTCTGCATCCTATTACATGTTCGTCCGATTAGTGCAGTGGCTAGCGCGCTCGCCTCTCACCAATGCAACCCGAGTACGATCCTCGTACCGGGAAGTATATGAGAGGGTACGGTTGTCGCCAGATCGGACAGGTGGGTTTTCGCCGGGTACTCCGGTTTCCTCCCACACGCATTACAACATATACGCTTTCATCCGCGCCAATGAGAGTGGTTAATATAAGTTGTTAAAACTTGCTTCGCAATCGTTGTAAAATAAATAAAGTTTAAACGTTTTTCTTTTTTACATTCGGAACGCATTGCTCTCTATCAGCAGTCAGAACAAACACCCAAGGCAGCTGTTTCAACATCCGTTGTTGCGTCACGCATGCGCATTAGTCATTGTAAAATAAAAATAAATTTTAACCTTTACATGCTCATATTTGAGCATATATTCAATGCAATAAGTAATACCGAACTACAGAGCCGCCTCCTTCGAAGTATTGTGGGGATTATTTAAAGCAGCGATACGTCATACTCCGTGATCTGTAGTCCAGTGGTAACACGCTGGACTTGTAATCCAGGGATCGCAGGTTCGATCCCCTTCTGACCCTAATAAAAGATGGGACTTTATTCCAAGGTTTGATAACAATGTAATGAATGGCACTCAAATCTGCTATTGTATTTTCAGGTAACATCACTCGTGCTGAGAGTCTTGATGTAAGCGGTATCCCGATTGTGGAAGTTAGTCCTGTGAACAAAGAGGCAGCAGACAATGCAGCAGAACAAGAACAGGGAGCAACCAGTGATGGTACAAAGAGTATGATAATGGTCGATCTAGGTAGAAGTAATACCAATGCTGTTGGTTTTGAAATAAAGAAAGCATTTTCGCTAAATGATCTAAGTGATAAGACTTACCTGAATGAAGATGACGGTAGGTGTAGTGAGAATAAGGAATATGAAGAATACGAGGCCTACATTCCTGAAATGGAATGTCTAAAACACAGAGACAGTGCTGCTACTCTAGTAGAAGAAATGGAAAGATTGGAAGACATTGAGAGTGAGGAGATACACTGCCAGACTCCTAGCATATATTCTATCAAAGGCTTTGATGAAGCTGATGAGACATGTAAATCCGGAGAACAGACTCCTTTATTTTACGCTCGTCCTTTGCCGGCCAACTCTAATGATTCAACTGTTATTGCGATGGCAGATGTATCTCAGCATAAGAATATGTCCACACCAATATCAGAGGACGACAAATTGAATATTATCAACGGTTTGGTAGTCGACAACTTCAATGATTCAGCTATTGTATCGGTGGAAAATGTGCCTAAAGATAATGACCAATTTCCACCGATGCCAGGGGATTGCAACGAGCTGGTACCTATCACTCAAAGGAATTCACCTGATACATTGATAGAAAATATACCTAAACGTCGGAGTGCGAGAAGTCGTGGTAAACGCACGAAGACGCTGGTTGATCTAGCATCTGTAATTCACAAAACTAGATCAGAAACAGCTACAGGAGACAACGAATCAAGCGGTCAAGATATAGAGATTCAAGAACTGATTTAAAAATAATTAACACCTATCGTATATCTATCAATCTGCTATATATAATTATTTATTAAACTTAGAACAATTAAAGAGACATAATACTGGAATAAAGGATATTTCTTGGTAGAAAGTACCAGATAATTAAAAATATCGTTTCCAATCACTGTGTGTCAAATAATTCCAAATATTGACGCAGAAATGAAAATGTCATATACGCTAATAATTTATCAACAAACGTATGCAAACAATGGTTAATGCGCTTGCGTTGTGCAACAGCATACTGTGAAGCAGATGTGTTATGTGTATTTTATATTTATGTATTTATCGTCGCTACCGGTTGCCCATATGAGCGACGCCTCTTGAAGAGATTAGTAATATTAGATTTTGGAGGATAGTGCAATGATACAGACAGAGACCCATTACAGAGTCTCCTCTGCTTCTTTTACGTGCACGGTGTAAAGCACCGACACGAGACCTCGGTTTAAAGTCCCACCTAAAAGACTGTTAATTGTATAAGGGTCAGACGGGGAAGCAAACCTGCGATCCCAGGATTACCAGTCCAACGTGTTAACAACTGGACTGAACTGTTGTGTGGTACCAGGTCTTTAAACTTTATTTATTTTACAACGATTGCGAAGCAAGTTCTAACAACTTATATTAATCACGCTCGTTGGCGCGGATGAAAGCGTAACATTTAATGTGGCCATTCGGGAGGAAACCGGAGTCCATTGAAAATTCCCGCCTGTCCGATCTGGCGACCACTGTACCATCTCACATACTTCCCGGTCCGAGATTCGAACCCAGGTTGCATTGGTGAGAAGCGAGTGCGCTAACTACTGCGATAATCGGAATACGTTTCTTTATTGCAACTTTAGAAATAATTACACATTCGTTTAGCCTATACAAATTTAGTTTAGCTCGATTGCGAAACAAGTTGTTTCAACTTATATTAATCACTCTCGAGACCTCATTCCTGATGGAATCCATCGCCATGAAGGAGAGATAAGATACAACGTGGAATTTAAATGCCTTGCCTAAGGGCAGAATCGTAACGGCTCCAGCGGGGCTTGAACTCCGGGCCTGGAAGCGAACGCGATTCCACTGCGCTATCACGACTTCCACATTCGTGTGGGAGGAAACCGGAGTACTATGTGGAACAATTCTGATACAACAGTCAGACACGATCGACTCCAGTAATACAGTACACTGCAGCAAGCGAGTTGGAATCGAGCTTAATTGCTAAATGTTGGTATTAAATTTGTATTGGGTGTATAAAATCGCACTAACATCTTAGGTTATACGGCGAATGCTCAGCTATATATATATCATTGGCGGAGGAAAATCAGGGGTGCCAGCGGACGGACAAGCCAGCTGGATAGCTTCCTCGCATAAAATAATTCGACACCCCAGTGGGGATTCGAACTTACAGCGGTGATGGGCAACTTACTTAAAGTCGACACCCGTATTCACTCAGCCACAGCTGTCACTCTCACATATACATTGAGACTAAGCAAGCGAATATAGCAGACGGATCTGTAGCCAGTGGTAACACGTTGGACTGGTAATCCCGGGATCGCAGGTTCGATCCCCCGTCTGACCATAATCAAATTAACAGTCTTTCAGATGGGACCTAAAACCGAGGTCTCGTGTCGGTGTTTTACACCGTGCACGTAAAAGAACCAGAGGAGATTTTCTGGAATGGATCTCTGTCTGTATCATGGCACAATTCTCTAAATTCTAAAATGGCTATTCTCTTCAGGAGGCGTCGCTCATATCGGCAACCGGTAGCGACGATAAATAAACGTAAAACACACAGAATATAGCGAAATGAACCCAATGTGATTAGAACAAATATGATATACTACACATAGTTCATATATTATAATTTATGTTGTGTGTATATTAATGAGAGCCATCGGCCAGTTACTGCCCCTGACTACTATCTAAAAGTAGATAGGTCATATTAAGTGTTTTCCTCTGTTGTTATCGTTTCCACACAACATGCCAGCAAATTTATTCCACTATCGCTTTATATGATTATTAAATTACTATATCTCGACAGATCTCATACAGTATATGCAATGGATACACAATATTTGTAAAATAATATTATCAGTTAATCAACACGATTTTGATTTATCATACCGCAACATCTGGTCAGGGAACAACAGTAAAAAACAAAGGATTCTAACTAAAAGGACCTATTCACATTTTGGAATAAATCAGACTTTATCTGCCAAGGGAGGTAATAGATAATTAGAGATGTCTCTCATTAAAACTCAAATGTCCAACGGCTATCCAATACTGGCAACATCCTGCTTAGCGTGCTGTGTTGTTTCATCTCTCCGAATTTCCATTGAGCGCTGTTCACGAATAATCTAAGCGCGATGCAATCCAGCGTTAGACGAGTGCTATGCTTCGTTTGCTTGATCCTAATGTTGCCTGGCTCCCTCGCAAGTCTGACTATATGTGATTGTCGCATCAGGTGTGGGATAGGCGAGCAGCATTCTGGGACATGTCAAATCGGCAACAAGGTAAGACTATACCTGTTCAAAGTCACAATCCTGTTCAAAATGTTAATATTGCAATTACAAACAACACCAATCTAATTGCTATGACACTAAACTAGTACAAGTTATGCATGTGTGTGTGTTTTACGTTTATTTATCGTCGCTACCGGTTGCCCATATGAGCGACGCCTCCTGAAGAAATTGGTAATTTTAGATTTTTGGAGGATAGTGCAATGATACAGAGAGAGATCCATTCCAGAGTCTCCTTTGGTTCATTTACGTGCACGGTGTAAAGCACCGACACGAGACCTCGGTTTAACGTCCCATCTGAAAGACTGTTAATTTTATTAGGGTCAGACGGGGGATCGAACCTGCGATCCCTGGATTACCAGTCCAGCGTGTTACCACTGGTCTACAGATCAGTCCGTGCACACAAGTTATGCAGTAATGAAATCTAGTTTTTTTATAGCTTTAATGTACTTAAAGCGACATTACATCACAGAATGCCCCCGAAAATGCTTTTTACGTATAAATAGCATTGCTACTATAAATTCTTCAGAAATAATTCGAACACTAACTTTCTATACATAAACAGTGTTTTTGTGGTATCTCAAAGGTGAAATTAGGATTTCATATAACGGTCAGCTACTCTCCTAAATTGATGTTTGTTTATTATTGGAGACTATACCAAGTGCATGCTACTGTCGATTAGAGATATTTGAAATTGTATTAATCTAAAAACAGCTATATGCCTGTATCATTGCATTATCCTCCAAAAACCTAAAATGGGCAACCGGTAGCGACGATTAAATAAGCGTAAAAACACACACACATCACAACACTTTCCGAGTCGAGATTTGTATTCGATATATAATTATCCTTTGCAGTTTATTATTGGAGACTATGCCAAGTGCATGCTACTGTCGTTTAGAGATATTTGAAATTGTATTAGTCTAAAAACACCTATATGCCTGTATCATTGCATTATCCTCCAACAATCTAAAATGGGCAACCGGTAGCGACGATTAAATAAGCATAAAAACACACACACATCGCAACACTTTCCGAGTCGAGATTTGTATTCGATATATAATTATCCTTTGCAGTTTATTATTGGAGACTATGCCAAGTGCATGCTACTGTCGTTTAGAGATATTTGAAATTGTATTAGTCTAAAAACGGCTATATGCCTGTATCATTGCATTATCCTCCAACAATCTAAAATGGGCAACCGGTAGCGACGATTAAATAAGCGTAAAAACACACACACATCACAACACTTTCCGAGTCGAGATTTGTATTCGATATATAATTATCCTTTGCAGTTTATTATTGGAGACTATACCAAGTGCATGCTACTGTCGTTTAGAGATATTTGAAATTGTATTAGTCTAAAAACAGCTATATGCCTGTATCATTGCATTATCCTCCAACAATCTAAAATGGGCAACCGGTAGCGACGATTAAATAAGCGTAAAAACACACACACATCACAACACTTTCCGAGTCGAGATTTGTATTCGATATATAATTATCCTTTGCAGTTTATTATTGGAGACTATACCAAGTGCATGCTACTGTCGTTTAGAGATATTTGAAATTGTATTAGTCTAAAAACAGCTATATGCCTGTATCATTGCATTATCCTCCAACAATCTAAAATGGGCAACCGGTAGCGACGATTAAATAAGCGTAAAAACACACACACATCACAACACTTTCCGAGTCGAGATTTGTATTCGATATATAATTATCCTTTGCAGTTTATTATTGGAGACTATACCAAGTGCATGCTACTGTCGTTTAGAGATATTTGAAATTGTATTAGTCTAAAAACGGCTATATGCCTGTATCATTGCATTATCCTCCAACAATCTAAAATGGGCAACCGGTAGCGACGATTAAATAAGCGTAAAAACACACACACATCACAACACTTTCCGAGTCGAGATTTGTATTCGATATATAATTATCCTTTGCGGTTATTTGACTCTAATTCTATAGAACTTAAATTTTATACGTTTATTAAGTTGAATATGGGTTGATATAATTACAGGCGGCACAATGTTGCGTTTGAATTTAGTTTAATCATATTTTATTGAATTCATCATTATATAATATACAACACAATGTTACACACATATAGCATGATAATACAAATGGTTTGGGCCACAAGTTTTGCCTAAGGGCACAATCATAACATATTCCTGTTGCTATTTAATCGATCATGAAAACCGCTGCAACATTAGAAAACGGCCCGCACGAGAACGTCACATTTATGAATAATTAAACAAAATGACTGATTTTGGCAAGAATAAATGAAAAACTAAAAAAGGGCATAAATTAAACGAAAGCACTAAATATAAATGCAGCCCACGTTTCCACCCGTTTGTATAACATATCCATGGATATCTCACTTTAGCAAAATGTCAGGAAAATGTGTGCGCTGTTGTAATACAAACAGTATACAACTGGTAGTGCATACGTGAGTGTAGTAGTTAGTGGTTCACGCCATACAGTCACACATGTCTGTATCAACTGTTTATCACAGGGAGGGAAGCACTGTTTATCACAGGGAGGGAAGCACTGTTTATCACAGGTAGGGAAGCACTGTTTAGCACAGGTAGGGAAGCACTGTTTAGCACAGGTAGGGACGCACTGTTTAACACAGGTAGGGAAGCACTGTTTAGCACAGGTAGGGAAGCACTGTTTAGCACATGTAGGGAAGCACTGTTTAGCACAGGGATGGAAGCACTGTTTAGCACAGGGAGGGAAGCACTGTTTACCACAGGGATGGAAGCACTGTTTAGCACAGGGAGGGAAGCACTGTTTACCACATGTGGCTGTTTAATAGACGACATGTGTATATAATAGAACAACGTAATGGGAATCCGGAAACTGGCTGCTTAATACAGGTTGGCTGCTTAGTTTAAACATATAAAATAAATTGATGTGTTTTTAAATATCATATATGTCTCACATTTGCCTTGTTGTAAAAGATTTTCTGTAAATACTCTATTGATACATAGTAATGTAAAGTTTGGATTGTACAGCGCAACCGAATATTTTATACATTTTTGCGCTTTATAAATGCTTTGTATTTGTATTTATTATATTTCATTCAGTTTATTCAATATATATAAAGTATACACATACACAGGATATCTGGAATTGATTTGAAAATACGCTGACAGCTTATGTAAATTCCTTTCCATGAGGATGTTACACTATACAGTTGTTAGTATTGAGAGCGGTTAGTGAGACATAGCTGCTTAATAAAGGTGACCAGTAACACAGGGTTGACTGTTCTTGCGTTGAATAAAGCGTCCACTGTTGCTATTTAATCGATCATGAAAACCGCTGCAAGTGTATGCGATCGTTGTGTAGCCAGAAAAGATCGACCTATTTTACCGAATAAAGCATTTATTGTACAATCAAACCTGTCTATAAAGGCCTCCCTCGGGAATGTCAAAAAGTGGCCTTTGTTGACAGGTGGCCTCTCAATAGAGGGTTAAAATACAGGTTTGACTGTAATTACACCCACTCTTCAGAAAATGTGTGTTGCTATGCAACCGGACCGGAAGATCGCTGTCAGTGTAAATGCGCATGTGCCAGCTATAACTCTCGCACTATTCCGCTGGATTAAACATGTCCCGCTTTAGAAAGTTATGCGCTGTTGTAAGACAACCGGCACGGAAGACCGTTGTTAGTGTAGATGCGCATATGCCAGCTATAACTCTCGCACTATTCCGCTGAATTAAACATTTCCCGCTTCAGAAAGTTATGCGCTGTTGTAAGACAACCGGCACGGAAGACCGCTGTCAGTGTAGAGGCAGATGCCGAGCCGGAGAGTACCAGAAAGACGAATGTGCAACTGGAGGCTATGTTTGTTGTCCGAGAATACTATATGGATACGGCGAGTACGAACAACAAGGATGGAAGTAGATTATGCACATATACTGTAAGTATATTCGGATACACCAATATTCGGATACTACGTTCTCGGAAGATTTATGAAGTAATAAGTATCACCGGTCAAATGTATCTGTCATCAACTTGAATGATTCACGAGTGAAAGATATCTTTCTTCCGCTTCCAATGAATGATGCACGGGTCAAAGGTAACTATGCAAGGTATTTAATTTCCACGTTGCCTCTTCTCTCTCCCTCGTGGCGATGGATTACATTAGGAACGAGGTCTCGAGATTGATTAATATAAGTTGTATGAACTTGTTTCGCAATCGAGCTAAAATAAATGTGTATAAACTAATGGTAACTATCATCACGAACAATACAAACTAATCACATATGTCTACTATTATTACATCTCGTAAAGTCATTATTATTATTGTTATTATTATTCGCTCCTTATTTAATGTTGCTGAACGATTAGCATAATTAAATATAGAGAACATAGTTTAATTTATTAGGCGAGTTGGAGAAACTATACAAGGCGAGACTCTGCCGAGCCTTGTATTTTTTCCGAGACGAGCCTAATAAATTAAACTTTATAAGACAGTAACCTAATATTCTATTTATCCTATCTTCTGAAAAACAGACATTTTAGAGAGTAAAGATTACCGAATATTCATGATGTGCTGGCTGACGTTTATCACACCGTCGGTGAACATATGACGTCATATACACAACGTTATGACGTCACGAACGGTTTATTAGGCACCGTGGTCGAGTGGTTAAGGTCGCTGACTTGTATACCAATGTAACCTATCATCTCTGATGGTCACGGGTTCGAGCCCCGCTAAGACCGTGTCTCATTTATATGAACACGTTGGCAGTTTCTTACGGAGGTTGGTGCACCAAGTACTGGTTAACCGCTGGAGCCTGCCCAGGAAATGTGTTGCTAGGTAAACTGCCCGTCGCTTAAATGGGAAACCGGTAGCGACGTTAAATAAACTTTAAAAAAAATCAAAGTTAAAACGGCCGATTTTGACAATTATTACACGCGAAAGTATGATATATCATGACACAGGCTGCTATTTCTCTATTACAGATATACGGAATACACAAGGAATACTACATTCATGTGATACTCGGAAGGAATACTAATACAAGAATGAATACTAATACAAGAATGAATACTAATACAAGAAGGAATACTAATACAAGAAGGAATACTAAATAAATAAAAGCTGCATGGATTTCTTTTTATAATTATTCACATTTCATTTCCGATGTCAGTTTCTCCGTGTAGTAATTATTTGTCAGCATTAATCAATCCATGACATAGACATTTCTGGAATATGTTTAAGCTGATAAAACAGAATAATAACAATAATAATAAAGACTTGATTTTGAAAATGCAAATAGTCTCATGAACTATTGTAGAAGTTGTCTATCCAAGCAGTCCAAGCTGTAGTAGATTCAATTAGGTTTAAGCACTATTTAATGCAAAACATAAATCGTTTATAACATACAACGATAAACATAAATACATACATGGTTAAGGTCGCTGACTTGTATACCACTGTAACATATCATCTCTGATGGTCACGGGTTCGAGCCCTGCTCAGACCGTGCCTCATTTATATGAAAAAGTTGGCAGTTTCTTAAGGAGGTTGGTGCATCAAGTACTGGTTAACCGCTGGAGCTTGCCCAGGAAAGATGTTGTTAGGTAAACTGCCTGTCGCTCAAATGGGAAACCGGTAGCGACGTTAAATAAACTTAAATAAAAAAATAAATACATAATGCGAAGAGTCATGCAGGAAGCTAAACGTAGCTTTTATAAACTAAAACTGTTCTTGTTGTAAAAACATTTTACTTAACTCTTTCAGCGCCGAATAAATTCAGAGCATGTGCAAACAACATAGATCCAGATCAGCCGCGGCGTAACGCCGCGTCTGATCAGGATCTATGTTGTTTGCTATTCGGACAGGTGCTTCAGCTCCACTGTCTGAAGAGCAATCAGCATATAGCCTGATCAGACGGCATGTTCTGTTCTGTCCGATCGGGTTCTCTACTTTTTTACAAGTCGCTTTTATGCGACATTGGCGGTGAAAGAGTTTAAGCTGTTACAGTAGTAGATTAAAAATGCAGTAAAGCCTGTACTATTGATTACCTTGTGTGTGTGTGTGTGTGTGTGTGTGTGTGTGTGTGTGTGTGTGTGTGTGTGTGTGTGTGTGTGTGTGTGTGTGTGTGTGTGTGTGTGTGTGTGTGTGTGTGTGTGTGTGTGTGTGTGTGTGTGTGTGTGTGTGTGTGTGTGTGTGTGTGTGTGTGTGTGTGTGTGTGTGTGTGTGTGTGTGTGTGTGTGTGTGTGTGTGTGTGTGTGTGTGTGTGTGTGTGTGTGTGTGTGTGTGTGTGTGTGTGTGTGTGTGTGTGTGTGTGTGTGTGTGTGTGTGTGTGTGTGTGTGTGTGTGTGTGTGTGTGTGTGTGTGTGTGTGTGTGTGTGTGTGTGTGTGTGTGTGTGTGTGTGTGTGTGTGTGTGTGTGTGTGTGTGTGTGTGTGTGTGTGTGTGTGTGTGTGTGTGTGTGTGTGTGTGTGTGTGTGTGTGTGTGTGTGTGTGTGTGTGTGTGTGTGTGTGTGTGTGTGTGTGTGTGTGTGTGTGTGTGTGTGTGTGTGTGTGTGTGTGTGTGTGTGTGTGTGTGTGTGTGTGTGTGTGTGTGTGTGTGTGTGTGTGTGTGTGTGTGTGTGTGTGTGTGTGTGTGTGTGTGTGTGTGTGTGTGTGTGTGTGTGTGTGTGTGTGTGTGTGTGTGTGTGTGTGTGTGTGTGTGTGTGTGTGTGTGTGTGTGTGTGTGTGTGTGTGTGTGTGTGTGTGTGTGTGTGTGTGTGTGTGTGTGTGTGTGTGTGTGTGTGTGTGTGTGTGTGTGTGTGTGTGTGTGTGTGTGTGTGTGTGTGTGTGTGTGTGTGTGTGTGTGTGTGTGTGTGTGTGTGTGTGTGTGTGTGTGTGTGTGTGTGTGTGTGTGTGTGTGTGTGTGTGTGTGTGTGTGTGTGTGTGTGTGTGTGTGTGTGTGTGTGTGTGTGTGTGTGTGTGTGTGTGTGTGTGTGTGTGTGTGTGTGTGTGTGTGTGTGTGTGTGTGTGTGTGTGTGTGTGTGTGTGTGTGTGTGTGTGTGTGTGTGTGTGTGTGTGTGTGTGTGTGTGTGTGTGTGTGTGTGTGTGTGTGTGTGTGTGTGTGTGTGTGTGTGTGTGTGTGTGTGTGTGTGTGTGTGTGTGTGTGTGTGTGTGTGTGTGTGTGTGTGTGTGTGTGTGTGTGTGTGTGTGTGTGTGTGTGTGTGTGTGGTGTGTGTGTGTGTGTGTGTGTGTGTGTGTGTGTGTGTGTGTGTGTGTGTGTGTGTGTGTGTGTGTGTGTGTGTGTGTGTGTGTGTGTGTGTGTGTGTGTGTGTGTGTGTGTGTGTGTGTGTGTGTGTGTGTGTGTGTGTGTGTGTGTGTGTGTGTGTGTGTGTGTTACGTTTATTTATAGTCGCTACCGGTTTCCCAAATGAGCGACGCCTCCTGAAGAGATTAGTCACTTTAGATTTTTGGAGGATAGTGCAATGATACAGACAGATACCCATTCCAGAGTCTCCTCTGGTTCTTTTACATACACGGTGTACAGCACCGACACGAGACCTCGGTTTAATGTCCCATCTGAAAGACTGTTAATTTTATTAGAGTCAGACGGGGGATCGAACTTGATTACCTTCCAGGAAAAACAATGTACATGTATCTAGACCGTTAAGCCGTGCACTTAAAGCGACACTATGAAAAAAAGAAGTAACCCAATGTGTTCGATCTGGCGACCACCGTACCATCTCACATACTTCCCGGTCTGCGGATCGACACGCGCTCGTGAAAATATTTGAAATTTTCTCACTTCTCAGTGAGATATATTCCATATTAACTCAAAACAAACAAATATCCTCTATGTATTAAGGTTATTAAATGTAACGTCGCCTTGCATTAAAGTTATGATAAGTTACGTGACGTCACCGTGTACTAAGGTAATGATAAAGTAACGTGACGTCACATTGTATTAAGGTAATGATAAATAACGTGACGTCGCCCTTGTATTAAGGTAATGGTAAATATAACGTGACGTCACCTTGTATTACGACCTACTGAGAAACTCACCAACTAGTAATTACGACGTCACATCTTTCACATTGCGGCCTACAAGGAACATAACAAATGTACACATTTTGAAGGGGCCTGCAATGCCGAGATGTTAGGTCGTTGACATCAAATTACTTGCCCCTCACCACTGTAGGTTCGAATACCACTGGAGTTGTCGACTTCTTTCACATGTGTAAGCTATCCAATAACCTACAAACAAAGTCAAATGACGCCTATCCAGCTGTTAATGGTGTAAGAAACCCCCGGATGCCTATACGAGCAGTATGTATTTCATGCACGTACGGGAACTACCGACACTCCGCAAGCCAGCGGGACAGCTTGCTAACACGCACGATTTCTATACTCCAGTGGCATTGACACTTACAGCGGTGATCGGATCCTCTCGGTCACGTATGTAAACAAGAACCGAACCTCCGCAAGCCAGCGGGACAGCTTGCTGACACGCACGATTTCTATACTCCAGTGGCATTGACACTTACAGCGGTGATCGGATCCTCTCGGTCACGTATGCAAACAAGAACCGAATCTCCGCAAGCCAGCGGGACAGCTTGCTGACACGCACGATTTCTATACTCCAGTGGCATTGACACTTACAGCGGTGATCGGATCCTCTCGGTCACGTATGCAAACAAGAACCGAACCTCCGCAAGCCAGCGGGACAGCTTGCTGACACGCACGATTTCTATACTCCAGTGGCATTGACACTTACAGCGGTGATCGGATCCTCTCGGTCACGTATGCAAACAAGAACCGAACCTCCGCAAGCCAGCGGGACAGCTTGCTGACACGCACGATTTCTATACTCCAGTGGCATTGACACTTACAGCGGTGATCGGATCCTCTCGGTCACGTATGCAAACAAGAACCGAACCTCCGCAAGCCAGTGGGACAGCTTGCTGACACACACGATTTCTATACAAGATTATCAGAATACAGAATAATTATCTTCACACTTGCCATTTGATGGGATGTTTCTCTTTTTAAACTTTAATATTTCCGAGCAATGTGCATGCAATTCATTAGACAGAAACATTAAATACTTGGTGCTTAACGAGAGACATTACAGGTTTTTATATTACCTCCCTTGATGGATAAAGTCAGATTTATCCCTTAATATATATTTGTCCTTTTAGTTGGAATCCTTTGTTTTTATTGTTGTCGTCTAAACAGAGTTGCATTAGGATAAATGTAATTCTATCAAAATCTTGTTAATTACTTGAATCAATTTTTACAGTAAGGTATCCATTGCACATGCTAAAAGATATATGTCGAGATTTAATAATTTCATAATTATAAGACGAAAATACGGATGAGAATGGAAAACATGTGGTGCAAAGGAAACAACGATAAAAACAGAGAAAACCAATTGAGAGGACCAATTTATTATTAAGAGTATTCAGGGGAAGTAACTGACTAATGTTTCTCATTGAAATTAGTTCACTATGTAATGAGAAATAGAGGACATATGCGTGTATTAGTGTAAGTAATGAGTGATCATACATTCCTATCATACACTAATAAACACAACTCTTCTTTTTCTTTTATGATTTCCAATGATTTTGGCTAATATAATATTTGAATGCATTTTGAGTTCTCACTATTTTGCACGCGTCAGCCGCTGTGTGTTGAAATGTTGCCAACGCGAATGTGTTTGGACTCGAACTGCCAGTCAGTGACGTCCTTTATGACGTTCTATGGCCATTTGGCGCACGGTTTCATCGTTTGCTATCATTAAGACACTGTTCAGCCTAAAAGAAAAAGTGTCTGATGAAGTGAATGATGCAGAGGATATTTGTGTTTATTAGTGTAAGCTAGGATTTTATCTCATCGAGTGATCACCGAAATATGTATTTCCAGTAGTGGCTTTTCACTAATAAACACAAATCTTCTTTTTCTTTTATGATTTCCTATGATTTTGGCTAATATAGTTCAAATTATATATATATATATAGTAATATAATAGTTGTTATCAAATTTAATTAATTTTAACTGCCCCTTGTCGGGAACCTCATTTCACTACATTCCACAACCGCACAGCCACTTCAGTCAGTGTGAACGTCCGTAATGATAAATAGTTCGGGTATAATTTTCAACTCAGTTTCTTTTTGTTGTCAAAATTAAAAACAACATTGCAATATATATTATTGTATACTTTATAATTAACCGTTCATGATAGTCGGGACAGAGCCAAAATACAAAAGTAGGCCTAACCGCACAGGAATACGCTTTCACTGAGAAAACTCATTCATTCACTGGAAAGCATAAATGAAATAATTATATTTCACTCATGAACATAGAAAGCTATTAATCGTCCAGTTGTTCAAACCTTTCGTTAAACATTTAACGGTGATATCACCGTTAACGTTAACGTTTCCTCGTTAAATTCTTCGTTAACTATTATTTAACTAGCTGGCGGCTCACCAACCGGTCATAGCTCCCTGACGATGTTCGAACCTTCGACATCTCGCTCCGTAGGGGGACGCCATAACCACTAGGCCCGGAGATGTCAGGCGCCAGGCTGGTAGGCAATCGGTAACCATTATATAACTAGCGGGCTGCTCACCAACCGGCCATAACTACCTTGTGATGTTCGAACCTTCGACTTCCCGCTCCGTAGGGGGACGCCATAACCACTAGGCCCGGAGACGGTTACATTGTATTCCAGTTTACTTTTACTTCCCTTATGTACTAGTATACACTACTAGTTTGTATTACATTAAATCCGAACTTTAATCAGGCTTGGCTCTTAACAATAGTAACATTGTTTAGCTGAATTAAAACCCAAGTTGAAACTAATCTAAATCGCATCTCTGTTTTCCAAGATCAGCATACGGTTTTGTACCCCGTACAAACAAGATGGTCGATTGTTATGACACAAAGGCATGTCTATTTGCAACTAATAAAATAGAGGTTTACAGAATTGGTAACACATTAAAACAAGTGATAACACCGTTAAAATTAACGGTTCCTCGTTAAATTCTTCGTTAACTGTTGTCGTTAAATATAGCTGTTGTTCAAAACATTATAGTACTAAGGCAGCGTTAAAGGAACACACTTAACGGCAATTTAACACAAATATTGAACTCACCATCGGGGCTGCGTTAAGATATCTTTAAATATTAACGATATCATTCAAAATGGCCGCCATTATTGGTACATTGATAAATACTAATAGAAACGGGAGGGAATACAAGAATAATTCCTTATGTACATATCTGAACCACAATGAGATACATGCCCGGTATAGATTTTCTTCAGATGGTATCAATTTTATCACCGATCTGTTGTTTGTTAAACTGAATAGGAAGACAAACCGATCACATGACATGAGCGTTCAAGAACAGGTGATGGTGGCACTGAAGTACTCTTGGCCAACGTCGCTAGTGATAATGATGTTTGCAATGGTGATTCGGTGAAATAAAATTCGATAATTCACTGAAACAAATACATATCCTCTGTTTGACAAAGTTAGTCTTTTGTTCACACGGCTCTCTTCGTAGCTACCGTTCTCCGTACCAATTTATAATAGCAAAGGGATTGATGTGGTGACATCACTTTTAGCAACCAAACCGGTACCGTAGCCAGAGGCAAATTTCAACCGAGGCAATCTAGGGGGTCCGGAGGCATGTTCCCTCTTAACATGTTGGGGGTATAGAAGCGATGTTCTGCGCTTTCTGATTTAATGAGTTTAGACGTACAAGTATGTACTGACCTTTCAGCTCTTTAGCTGTCAAACATTTAATACAGCAAAGGGATATTTTTTCGAAATTGTAACAGAGGCAGCTCCCTCGGTGTGCTTCATCGTGGCTACGGGTCTACAAACACATTTTATACCTGACCATTACAGTTTCTGTTTGGTACGATTACATGTAATGCGCTTTAACCGTGCTTGGTTCACCATATTGACTATGTCAAGACAGATATGTCATGCCTTATCTTGAATTCCACAGACTGGTTGTATACTTACGCAACGAATCAAATTATATTCTGGAGATAAACATATTTGCGTGGAGCTTACACTCAATACGTTATTCAGGAGATTTTTTATTTCTAAAAATAATATGATATATTTCTAAGAATAATATAATCATTTATTCAATCTGTAAATATTTACATTGCAAGCTACCTCAGAAACGTGAATATCCGTGAGAAAGTGATACGTTTTAATTGGACTCCATGTCTTAAAGGCGTTCCATCACGCTTGCATTATCGCATGTAACCCAGGTGAGAATAACATGCAGCCAGTCCGGGACTCGAACCCCGGACGTCTCGCTTACAGGGCGATTGCTCTACTGACTGAGCTAACCGGACTGCCTACATATCACCTCACATATTGGGTTAATACACACACCGTTACATACTTCCCCACCAAATTGGAATTATTCCATGAATTTCCATAGGGATAGAGCTACATTGTGAACTATTCCTCGGAGTTTATCATGTAACGTCCACGAAGAGGGGGACTGTGTAACCCAGGTGAGAAAAACAGGCAACCAGTCCGGGACTCGAACCCGGACATCTCGCTTACAGGGCGATTGCTATACCGACTGAGCTAACCGGGCTGCCTACATAATTATCACCTCACATATTGGGTTAATATACACACCGTTACACGCATATATAATAATCATTTAGCTGCTCGGTTTTATATTTGAGACATTGGTCAGTTACCGTCCCTGAATACTCTTTAGTGTGGGTAGGTCATCTTAACTAGTTTACTCTGTTTTCATCTTTGCTTACTTTGCATAACATGCTATCAATTTTCATTCGTTTTTCATCTTATAAGTATCAAATTATTAAATATTTACAGATATCCAATAGTGTATCCACTTCATACATCACTATAAACTATTGTTATCAATTAATTAACATTATCCTTCATTCATTAAACTCCAGCCTTTCTGGTCATGCATATTCAGTTATCTTTCCTCTCTAAAACTTGTTTTTATCAAAAAGATAAGATAAATATAATATTAGATTACTGCCTCGCCTTGTATATTTTCTCCAACATCGCGTAATAGAAGGACCAATAGATTTATTAGATATATGTAGTTTGCGTTCTTATTTATCTTCTACTGTGTTTGCCCATATAAGCGACGCCCCCAACAGAGATTGTTCATTTTAGAGTTTTGCAAATAGTGTAATGATACAAACAGAGACCAATTCCAGAGTCCCATCCAGTTCTTTAAAGGACATACGTGTCCACTCGGTTTAAAGTCCCATCTTAAAGACTGTTATTATTATTATGGTCAGACGGCGGATCGAACTTGCAATAGATGGATTCATAGTCAACGTGTGACTACTAACACGTCTATAATATAATATATCAGGATAAATAACAATTTATCAAACTGTATCTGCCTTACGAAGGTTGGTGCACCAAATACTGGTTAACAGCTGGAGCCTGCCAAGGAAAGGTGTTGTCCGTCGCCCAAATGGGCAACCGGTAGCGACGTTAAATGACCTAAATTACGGAGGTTGGTGCACCAAGTACTGGTTATTAGTCCGTGATTTGAACAAAATCTGAGTGCACACCTTTAGTAAATCTATTAAGCATAGTGTATATGGAAGCTACAGTTAACATAATTAATGACGCACTATGCAGTCACGATGCAGTAATAGTTGAACTATATCGTAAATCACGAGTGAATTTCACGTGCTATAGGCTGGTTATTTTAGGACTAAGCATCGATTGACGCAACCGACTTACGACATGTGTAGCTATGACAGGCTTTGTGAATCCGGTCTCAGCACTATTTTGGTAACACGCTGGACTTGTAAAACAGGGATCGCAGTGTCGATTTCCCGCTGGACTGGTTCGCAGGGTCGATCCTCCGCCTGACCCTAATAAAATTAACAGGCTTTCAGATGGGACTTTAAACCGAGCTCTCATGTCGGTGCCGTACACCGTGAAGGGATAAGAGATTATTTCCCCACATAATCACCGTCCAGATCTTGAGTTTGAGTATGTGGAGTGGCCGAGTAGTCAATGCAGTTGACCTCAACTCACTTGCCACTCACAACTATAGGTTCGAATCCCATTGGGGGTGTCGATTTATTTAATATGTTATTTATATTGTTTGCGGAAGGTCGGTGGGTCTACCCGGGTGATAGTCTGTTTCTGAAATACTGCTAAAATATGTCTTTTATCCATTAACACAACTGTCAAGAACATAAACGGATTTAAAATGACTTATAATAATGTGCACACAATCGTATTACGAAAGATTGGTTTGGCAACGTATATATTTTAAAGTTGCACTCATTGCTAAATTTACTATCTACTGATGTATAAAGTGTTTATCTATGATAGTATAAAGGGGTAAACACAAATACGTCTGGGTCACAGACGTATCAGTAGTAATCCATGGATCGCAGGTTCGATCGCCCGTCTGGCACTAATAAAATTAACAGTCTTTCAGATGGGAGTTTAAACAAAGGTCTCGTGTCGGTGCTGTACATCGTGCACGTAAAAGAACCACAGGAGACCCTGGAATGGGTCTCTGTCTGTATCATGCACTATCCTCCAAAAATCTAAAATGACTAATCTCTTCGGCTGGCGTCGCTCATATGGGCAACAGGTGATGATAAATAAACGTAAAACACACACACGTGTGGGTCAATGTGGACCCTTACTATCAATATACCATTCAAACAAGCATGTCAGGTAATATAAATTGGGTTTAGCTCAATTGCTAAACAAGTTCCTACAACTTATACTGATCACTTTCGAGACCTCATTCCTGATGGAACACATCGCCAGGAGGCAGAGCGAAGATACAATGTAGAAATTTAAATGCCTTGTCTAAGACACAGTCGAAACGTCTACAGCCGGTATTACTCATTCTAAAACATGACCCTAATTAGTGTATTCACATTTATTTTGCTCGATTGCGAAACAAGTTTTTCAACTTATATTAATCACTCTCGATGTATTATCGATATTCAATGTTTGCTTAGTAATACACATATGTAACTATGAGTTTTCATTTTGGCGCAACGGAGGATAATTAATTGTGAGCAATTTATTTTACAATAATACTTCTTAATACACTTGCGTCTTTTATATATTTCGCAGGGTTTAATACAGCAGGATTTGTTGTTGAAGTTATCAGTTCAATACAGTTGAACATAGATGGACGATACTGATGGTATCGTTTAATAGATTTCTCTGTAATGTCTTCATACCATATTAACATGACATGATACTCGTCTTCAACATTCAAAGTGTTACAGAATAAACACTATCTCTCACATTCGTTTCATATATGTCGTATACCGCAGCTCCTTTGATAGGTTCAGCTTGAAGGCAAACAGCTCTCTCTCTCTCTCTGTCTCTAAGCAGGAATGGTATCTTAATACAGACCAACCTCTTCTTTAACATAAAAGTATGTTTTATTTTTGCGTTGTTTTGCGAATTAGTTTACGTTATGCGTTTGAGGCTTATCGCATATACATAAAACTTGGTTTTGTATGGCACGTTATTAAATATGCTTACTATGCATTCAACTAACTTTGATATCCGAATTCTACATTTTTTATTCAGTCAAACAAAACCGCAGCAGTACGTCGAACGTGTTATAGCAATATGTTAAATATTTTTAAAATATTATAATATCATAAGGACTATATATAGAAATTATACATACCATATATCTCTTATAATTCCCTAGTGTGTGTTTCTGAGTAACTATAAACGTACATGTTATATTTCGGACGATTCAAACGAGAATAATCATGAACAATTTAAGTGTGGTAAAGATCGTCCTATGTCTGATAGCAGTGTTTGGTGTCAATTGTTTCACTGTGTCTGAGAGTAATGGCACGTCTGCTGACGATATTGACGGACATACTTTAATTCAGATGGGGAGAAAACTGCATAAACCCATGCTAACAATGCTCGGACTGGCGATACGGAATCTCCACCCGTGTGCAGAATGGACTCAGTGGACGAAATGCGAAGCCATAGGAAAGAATTACTTTGGCACACGCACACGAACAAGACAATGCGGAGTAGATTCTGAGATGAACGACGGAAGCAGAAAGACAGAGATGGGTTCGGAGACAGACGTTGGAGGCAGAAAGACAGAGACAGATTTAGGTATTTGCGAAGGTTTCTGTTCCAAAGACTATAACATGACGGCGAGTGGTTTCTGTTTGAAGCTCTATGTCACGAAGAAAACCAACGACGATGCGGAGACAGAGTGTCAAGCCGATGGGGGACATCTTATAAACATTGAAACAGAAATTAAGTACGAGGAAGTTCTGAATATGCTAAACGGATTTACACCAAACATCTACATTGGAGGACGACGTGCAGATGCCAGTTCAGCTTGGGAATTTAGTTACGGTGTGCAGCATAGTTTTGTGAAATGGTATAATGGATATCCTAAAAATACATCGGGATACTTGTGTATGGCCTTAACCAATCCAAGACACTGGTATGATAATCACTGCAATCACAAGTATGGCTTTCTTTGTGAAATAAGTATATAAAAGGGACAAAATGGCGAAAGGAACCCAATATGTTTCACTTTTTGAAAACTATATAGCTCTCAACTACAAGTATCTGTGTACTTGCTTTTATGTAAAGAATGAATCACCGGTTAATATTTATCATCGATGTATGAACTATATTGGGCGTGCTTAAAGTGTGTGAACGCCGCGTCTAATCAGGATATATGTTGTTTGATATTCGGACAGGTGCTTCAGCATATAGCCTGATCAGACGACACGCTATGTTCTGTCTGATCGGGTTCTCTGCTTTTTGCAAGTCGATTTTATGCGACATTGGAGGTGAAAGAGTCAACATAGACAGACCAGTTGCAGTCGTTGATCTTGATTAATTGGCGTATTATAGTAGCCATTTGTGTTTGTTTGGTTTAGGGCTTTACACTAGCACCAACATTATAGGTCATGTTGCTAATCTCCAGTTAGTATTTGTAAAGGAAGATACAGTGTGCTATTAAGAGCAGATATTTCACACACGGACGGGTAGAACCACCGTCCTACCTCAAGTCATCATATGAAATAATTAGACAACCCACTGGGACTTGAACTAGAGTACAAATATTAGTAATGTCAACAAAACGTTGATGTAATCTTTATTAATCAAAGCAGATACTATTGATTCATATTATATGAACAGTGATTGAACACTATATCATTATATTCTAAAAACTCATGTGGTTGTCCCAAATTGCTATTTGTATCCGCCTCCGTGGTCTAGTGCTTAAGGTCTCTGATTTGTAACCCACTGTAACCTATCACCACGAGCGGTCACGGGTTTGAGACCCGCTCAGATCGTGTTTCTTTATATGAAAACGTTTCTTACGGAGGTTGGTGCACCAAGTACTGGTTAGCCACTGTAGCCTGCCCATGAAAGGTGTTGTTAGTTAAATTGCCCATTGCTCATATGGTTAACCGGTAGCGACGATAAATAAACTTAAAAATGTGTTTTTAAAAATCAATATTTGTTATATTTCACATTGGCCGTAATGACAAATAGCGTGATGTCATATTGTATACGGTATACTGAGAAACTCACATCTTTCGCATCAGTGCTAACGAGGAACATGATAAATGTGCACATTTTGAAGCGGCCTCTGTGTACGACTGGTTACGGTCGTTGATATAACACCATTTCCCCTGATCGCTGTACGAATCCCACTGGAGTTGTCGAATTAGTTCATGTAGGACAGATATCCAACAGAACCGACATATCTTAGGTCAAATGACAAATCTTCAGTTGTTAATGATAAACGTTCCCAGATGCTGTATTGTATGCACGGACTGATATTAAAGCGACATTACATCGCAAAAAGCAAATACAATGTATTTTTTCACGTATAAATGCATTGCTACTACAAATTCTTCCGAATACATTTGAACACTAATATTCAATCAATAAACTGTGTGTTTGTGATCTACAAACGTTGAACATGGAAAGTAGGATTTCATATAACGATCATCAACGTTCCTGAATTGACGTGTGTTTTCATCGGAGTCAATACTAAATGCGAGATAATGTCGTTTAACTAAGACTAGTCTACACATATATATGCATAGGCACATATGTTAGATACAACGGTAAATCTGTAACATAAATCATGTTAATCAGGATACACGAGTTGTATTACGCATGCATGTCGACCCTATTTACATTATTGTGTTATGTCAATAAACCGCGTATAAGACGTTTGCTTATTAGTTGAAATACTCAGTATTTGAGGCAAATATTTGGAAAATATTATACCATATAATAGGAAAATACATTCTGTAGAAATTTGCGTTTTCACTAATGTAATGTCGCTTTAAATGCGTGTAGCCTACACTCTATTCAGCAGATTATTCCTCGTTTTATTTCTAAGTATATAGCGGATATTTGTGTTTATTAGTTTATTCACTAAAATAACACACATCTTCTTTTTCTTTTATGATTTCCAATGATTTGAGCTAATATATTATTTTTATCAAATTTTATTCATTTTAATTGCACAATGATTCACAACCAGATACTCATTTATGTTAGCGTGAACGTCTGTAATAAGAACTATTTCCGGTATAATTTTCAAGTTATTTTCTGTTTGCTGTCACAATTAAAAAACTACATACACAACAACTTTATTAGAATATATTACTTTATAATTAACTGTTCATGATTGTCAGGAAATCCTTAACATACAAAAGTACATCCAACCGCGGAGGAATACGTAACATCCATCTTTGGGAGGACGCTGTCGAAGCTCAGAGACCAACACTGTAAACATTGAAGGACTTCAGACAGACACCGATTATCATATCGTGATTGCTAGGTTCTAGTGAATATTCATAGTGTTAGAGGTATTTTTCTATGGTTTGTTCATCTACAAAGTACAATACTCTTTAGCTATCTATGTTGTCTGTTGTCGGGGTTACCTCGTCCCTTTGCCCCTTGTCATGTCATTTACACTGGAAGAAAGGGACGGATATTTATCTGCTCCAAATCGAGCTATTAACCCCTGGGTAGGGTATCTCCGTCGCAATCATGTTATTCATGCTGAATGCCAAGCGGTATATCTCCCAGAGTCCTATGCGGTTCAGTTTGAGGAAGAACGGGACGGATATATATCCTACCCAACACCAGCTATTATGTTCGTGGCAATCAGGTTATTCATGCTGACCGCAAAGCGGTAGATCTCCCAGAGTCCTAGATCTATATTGTTCAGTTTTAGGGCTTATTGTTCTCATATTCCGTGTGACGGCAACAGGTAAGCATCACATAGTGATTATCAACAGAAGCCACAGTCTCATGTTCACCAAATGCTAGCCAATGATGGAGGTTGAGAACGGAAGTTGACAAGTACACAACATACACCAAATCACACTTGCGTATCTGTTGCAGACATAGACATATTTTAGTAAACCGCCATTGCATGTGATTATATCCTGCTAGAATCCATTCATAAATGTTCACATAGAACAGACAAAACGACTGGACATATACAAACAATTGGAGCATTTTGGTCATTTACGACACAATTTCCCCATCCTAATGAGACCCAGCTCCATTCCACTAAAAGTGAAAAACACCAGGTGTTCATCTAACTGATTATGCTAATAAAGCTCTATGAGGTGCGCACTACCCTCTCCCCATAATAAATATGTTCACCTTAGGTTTAATATGCGAAGATACGCTCTTAGACATATCTAGGTTAAACATATTTATTTTCCATCATGTACATGGTTATTTACAACATTTGAATCGAGGAATTGGACAGAAAGCTATACAGCTTACGGTTGTCCTCTCCTTGGAGATACACATTTGTATTATTTTTAAAAGGATCTGTTGATGATCTATTCCCATTTGAGGCAATGCCTTACTTCATATTAATATTATTATAATTATTACATAACTTAGCTTGTTCCAGTGTAATACAGTAATATATATGTACACATTGTAATACAACCTGGAACGATTCTGATTGGTGAGAAATAAAAAAAACAAAACAACAAAAACCCAAACAACACAAAAAACAACAAAAACAAAACACAAAAAAAAAAACCCACAACAAGAAAGTAGCAGCGTTATTTCGTGCACAAATATGATTAAAACCCAATATGGTAATGTGATAGAAAGGATCTTACATGTACACTCCTGGTGATTTCATACCATATTTAATGAAACACGTTTTGGAATTGTGCTATTATTAACCTCGCCCAAAGGCTAGCACAATTCCAAATCTCGCTTAATAAAGTATGGTATGAAGTCACCACGAATGTACTATCCTATGTTTCTATGACAATGACCAGGGTATTTTTAATGAAATAACATCTATCTGATCAAATACTGTTATAAAGTAATAAACCAAAGGCTCTATGATTAATAAGTAATCAATGTTTTCAATAGTATAATAATTAAATTTCACATTGGCACAACCATAAATGCTGGAAACATGGTACGAATAACTCTTCTTTTTCTGTCAAGTAAGATTTTTTCAAATGTCTTTTAATCATTCTGAAGTTATAAATAATAAAAAATGATTATGCAATTTGTAGTAATTATATACACATGTGGAAGTTGTGAGAGCACAGTGGTAGCGCGTTCACTTCAGGTGCGAAAGGCAAGGAGTTCGCGGCCAGCTGTAGCAGTTACGATTGTGCCCATTAGGCAAGGCATTTAAATTCAACATTGCCTCTTCTGTCTCCCTCGTGGCGATGGATTCCATCAGGAATGGGGTCTCGAGAGTGATTAATATAAGTTGTAAGAACTTGTTTCGCAATCGTGCTAAATAAAGTTGTATAAACTAATTATATAATTGAGCAGGCATTATATTGCCTAAGCATATTGTATTTCCTAATTATTTACAGCAAATAACATCAGGATAAAATAAAGGAGAAGAATGACAGATAGTCTTGTGTGTTGGTTTTGGGTGTTTAAAGTCGCACCAACTGCTTAAGTATTACAGCGCCGAGTAAATTCAGAGCATGTGCGTACGCATCATCTGATCAGGATCTATGTTGTTTGATATAAGTACTGTTGCTTCAGCTCCACTGTCTGAAGAGAAGTCAGCATATAGCCTTATCAGATGACACGCTATGTTCTGTATGATTGGGTTTTCTGCTTTTCGCAAAGTCGCTATTATGCGACATTGGCGGTGAAACACTTAAGTCGTATAACTACAACCAGTTATACTAGTTCATGATGTAGGAGGATCCCGGTGCCATTACGGACTTGGACGGAATATATGAGACACCCATGTAGAAACACCTTTAGTTTGAAAGCAAGCAGGGTAACATTAACACCATAGTTAGATTCGAAGCAACACTGGTGATGGGGAAGCGATCTGAAACCAGCGACATCAACTATTCGTATAAGAAGGGCCCTACTTTCCCGAAGAAGTGGAATAGGTGAAGAAGCATGTATACCCAACATAATGTCTAGATTGTATGTGGCGTTTTGATGTAATTTGCCAACTACTGAAGGTGGTTCTACGCTGAACTGCATCATTATTTGATCATATGTCTGAATTTGGACTAAACTTGTAGTCATCTTAGCTATTGGTTTGTTTGACGTTTCTGAAAACCTTACGGCTACACATTGTTTGATACTTTGAAGATCCACGAATGGTCACAAGGTCGAACAGTAATTAACCTTATTTGGAATGTGCGCTTTGATAACACTAAACATAGCGATAGGATTTTCATGTGTAATTGCTTAAATATGTTCTCGTATTTTATTCCTTTGCTTCTTGAGAGTACCGACACCAACGGATCTGATCATTGTCGCATACACCTTGTAAGCTAGTAACATTTGTATTTTGTAATATGTAAAATTTTAGTGAGTCGGCGTGTGTGATAGAATTGTGTATGTACAGTGAGTTGCAAGTTTCATATATGCTAGTTAATATTAATGTCTCCAATGGTAACTATAGCGTTAATTCCGATGTCTACATACTATATCGTTAAGTCCGTTGTTCACATAATTGTGCATATAATCTTCCTTTCTAGATTGCTTATATAGAGTTATGGTGGTTGTATTCTCTGGTTGAGAACAATCCATTGAATTCACGGTTAGGCCTCAAACAAAGTACGTTATTTTACAGTGTTTAATGTTTATATTCAATGCTTAGTGGTTCTGATTGGGTTTTCTGCTTTTTGCAAAGTCGCTATTATGCGACATTGGCGGTGAAATCGTATGGCCACATACTAGTATTTGGTTAGACTCTGCATATAAGATATTAGATTGTGCAATAGAATGAAAGGTGACTTAAATATTTCTGTAACAGTAAAGTTAATATGCTGCCATTTACTGAAACCATGTAAATATGTAAAGTGTACTCCATTTATAAAGGAAAACATTATCAGTACGCTTTCAACTAATACAATATGCTAGCTAAAACATTGCACCACAACTCAAACAAAAGCTCACCTTGAGAAACGCATAAACTAAAAAGAGGCCCAGAATAATCAAGAAAAGATGTCTGCCCTGGTCAATTCAAAGCTGTCCGCAAACTACCAGATATTCCCAAGATGCATTTGGTCACGCTAGATTGAACAATCAGGCAAGTGGAACCAAATAAACTAATGGTCAAAGGGAAACAACTGCAACAAAATAATTGAACAAAATCAACCTGGTTACATATATAAAGTGTCGCCTATAAAGATACAGATAGACGTATTGCTATCAAGCGTGGCGGTATATAAAGTGTCTCCTATAAAGATACAGATAGACGTATTGCTATCAAGCGTGGATGTATATAAAGCGTCTCCTATAAAGATACTGATAGACATGTTGCTATCAAAGGTGGTGTATATAAAGTGTCTCCTATAAAGATACAGATAGACCTGTTGCTATCAAGGGTGGCGGTATATAAAGCGTCTCATATAAAGATACAGATAGATGTATTGCTATCAAAGGTGGTGTATATAAAGTGTCTCCTATAAAGATACTGATAGACATGTTGCTATCAAAGGTGGTGTATATAAAGTGTCTCCTATAAAGATACTGATACACATGTTGCTATCAAAGGTGAATGCATATAACGTTATCATATACAGATACAGATACACATGTTGCTATCAAAGGTGAATGCATATAACGTTATCATATAAAGATACAGATACACATGTTGCTATCAAAGGTGGATGTATATAAAGTGTATCCTATAAAGATACAGATAGACATGTTGCTATCAAAGGTGGATGTATATAAAGCGTCTCCTATAAAGATACAGATAGACATATTGCTATCAAGCTTGATGTAAATAAAACGTCTCCTATAAAGATACTGATAGACGTGTTGCTATCAATCTTAAGTGTAATAAAATATATCCTATAAAGATACACTGCATCAATCGTATATGTAGTAGATTGTCTCCTATACAGATACACGTGTTGCCATCAATCGTATATGTAGTAGATTGCTCCTATAAAGATACACGTGTTGCTATCAAGCGTATATGTAGTAGATTGTCTCCTATAAAGATACACGTGATGCTATCAATCGTATGTGTAGTAGATTGTCTCCTATAAAGATACATGTGTTGCCATCAATCGTATATGTAGTAGATTGTCTCCTATAAAGATACACGTGTTGCTATCAAGCGTATATGTAGTAGATTGTCTCCTATAAAGATACACGTGATGCTATCAATCGTATGTGTAGTAGATTGTCTCCTATAAAGATACATGTGTTGCCATCAATCGTATATGTAGTAGATTGTCTCCTATAAAGATACACGTGTTGCTATCAAGCGTATATGTAGTAGATTGTCTCCTATAAAGATACATGTGTTGCCATCAATCGTATATGTAGTAGATTGTCTCCTATAAAGATACATGTGTTGCCATCAATCGTATATATAGTAGATAGTCTCCTATAAAGATACACGTGTTGCTATCAATCGTATGTGTAGTAGATTGTCTCCTATAAAGATACATGTGTTGCCATCAATCGTATATGCAGTAGATTGTCTCCTATAAAGATACACGTGTTGCTATCAAGCGTATATGTAGTAGATTGTCTCCTATAAAGATAAACGTGTTGCCATCTCTCGTATATGTAGTAGATTGTCTCCTATAAAGATACACGTGTTGCCATCAATCGTATGTGTAGTAGATTGTCTCCTATAAAGATGCACGTGTTGCCATCAATCGTATATGTAGTAGATTGTCTCCTATAAAGATACACATGTTGCCATCAATCGTATATGTAGTAGATTGTCTCCTATAAAGATACACGTGTTGCCATCAATCGTATATGCAGTAGATTGTCTCCTATAAAGATACACTAGTCAGGGTGCAGAAGAAAATTTGCGGGAAAAAGGAAAGGAAAAATAATTCTTAGTTTTTCTGAATCAGTACACCCCATAGTGCCTCAGAAAAAAAATCCTCATGAATTGGGCTTGGGTAATTTTTTTCCAAGCACTTTGAAATTTCGGCCCCAAGACACAATCGAAGATCCATCAAGATAGGGGGTAGGACTAACACATTTAAGTCTCTAGTCACTTCTGGTCTAGGTATGATAATGGAAATTGGCAGGAGGTTACAAAGGTGATTACTCTTCCCTGGGGTCAATGGAGCAAATTTATGTGATGATGTAAGCATGACGAAATCCAAGATGGCGTCCATTTTGGCGGGAAAAACGAAAATATTGGTTACCAGTCAACTTACGTCATTCTGACTTGAGAAATATATTCTATACCAGCCTGTAATGTAATTTGATGTATCTCTCTTGTAGATCCTCACAGTTTGATTTGCATTTCTGGTGCCTTGCGTAGTGTCCTGGGTTCGAATCCCAGGTGTGCCAATATTGTTTCCGTCTTTTTCGCCAGGGTAGGTGGCAATAGAAAAGATGTGCTTTGCTTCCAAAATATGGCATCATACATAGTCAGTGATGAGTGGTACAAGGAGAGGAACAATGATAGCAAGAAAGAGTAAGAAAGGGTGATGATAGCTGCTGCAAAGCTTGTCCGGGAAGAAATACGAGCGAGAAATTATAATAAAGATGTGTATCCAGGAATAAATGAGATTAAAAGTTCCGAAGAATGCGGAGACTTTTTGACTCCTAGTTTACGTGTGTTCCTGGAAACACTGATTAAAGATGAGCTAAAGTGTGACGTAATTGGGCAAGCCATCACACAAGCCGCACGTCCGAACTCTGTAATTTCACCACTGCTGTTCGGTCTTGGTATAGAGTTAGATCACGTCTTTGGATCAAAGTGGCTCACAGAAGAACTTTCCTCATTTGGCTTGTTCATCACCTACAGTGAAGTTCAGCTTTTCAAGCAGTCCATTCTACAGCAGCAAACATTGCAATCGTTGTCCCCACCGCCATTCCCGACGTTAGGACAGTACATTGCAGATAATGCAGATTCAAACATACGCACCTTGGACGGGACCGGAACCTTTCACGGTATGGGTATTATTGCTTGGTACCAACGCCGAAGTAGCCAGCAAATTACCGACCAGCATGTAAACCGTATGGCAAGGGTCAAAATTTCCGATCTTACTTACGATAAAGGCATACCAATTATTCTTTATGTCACACCAACCATCCCCGCCTTGTCAACATTCAAGTTCAATGCGATATGTGAAACGATATTACCATTCACTATCCCACCTGTGTCATATTATTCAAAGGTGCTCTGGAGTTCTGCCAAAGTACTTGCAACCAAAATGACTCCTAGCCCGGATTGGACAAATTGGTCTGGATTCATGCACTGTGTCTATCAAAACGACACAGATGGAATTAGTGCCGATGAAGTGTTGATGCTTCCAATCATAGACCTGAACCCTAGTGATGAAACCTGCATCTACTCCACGTTGTCTTACATACAAGACCAAGTGACGAAACTGAAACTGCCAAGTACATCAGTAACATTTGACCAACCGCTCTTCATTAAAGCTGTTGAAATTGCTGCCACCAAACAGCTTAACAAACTTGTGATTAGACTGGGTGGGTTCCATACATTAATGAGCGCAATCAGTAGCATCTTTCATACGATGCGAGGATCTGGAATATATGAAGCTCTGGGTCAGATATTTGGACCCAATGCTATTTTGCACATATTGTCTGGCAAAGCCATTGCACGGGCACTACGGGTTCTCTATCTTCTCGACGCATGCCTGACCACCAAATTACTGGAACAGATAATACCGGACTGCGAGGCACATCGTGACGAGAATGATAATTATGACGGTGGTATCAATGAGAACTTTTAGCAAGGCTTTACGTGCAAAATATGGCCAAGCTACCAGAACAGCATCCCTGGCTATATCAGAAGTACATAGAAGGCGCTCATGCTGTGGAAAGAACAGAACACTGTTTTAACGGACTCTGGTCAGACTTGGTGATAGAGCAAACGCTCATGTGTTCGCTAAAAAGTCGTGGTGGTTTGACACATGGACGAGGTCTGACTGAATCTGTCCGTCACCAATGGGTGTTCACCTTACCAATCTGTGTGGCAATCCATGATGCAATGACAACTCGCTCGCAGAAGAAGATACGGACGTCCGAACAACACGTAGATCTCAGCATTGCTCGAAAAGACCGCGACCTCACTGATCTTGATAAACTGTTAGACTGGTTTGGTGATCACAATCCATTCGTCAGCAACGGTTGTGACTTGCGTTCATTGTCAACCGGTTTGACAGCGGAACAAGGGGATGGTATCAACTGTGATATCACCGAGGAAGTTGGCTCTAAATTACAGTCAAAGATAGACTCCGTGTCATATAACGGCGTAAAGATTAAGCGATCTGAGCAAAGTAAGACTGCAAGATCTCCAACCCGGAGTAAGGGTAGGACGAAAGAAAACACTGCACATTGATCCGGCTATTCTACTCAGTCGATGTTCGGCCATCTCACAAAGAATCAGCGAGAACATGGAGCCATATTTCCAATGGGAAATGTGTGTGAGTCCTCCTTCCTTGTTCAAGGACAATTTCATGAGGAAGCCGGTGAAGACTGAATTAGCTAACGCACTGTATAAGGATGTAACAGATACTAGGCCATCTGGTGAGCAAATGCGTGTTGTCGACGGCGGCTGGCTTCTTCACTACATACGGTGGAAACACAACACATACCAGGAAGTCTTCGAGCAGTACTCGTCATATCTCACACATAAATTCGATCAGTGTATTGTTGTATTCGATGGATATCCTGAGTTTTCAACTAAGGATCACGAACACCACCGACGCTAATCAGATCGACTTCCCGCCGCTACAATAGAAGTGAACTCGTCACGTCGTAGGTACAAGGATCAGGAAGCGTTCTTTGCTAACATTGCAAATAAAGTTGGCTTCATTGCTATGCTCACTGATCACTTGGAAGCAAATGGTCATATCATAAAGCAAGCACAAGCAGATGCCGATGCCGATACACTAATAGTCTCTACCGCACTAGAGTATGCCAAGAACCAGCAAACTGTTGAAGTAATCGCAAATGACACGGACATCTTGGTTTTGTTTCTGCATCACTGGAAAGAGGATATGGCGAACATATACGTTCATAAAGTCATCGGAGGAACAAGGCGAACACTAGTGGGGCCTTCCACAATTCATTCCGTAAAGGATGTGTCATCAAAGGTTGATCCAGTCATTAAAAAAAACATTCTGTTCATACATGCATGCATGGAGTGGATGTGACACAACATCTTCAACATTCGGACAAAGCAAGACTAAACTGATGAAAACTATAGCAAAAGACCGCTCAATTCAAGCGATTGCCGACAATTTCTATTCAGCTGAAACTCAGGACACAGTCGGGAAGCTTGGCATAGATTTATTCACTTTG
This sequence comes from Archivesica marissinica, assembly GCA_014843695.1. Classification (NCBI taxonomy): domain Eukaryota; kingdom Metazoa; phylum Mollusca; class Bivalvia; order Venerida; family Vesicomyidae; genus Archivesica; species Archivesica marissinica. The sequence continues at coordinate 54,242,681 of CM026401.1, forward strand.
TTGTTTGGTGAATATTGCAAGGAAAGGACTCTGACGACCATTCGCTTTCACAAGTACCAGACGATGATTGCGCAGTCAAACATCTTCGAACCGCAACGAATGCCTCTGACAGTACGTGCCGCCCATTTCCACAGCCTCAGTGTATTTCTACAAACTATTCAGTGGATGAACTTGGATACTGAAGTGCTTGATCCATGCTCATGGGGTTGGCAACATGATCGTTCCGGACTTGTACCATTAATGACGGACATGGACGTAGCACCGGAGAGTGTGTTGAAATTCATTAGGTGCAAGTGTAAAAGCCAAAATCCCAACCAATGTGGTACGAACTTGTGTACCTGTTTCATGCATGGAATCCAGTGTGTTGAGGCTTGTGGAGGATGTCATGGAGTAAGCTGTAAAACCACTGTCAGAGTCGATATCCAAGAATAATTGGTAGCCTACATGAAACAAAAACAGTAAACAATGAGTCAGAATGACGCGAGTTGACTGGTAGCCAATAGTTTCGTTTTTTCAGCCAAAATGGACGCCATCTTGGATTTCGTCATGATTACGTCATCACATCAATTTGGTCCATTGACCCCAGTGAAGAGTAATCATTTGTATAACCTCATGCCAATTTGCATTATCATACCTAGACCAGAAGTGACTAGAGACTTAAATTTGTTAGCCCTACTCCTCATCTTGATGGATCTTCGATTGGGTCTTGGTGTCGAAATTTCAAAGTGCTGGGAAAAACATTCCCCAAGCCCAATTCATGGGGATTTTTTTCCGATGCGCTATGGGGTGTACTGATTCAGAAAAACTAAGAATTATTTTTCCTTTACTTTTTTCCTGCAAAATGTTCATATAGGAGTTATACAACCAGACTACACGTGTTGTTACCAATCGTATATGTAGTAGATTGTCTCCTATAAAGATACACGTGTTGCCATCAAGCGTATGTGTAGAAGATTGTCTCCTATAAAGATACACCTGATGCCATCAATAGTATATGTAGTAGATTGTCTCCTATAAAGATACACGTGTTGCCATCAATCGTATATGTAGTAGATAGTCTCCTATAAAGATACACGTGTTGCCATCACTTGTATGTAAGTAAATTGTCTGTTATAAAGATAAACGTGTGTTGATATCAACCGTATATGTAAGTAAGCTGATTGTCTAAAGATAAAGATAGACATGTTGATATCAATCGTATGTAATAACAGTGTCGTGATAGCTCAAGGCTAGTGCTTTCGATTCAGGTGCTAAAATATTGGAGTTCACGCCCAGCTATAATCATTATGAGTATACCATTAGCCAAGCATTTTACTTCCATATTGCCTCTTCTGTCCCTCGTGGCGATGGAATCCACTAGGAATTAGGTCTCGCAAGTTATTAATATAAAGTGTAGGAACTTCTTTTGCAATCGAACTAAATTAAACATGTATAAACTAAGTATACCGATGGACAGGACATTGAAATTAAAAGACACACTTGGCCATATACTAAAAGAGGCACAACGTACCAGTGTGGGAAGGACGTATTCATTCCTCCGTCATTATCGAGCACGCCACGTTTTTTGGAATTGGGTAACTCATACCTCCGTCGTCGGTTATGTGTGTTTATTTTCAACAATTTTAGAAAACTTGATGAGTACAGCTTGGTGTTCGGATATCTACATGGAGATGTTAAGACAACCGGAATAGCAAGTTTCAGCAAGGTGAGGAAATACATAGCATATGTATAAATATAACTATATGTGCATTGTGGAATAGGAAGTGTCAGCGAGGTGAGGACATACATAGAATATGCATAACTATATGTGTATTGTGGAATAGCAAGTGTCAGCGAGGTGAGGCAATACATAGAATAGGTATAACTATATGTGCATTGGGGAATAGGAAGCGTCAGCGAGGTGAGGACATACAAAGAATAGGTATAACTATATGTGCATTGTGGAATAGGAAGTGTCAGCGATGTGAGGCAATACATAGAATATGCATAACTATATGTGTATTGTGGAATAGTAAGTGTCAGCGAGGTGAGGACATACATAGAATATGTATAAATATAACTATATGTGCATTGTGGAATAGGAAGTGTCAGCGAGGTGAGGACATACATAGAATATGTATAAATATAACTATATGTGCATTGTGGAATAGGAAGTGTCAGCGAGGTGAGGCAATACATAGAATATGCATAACTATATGTGTATTGTGGAATAGCAAGTGTGAGCTAGGTGAGGCAACACATATAATAGGTATAACTATATGTGCATTGTGGAATAGGAAGTGTCATCGAGGTGAGGACATACATAGAATATGCATAACTATATGTGTATTGTGGAATAGCAAGTGTGAGCTAGGTGAGGCAACACATATAATAGGTATAACTATATGTGCATTGTGGAATAGGAAGTGTCAGCGAGGTGAGGACATACATAGAATATGCATAACTATATGTGTATTGTGGAATAGGACGTGTCAGCGAGGTGAGGACATACATAGAATATGCATAACTATATGTGCATTGTGGAATAGGAAGTGTAAGCGAGGTGAGGACATACATAGAATATGCATAACTATATGTGTATTGTGGAATAGGACGTGTCAGCGAGGTGAGGACATACATAGAATATGCATAACTATATGTGTATTGTGGAATAGCAAGTGTGAGGTAGGTGAGGCAACACATATAATAGGTATAACTATATGTGCATTGGGGAATAGGACGTGTCAGCGAGGTAAGGCAATACATAGAATATGTATAACTATATGTGCATTGTGGAATAGCAAATGTCAGCTAGGTGATGAGGCAACACATATAATAGGTATAACTATATGTGCATTGAGGAATAGCAAGTGTCAGCGAGGTGAGGCAACACATATAATAGGTATAACTATATGTTCATTGGGGAATAGGAAATGTGAGCGAGGTGAGGACATACATATAATAGGTATAACTATATGTGCATTGTGGAATAGCAAATGTCAGCTAGGTGAGGCAACACATGTAATAGGTATATAACTATATGTGCATTGGGGAATAGGAAGTGTGAGCGAGGTGAGGACATACATAGAATAGGTACAACTATACGTATATGTGCATTGTTGGCAACGAAATACATTTACATACATGTATTAAATGTATCCGTGAGGTAAGACAATAATCGCACTGTATGTGCATTGATGGCAACGGCATAGTCAAACATGTGATAGAGGGTACCTCCATTAAGCAGCCAGTTTCCAGATTCAGAATAATTATGTTGTTTTATTATACATTTGACCTCTATTAAGCAGCCAGCTGTGCTAAGCAGCCCCTTTCTGTGATTTCATTGGCTTGCTGTTTAAGACATGTTTGATCGTCGAGCCTGCTGTTTCATTTATATGAAAACGCTGACAGTTTATTATGGAGGTTGGTGCATAAGTTATGGTTAACCACTGGAGCCTGCCCAGGAGAGGTGGTGCTAGGTAAACTGCCAGTGGCTCAAATGGGCAACTGGTAACGATGTTAAATAAACATAAATTTAAAAAAAGGAAATAATTATCAATGTCACTCCATAATTAAAAAGTTACACTAAGTTGGATATCTGAATTTGTATTATAATCTACATTGCATGTATGATATAATTATTATTTTAAACATTTCAAGACTAAAAATGGCATGATCGCAATACTTGAACCCAGCACAAAGGTTGTAATTGATGGGATGAATATTCGACGTATGCCAAGAATGGCCAACAAGAATAAGGATACGAAGTTTTCACAGAAAACATGTATCCTAACAGGTTTTAGTAGGGATATGAACGGTAAGCTACATGTATATTATCTCCCTTTGTTATTGACGGTAGCTACATGTATATTATCTCACTTTCATATTGACGCTAAGCTGCATGTATATTATCTCCCTTTGTTATTGACGGTAAGCTACATGTATATTATCTCTCTTTGTTATTGACGGTAAGCCACATGTATATTATCTCCCTTTGTTATTGACGGTATGCTACATGTATATTATCTCCCTTTGTTATTGACGGTAATCTACATGTATAGTATCTCCCTTTGTTATTGACGGTAAGCCACATGTATATTATCTCCCTTTGTTATTGACGGTAAGCTACATGTATATTATCTCCCTCTGTTACTGACGCTAAGCTACATGTATATTATCTCCCTTTGTTATTGACGGTAAGCTACATGTATATTATCTCCCTTTGTTACTGACGGTAAGCTACATATATATTATCTCACTTTCATATTGACGGTAAGTCACATGTATATTATCTCCCTTTGTTATTGACGGTATGCTACATGTATATTATCTCCCTTTGTTATTGACGGTATGCTACATATATAGTATCTCCCTTTGTTATTGACGGTAAGCTACATGTATATTATCTCCCTTTGTTAATGACGGTAAGTCACATGTATATTATCTCCCTTTGTTATTGACGGTAAGCCACATGTATATTATCTCCCTTTGTTATTGACGGTATGCTACATGTATATTATCTCCCTTTGTTACTGACGGTATGCTACATGTATATTATCTCCCTTTGTTACTGACGCTAAGCTACCTGTATATTATCTCCCTTTGTTACTGACGCTAAGCTACATGTATATGTTCTCCCTTTGTTATTGACGGTAAGCTACATGTATATTATCTCCCTTTGTTACTGACGGTAAGCTACATGTATATTATCTCACTTTCATATTGACGGTAAGCCACATGTATATTATCTCCCTTTGTTATTGACGGTATGCTACATGTGAAAGATGTACTTTTGTATGTTAGATATTTTCTGACTACCATGAACAGTTAATTATGAAGTAATATATTCTAATGCATTTGCTTTTTCTATAGTTTTTAGCAGCAAACATATACTAACCGGTTGTTTTTCTCATTGAGAACGTTCTCACCAACATAAGTGGATGTGCGGTTGTGGAATGTAGTGAAATGAGGCTCTCGACAGGAGCAGATAAAATAAATTAAATTTGATAACAACTACTATTTTAGCCAACATGATTGAAAATCATAAAAGAAAAAGAGGATTTGTGTTTATTAGTATAAGATACAATTCTATTTCATGATCACCGAAATATGTATTTCCACTCGTGGATGAAATAAAATCCCATCTTACACTAATAAACACCTATATCCTCTATGTATATACAAATATACTATAAGATTATCCAGTGTGCATAATTAACATATAGCGAATGTATGTACCATATACTACTAGAATGCTATAAAATTAATATCCATATGTAAGTGGAAGTCGTGATATCGCAGTGGTAGCGCACTCTCTTCATGTGTGAAAGGCCCGGAGTTCGAGTCCCCGCTGGACCAGTTACGATTGTGCCCTTAGTCAAGGCATTTACAATTCCACGTTGCCTTTTCTCTCTCCCTCGTGGCGATGGATTCCACTAGGAATGAGGCCTCGAGAGTGATTAATATAAGTAGTATAAACCTGTATCGCAATCGAGCAAAACATAACTGTGTATAAGCTAAAAGAAACGAGTTGTTCACCTCTGCCTTCAGCTGTGATCATGTCATGTATTGTTCCGTCATCACATTTAAACTGTTTCTCATTGTCATTATATGTTACATGCCTCTACTCATATGTAAATGGAAGCTCAAATGTCAATAATGTAAAGATATTATGCTTATCAGATGCACCCACTGTACAAGAAATACGTATCGTTAACAACAACTATTGTAAAGAGACGACTGGGCTGTGTATTCTGACACGAACAGAGTCGTCATGCATTGTACGTATTAGTATGCGATAAAAGATTAAGTTACTTGTACTTTGTGCTTGCTGTCCATTATTATTAACATTGACTGATTTCAAAAGGATAGAGTAATATATTAAATCCTATGCGTAAATGTACGTAATGAGATGTTCTTATGCTTATACGAGCATGTACTTATTCTGTGCTTACTTAGTTATTATGTCGTCCCTATGCTTATACTGTTCCGATTTTGAATGAAATAATGAATACTATTATAATTATTCCGTTGGAATTTATATACTAAACAGGCAAGAAGAGGGTCTGCAATCATGTGTCATGTAAACAGAAGATGGACGTTAGTTGGGCTTCTTCAATCCAGGAATTGTGAGGCCGGGTACCATGCCGCACTTCGCATCTCTAAATATCGAAGAGAGATAATTAGGCATAGGGTACAAAGAGTTAGAGGTGAGTCGATAATCTATGTATACACCCGCCTCTGTGACATGGCGCACGTGATATCGTAGTTCGTTGTGTCGCTGTAAGCAGTTAGTACTTCGAACTAACTTCTAGTTGTATTAACACAACATACATGTACATACGATACAAAACAAAACAATGTACAATGATCAGTTCCAATGAAGGATACACGAGTGTGTCACTACAACCAAGTCAATTCTAAATCTATAACACGACCATCCTGACTCATAGTCTTCGAAATTCCGTCCCCCCTCGGTTGTGTTAAGTTACCAGCCCACATTAACACTGCATAGAGTATCAAGTAGCTTTAAATCCCCTGAATCGCAAAGAGCACATATTATACAGACTGATGTGGCTGTTCGATGTAAGATTGTCTATTTAATTACAATATAGCACCATATACATGTATACAGCTAAAGCATTAGCTATCGACCATTTGCATGCACGATTTTGCAATTACAACGCCGGTATGTCCCTCCGGTCAGATTATATGTAGCGGTATGAATGTGTATCCACACTCTGTGATGCAGTAACTGAATGTAGCAATGGAGAAGACGAAGCTAACTGTGGTAACATCTCTGTTATAAAGAAATTAGTTGTTGTATCCTAAGCTGTAGTGTATTAATGTCTACAATGCTATTGCATTGGTCACATTCGGCACACCATTGGGATGAGAACTTGCAGCGGGGAGGGGCACGGTAATCTAAGTCATCGACCGTAAGCAATCGGCCGCATCTTATTACATGTGTTGTAAATATTTTCAAGAGACATACAAAATATCACAATTTGTACAGAATCATTAGGCTTTACAATTAGGTATCAGCTATCTATCGTTTGCATGAACGTTTTTGCCATAGCTGTGTCGGTATGTTCCTCGAATCAGACGATTAGTATTGATACGACCACGTGTGCCATGCTCAAAATGAAATAACTGAATGTAGCAGTGATAAGACCTAGCTAACTTTGGAAACATTTCTAATATAAGAATATTATTTTTTTATTTGATAGTTTCGATTATTTGACGCAATTGTCTTAGACATACCATTGAGTTCAGAACTTGCAGCGGGAAGGTGACATTTTTTTGAAGTAAACGACCATATTAACATCTTGGTCGCAAATTGTACATGATCACTGGGCCTTTCTATGTGAAATTATCCACTTTATCAGTTGTAGCACAAAATAAATGGACAATTAAGCATCAGTCATCTACCTTTTGCATGAACGTTTTTGTCATTACAGTGCCGATATGTTCCTCGACTGAGATTGTCTGTAGCGATATGACTACGTGTGCCACGCTCTGTGATGAAGTATCTGAATGTAGCAATGGAGAAGACGAATCTAGCTGTGGTAACATCTCTAATATAACGATATTAGTTATTTTTATTTGATTGTATCCATTATTTGCCGCAATATGATTCGTCAAATTCGACACACCACTGGGATGAGAATATGCAGCGGTTAGGGTAATGATAGTTGAAATCAACGCCCTTAAACCCTCGACCACAGTGGCCTCTTTTTTGTGTTTTTATCAATTTTATTTCCTGATTAATATACATCATAATTACACATATACATAATATTTACACATACTGTAAACTTTCCAAGCATGTACATTTATTGAAAACAAAGAACGTGTCAAAAAGTAATTGATAAGTGCTAACAGCCTGTATATATGTTCCATTAATATCAAACCCCTTGCGGGGACGTATACATGTGTTTCCTGGGCAAGCTTAGTCTAACTAAGTGGTTAACCAGTACTTAGCAATGTGTGTGGGTGCCTTGCTCAATGACACTACATACGTGACCTGACCGTGTATCGAACCCGGGACCGATCGATTCCAAATCCGACTCTCTACCACTGGACCACGTATGTCTGCAGTACTATATATGCGCATAATTCATGAATGATATTTATATTAAGCTATACGTAATCATGTGAAGTTACGTAAAGCGTTGAAATAATAACCCGAAGTATATTGGGAGGGAGGAGTACTTTTAAGTAGAAGAGAAAAGATTAGCAAAAGAAAGTAGGACGTTTATAGCCTCTCATCAGATATGTTATTACCTGGGTTGTACAAATATATTCAAGAGACATATAAAACATCACAAATGGTACATAATCATTATGCATGTATTTCGGTGTGCCATTATTCAATTAATCTGTCATAGCATAATACACATGGACAATTAAGCATAAGCTATCTACCTTTGGCATGAACGTTTTTTATTTACAGCGCCGTTATGTTCCTCCGGTCAGATGATATGTAGAGGTACGAATGCGTGTGCCACGCTTTGTGATACAGTAACTGAATGTAGCAATGGAGAAGACGAAGCAAACTGTGGTAATATCTCTATTATAAAGATATTAGTTGTTGTCATTTTATGATATAATAAAGTATTATCCATATCATCAAATATCGATTAGTTGACGCAATATGATTCGTTGAATTCGACACACCACTTGGATGAGAACCGTCAGCGGTTAGGGTAACGATATTTGAAGGCAACGCCCTTAAACCCTCGACCACAGCGGCCCCTCATCAGATATGTTATTACATGGGTTGTAAACATATCTTCAAGAGACATATGAAACATCACAAAGTGTACATAATCATTATACAAGCAAGTATTTCGGTATTCGGTGTGAAATTATTCAATTAATCTGTCATAGCATAATATACATGGACAGTTAAGCATAAGCTATCTACCTTTTGCATGAACATTTTTTATTTACAGCGCCGTTATGTTCCTCCTGTCAGATGATATGTAGAGGTACGAATGCGTGTGCCACGCTTTGTGATACAGTAACTGAATGTAGCAATGGAGAAGACGAAGCAACTGTGGTAACATCTCTATTATAAAGATATTAGTTGTTGTCATTCTATGATATAATATATTATCCATTGGTCAAATTCGGCACACCATTGGGATGAGAACTTGCTGCGGGGAGGGAAACGATAATTGATGTCATATACCTTAACACTCGGCAACGGATGCCACTTGTCAGTTGTTTGTTCTGGCATGCGTTCTGACCATCATCCAGTAATTCATCAAGTAACTTTACATTCACTGTATCGAAAATAATACATATTACACAGACATGTCTGAATGATCGATGGAAGCGTATCTATTTAATTCCGTTATGGCATAATATACATGTATACCGCAAACGCATGAGCTATCGACCTATTGCATGCACGATTTTGAGAGACATATAAAACATCACAAATTGTACACAATCATTATACAGGTATTTCGGTATTTCATTGTGAAATTATTCAATTAATCTGTCATAGCATAATATACATGGACAGTTAAGCATAAGCTATCTACCTTTTGCATGCACGATTTTGTCATTACAGCGCCGTTATGTTCCTCAAATGAGATTGTCTGTAGCGATATGACCACGTGTGCCACACTCTGTGATGAAGTATCTGAATGTAGCAGTGGAGAAGACGAAGATAACTGTGGTAACGTCATTAATATAAGAATTTATTTTTATTTAACGTCGCTACCGGTTACCCATTTGAGCGACGGGAAGCTTACCTAACACACCTTTCCTGGGCAGGCTACAGCGGTTAACCAGTACGTGCTGCACCAATATCCGTACGAAACTTCCAACGTTTTAATATAAATGAGACACGGCCTGAGCATGACTCGAACCCGTGACCATCAGTGATGATAGGTTACAGTGGTATACAAAGTCCGCGACCGTAACCACTCGACAACGGAGGTGGTTGATGAGGATATTATTTGTTAAACTTTATTTTTCATATTGTCGTTAACGTCCAAAATCTATTATTTTACGACATTTGATTGGTCAAACCCAACACCACTGTGGGATGCGAAGCTGCATGGATGAGGGGCAGTGATTAATCGACCTTATTCACTCGGTCAAGGAGGTCACTTGCAAGTTGTATATTCTTATATGCGTTGTGACTGTCGTCGAGACAAATATCAAGTATCTCTAAGTTCCTTGTGTGTAGAGAGTTATAAATATCACAAATTGTAAAGAATCCTGAGGCCGTTTGATATGAAACGATCCATTTCTCCGCCATAGTTTAACATACACGGAACCATGATCAGCATATGGACACGTTTCATGGAGGGTTATTGTCATTACAGTTCCAGAATGCTTAGCGAATGAGATGGTTTGTAGGAACAACGGATGCCATTTGTCAGTTGTCATGCTTTCTGACTACCGTCAAGAAATTCATCAATTATCTTTAAAATCCCTGTGTCGAAAATAGCACCAATTACACAGACTACTTGGCAATTCGATTTAAGATTTCATTTAATTTGATTTAATTCCGTTGTAGCATAATATACATGGATAATACAAAAGCATTAGCTATCGATCTTTTGCATGAACTATTTTGTCGTTACAGCGCCGGTATGTTCTTCCGGTCAGATGATATGTAGCGGTACGAATGTGTGTGGAACTCCCTGTGATTGGGTATATGAATGTAGCAATAATGAAGACGAAAACAGCTGTTCATGGACCAAATAATGATGTGTACACTACAATATTTAGTCCGACATCGTTCGCTTTAACAACAGTTCATCATGTAGCGGCTAGGTAATACACGTACAAAGCAGTGGGAAATTAATAACGTTATTCCACTGCTGTCAAGCTTTCAGCAGTGGAAAGGAACATTTTAATAATATATAAATTACATAAATGTCTATATATCACCGGAAAGCATATATTAATTGGTAATAACAAATACTAGTTGGGCCAATGCAGGACCTTGCTATGAATACACCTTTCACACAAGCATGTCTTTGGTTGTCTGATTAGCACAGTCGTTAGTGCGCTCGCTTCTCACCAATGCAACACGGGGTAAATACAGATTAAGTAAATCACATAACCATGTTGAAGGCATATGTATTAATTTACAAAGAAGGAATATGAATCGATCCAATTTTCCGTCATAGGTTAATATACACGAGCGCAACCAACAGCATAATTTGTGTGTGTGTTTTACGTTTATTTATCGTCGCTGCCGGTTGCCCATATGAGCGACGCATCCTGAAGAATTTAGTCATTTTAGATTTTTGGAGGATAGTGCAATAAGATAGACAGAGACACATTCAAGAGTCTCCTCTGGTTCATTTACGTGCACGGTGTAAAGCACCGATACGAGATCTTGGTTTAACGTCCCATCTGAAAGACTGTTAATTTTATTAGGGTCAGACGGGGGATCGAATCCGCGATTCCTGAATTACCAGTCCAGCGTGTTATCACTGGACTACAGATCCGTCTGTTAAATATGAACACTTTCCATGATGGTTTTGTCTTTACAGTGGCCGGATGTTTAGTGAATCAGATAGAGTGTGGCGGTACGAAGAGAGAACTGTATCTACTGTTGTCGCAAACTCTCCTTTTTCTTCTCGTAATAATATGTCTCGGTTGCTACGGCTCTTACCAGGGTCTATCCTATTGTAGACTCGCTGGAGTTGTCTAGGGGGTTTCTTCGTTATTATATGTATTAATGATAACTCAACACAGTATTACATTTCTTCTATATAATATCTTGTTTAAATTGGCATCAGAAATATCCATATATATATAA
>CM026401.1:54255456-54484757 GCA_014843695.1 Archivesica marissinica
CCCTTTCTTTCTCTTCTCTTTCCCCTCTTTGTTTTACTTCTTCCCTCTCTTTCTCTCTCTCTTTCTCTCTCTCTTTCTTCTCTTTCCCTCTCTCTTTCTCTCTCTCTTTCTTCTCTTTGTTTTACTTCTTCCCTTTCTTTCTCATAAATCTCACCCTGACGTTCCAGATTTGCCTGATTAAAGAAGGGAAGTCTCATTAATTTGTCCCATATCTCATCACCTGTTGTCTGCAAGTCGGGGTGAACCGGCCCCTCAGTTTCCTTATTAGCACTCCTAGTTGTAGCCATTTTATTTTTTTATTTCCCAAAATTTTTAATCCCCAGAATGTATCTCCGAAATGTATTATAGAATTGAGTTCAATAAAAGGAAGTAAATCACTAATATAATTTTAATGATAATATTAAGCCTCTATGAAAAGAAAACTGGTACTTACCGAAGTCTGTCTCGTCCGTTAATCCAATATATAATTTATCACATATTCAAAGTTTGCACATTTCCAATAATTTAATCCATTTCATTAATTTAATAATTCGTTGACGTCTTTCACTTATTTCCAAATTCTAACACTGTCTCGCATGCACTTCTGTTTTCCCACGTTAATTAATAGTCCCTTGTATTCTTCATGTATAAATCCTAGTGTCCTTCACAATATTCCATATATAAATTCTAGTGTCCTTCACAATATGTCACGATATGTCACCTCTTCTTTATTTCCAATCCCGGATGAGCGTCCCAATTGTCGCAAACTCTCCATTGTCGCAAACTCTCCTTTTTCTTCTCGTAATAATATGTCTCGGTTGCTACGGCTCTTACCAGGGTCTATCCTATTGTAGACTCGCTGGAGTTGTCTAGGGGGTTTCTTCGTTATTATATGTATTAATGATAACTCAACACAGTATTACATTTCTTCTATATAATATCTTGTTTAAATTGGCATCAGAAATATCCATATATATATAATCAGTGATCTATATATATATACATCGTATCATTAAAAGCTTATTTAACAATCCATTTGTGTGAGCCGACTATGCGCTTACACAGTATATTTAACATCCAATCTTTCTAATCCGTCATTACTCAATATCACTATAATCTAATCACTGTTTCTGATTAGATTAACTTTTAATCACCTTCTATATGGTTCGCCGAAACTCTATGTTTCTTCTATGGCTGAACAATTTAATTATTCGACAAATCTTTATAAGTTATATTTCTTATAATGTCCATAATATCTAAGTATCATAAATACAGTTTATATGTTCTATATACTAGATTGAGATCACGACCTTTCTCGCTCCTGGAGTTAGGCTCTAGTGTGTCTGATTTATGTTAATAAAATCCATTTCTTATATACATGATTGAATCAGTGTATATATGATATAACAATTCCTAAAACATCTGTTATTCCTAAACATCTGTTATGTTATCTAATATTACACCATCAAACCAGTTCGGTGCCTTTATATTACATAACTGGACACCTGCAACCACGGCCTGTTATCTAATATTACACCATCAAACCAGTTCGGTGCCTTTGTATTACATAACTGGACACCTGCAACCACGGCCTTGATAAACTGAGATTAGGCCTAACATCTTAAGTCATTTCCCGCGCGAAGCGAGATTGATAATTTTAGGCGCGAAAATAATAGCAGACGATTATGCATAATACAAATATATATATATTACATGGTAAACATTTGGCCATATATAGAAACAGTTTAATGTATTTATATAATACATTACTATTTATATATAACAATAATAAACATTTCGTGCAAATTGGGGTTTTGCACAATCCTCCCTACCCGGGGAGAAGTTTGACATCGCCCGCTATCGGCCGATTTACAAATCTTCATTCCTTTGAATATACAGTAGAAAACAATCATAATATCAATACATCATATGTCCTAAAATAGCATTTCTTTCGCTAGGTACCAACATTCTAATCATAGAGGCAATAACTATTTACTGAACAACTGAAATAATACCAAGTACATTTACTAAGTCAAACATCACAGTCATTGAACTCTACTGAGAAAGTCTGCTAGAACATTTTGAGTCCCTTTGATATGTTTAATGGTCAGATTAAATTCTGAGAGACACAGTGCCCATCTTAAGAGGCGTTGATTGGACGTTTTCGACCTACTTAACCATACAAGGGGATTATGATCTGAATTAATTATTGTTTTGCTTGTGCTTACATATATGCGAAAATGTTCGATACCGGCCACTATAGCTAATAATTCCTTCTCTATTGTAGAGTAGTTTTTCTCTCGTGGAATAAGTTTTCGGGAATAAAATGCTACTGGGTGTGGTACTTGGTCAACGGTCTGAGTCAGTACAGCCGAAATTCCCAAATCGGAAGCATCAGTATAGAGTTCGAACTCTTGGTTAAAGTCAGGGGCCTTCAGTATGGGTTTATTGGTTAAAGCTTTCTTTAAGGATTCGAAAGCAAGTTGATGTTTATCGCTCCACTGAGTTATGATGTTCCCTGATCGCTTGCCCTTTAATAAGTCAGTCAGGGGAGCGGCGATCTCAGCGAACTGGGGAATGAATTTCCTGTAAAATCCTACTGATCCCAGATATCCTCGTAATTGTTTCTTGGTCTGTGGGGGAGAGATATTACTAATACACTCAACCTTGCTGGAAATTGGTTTGATTTTTCCCGACCCTAATTCATGTCCCAAGTACTTGACTGTTCCAGACCCAATTTTACACTTCTTCGGATTCAAAGTAACACCACTATCCTCTAGTCTATGAAATGTCCAATCCAAGTGATTTATGTGCTGTGACCATAAATTGGATCGAACAGCAATATCATCCAGATATGCGTCGGCAAATCTATCACGGATGGGTTCTGTCGGGGATTGAGCGATTATCTCGTTTATGGCCCTCTGGAAGGTAACTCCACCGTTTTTTAAACCAAATGGGAGAGTTAATGGTTCAAACAAGCCCCAGGGGGTTATGAACGCTGCAATTTCACTAGCTCGAGGGGTTAGCGGAATCTGCCAGTAACCTTTATTAAGATCTAAAATTGATATCAGACTCGAACCTGCGACCTGATCAATGAGATCGTCTAATCTCGGGATGGGGAAGGCTTCTCCTCGAGTCAGGTCATTAATTTTCCGATAATCAATACATGGTCGCCATTCTGAGTCTGATTTGCGTACCAATATTATGGGAGAGGCCCACTGGCTTCTGCTAGGGCGGATAATTCCTAACTCCAACATTTGATCTAGCTCAGTTTTTAATATTTGTTTCTTTTCTGGAGACATGCGGTAGTAAGGCTGGACTACGGGTGAAGCACCTTGCACATCAATATCATGGGTAACATCGTGGAAACGTCCCAGTTGTCCAGAGAATAAACGGGGGTAACGGTCAAATAACTGACTAATATCGTCCCTGTGGTCTGGGTTTAAATGACTGATATCCGGCCAGGTTTTCTTAGGTACAGATTCAAGAGGACTGCAAGGATCGAATTCTTTCTCAATGTCCGTAGGGGCTTGGTAATCTAATAGGGTAGGGTCTTGGGACTCATACACCGGACTACTATCAGCTAGAGCTGCACCCTCCTCCCTACCTGTCCAGGGCTTCAACTGGTTTACATGCATAACACGGTATTTTACTCTCTTATCAGGCATGTATATAATATAGGTATGCGACGCTACCTTTTCGTGTACCGGATACGGTCCCTGGAGGGCATTCTTCAGCTTATTACCTTTTAACGGTAATCGTACTAACACTAATTCACCACGCTGGAATACACGCATTTTCGCTTTCTTACTTCTGTCATACTTTGTTTTACGACCATCTGCGGCCTGTTGTGCATTCTCGCTGGCGTCACGTAACGCTTCAGCTAATCTATGACATAATTCTTGTACATAGTTATTTATGGGGATCCCTTCATCCCGCTCATTTCTAGCCCAGAGATCATAAGTGGAATCTAGATTATCTCTAGGTTCGCGCCCATATAGAAGGTAGAAGGGAGAATATCCTGTGCTAGAGTGCTCTGCACTTCTATATGCAAATAATAGCCAGGGTAGCATCTCATCCCAAGACGATAAAGAGTTCTCCCCAAGGATTCTAAGCATGGTTTTCAATGTACCATTATATTTCTCTATTGATCCGTTGGTTTGAGGCCTGTAACTCGTGCTAGTTAAGTGACGTATATCGTGCTCGGCTAGGAAGCGTGTGAATGTTTCAGCTATGAAAGCGCTTCCTCGGTCAGTCAACAGGGTCTGGGGTTTTCCATGTCGAGATATTATCTCGATCAGGGCTTTTTGTGCATTAACAGCTGTCGCTGCGGCGCATGGGAAAGATTCCGTATATTTAGTGGCATGATCAATAAAATTCAAGATATACTGGTTCCCATTTATAGTTTTCTTCATGGGTCCAACGAAATCAGCGGATATAAATTTGAATGGTTGGGATATAATGGGCAGGGGTTTCAATGGGGCTACAGTGGCTTTCTGTCCCTTACCCGCTCTCTGGCACGGCCCACAGCTATGGCAGAATCGTTTAACATCTGCGCGGATTCCCGGCCAAAAGAAGCGGCGCTTAATGCGCTTCAGGGTCTTACTAGGTCCCTGGTGTCCCGTACTTAAACTGTCATGGGCGAGTCCCGTTATATGATCACGGAATCCCCGTGGAACTACCACCTGATCATATATTTTCCAGGGTCGAACTTTGGACGTGTCTTGAGGTTGTTCTCTCCTCATAAGTAGTCGGGGTTCGAGCTGGATGTAATATCCTTGCCGAATAGGTGTTCCTTCTTGAGCCATTTCCCAGAGGGGTGCTAAGGTCGGGTCATTATTCTGTTCTTGCAATAATTTATCAGGACTCAAATCGTCAATAGAGGGAATATTTTGGGGTTTAACTGTACTGGCTTTCTCAGAGGGGGAATTGATCTCAATTGTATTCCGAAAAGGTAAGACATTGTGATTTGTATCGGTCGTGTTTTCTGAGTCTGGGTTGGACGTGACAATTTCATCAAACGGGATAATTTTCTTATTTGAGCGTGTAACCACGCCACAGGTAATCAAATCAGTGACAGGGGCAGTTTCACAGTCGTTACCTATTATAAGATCCACCCCCGCGGTGCATCTGTGTTTTAATACAGCCACCTTCAATGTTCCTTGGTATATTGGACAATCGACGCTAATCTTTGCTATCGGATAATTACCAGGGATATAATTGACACCGCGGATTGTTACCCGTTCACCTGTGTATTCTAAATGATCAGCGGTCTGATCAGTAGCCGACAATAAACTAATTGTCGCACCTGAATCTCTCAAATACGTCACTTGTGCGGTGTTATTATTTATGCGTGCTTGACCTGTATATTTGGCAAGTAATGGATTTACCATCTCGGTATTTTCACATGAGTTCACTGGCTCATTGGTTATAAAGGCTGAACTATGAGTAGTGTTTGACACTTGGTGTCCGTTTGCTAGGTTTCTAGTACCCCTGTACCTAGGTGAATTGGGATCTGCCCAACACTCTGTTCGTCCGTGGCCATTACGCCTACAATAACTACAATATTTTTCTATCCGGGGAGTTCTATGGGTAGCTTGGGAATTATCTATCCTAATATTGGGTCGATACATGGGTGATGGGATATATGGCCTTGGGGCTGGAGGTCGGTGTTCTGTATCTCTGGGTTTCACATTCGGATTTGATCCGTGTCCTGGGCGCTAATCTGCGATGGAGGTTATATTCATCAGCCAGGGAAATACATTCCTGTAGAGTAGATGCTTTATTATCCAGAATGAACAAATTAAGCTCATCACTTAGCTGGGAATCGAATCTATATCTCAAGAGCAGCTCGATCCAGTTGACCTCGCTCGGATCATTGTTCTCCGTCCATAGAGTCATTTGCTCCCTTAATTCCTTAATGAATTCGGAATATGTCTGCTGAGGTTTCTTTACCCAAGAGAAGAAATTCTTTCTTGTCTATAATATGGCCCACCCATGTTTGTTTGGCGACCTGGCTAGCTTCGAACAGTCTCTCACATGTTGCGAAGAATTTATCTGGCCTCATAGTCTGGGTCCAAATAGGAACAGAAATGTTTGTCTTAGAGGGCCTATTATCTGTATGGAGGGGGTTATTTTGCTGAGATTCCTGATCTCTCTGGATTTCTCTCAGGCGAATCTCCATCTGCATTTTCTCCCTTTGCATTCTTTCCTCCCTGTCCCTTTCTTTCTCTTCTCTTTCCCCTCTTTGTTTTACTTCTTCCCTCTCTCTTTCTCTCTCTCTTTCTTTTTCTCTTTCCCTCTCTCTTTCTCTCTCTCTTTCTTCTCTTTGTTTTACTTCTTCCCTTTCTTTCTCATAAATCTCACCCTGACGTTCCAGATTTGCCTGATTAAAGAAGGGAAGTCTCATTAATTTGTCCCATATCTCATCACCTGTTGTCTGCAAGTCGGGGTGAACCGGCCCCTCAGTTTCCTTATTAGCACTCCTAGTTGTAGCCATTTTATTTTTTTATTTCCCAAAATTTTTAATCCCCAGAATGTATCTCCAAATGTATTATAGAATTGAGTTCAATAAAAGGAAGTAAATCACTAATATAATTTTAATGATAATATTAAGCCTCTATGAAAAGAAAACTGGTACTTACCGAAGTCTGTCTCGTCCGTTAATCCAATATATAATTTATCACATATTCAAAGTTTGCACATTTCCAATAATTTAATCCATTTCATTAATTTAATAATTCGTTGACGTCTTTCACTTATTTCCAAATTCTAACACTGTCTCGCATGCACTTCTGTTTTCCCACGTTAATTAATAGTCCCTTGTATTCTTCATGTATAAATCCTAGTGTCCTTCACAATATTCCATATATAAATTCTAGTGTCCTTCACAATATGTCACGATATGTCACCTCTTCTTTATTTCCAATCCCGGATGAGCGTCCCAATTGTCGCAAACTCTCCTTTTTCTTCTCGTAATAATATGTCTCGGTTGCTACGGCTCTTACCAGGGTCTATCCTATTGTAGACTCGCTGGAGTTGTCTAGGGGGTTTCTTCGTTATTATATGTATTAATGATAACTCAACACAGTATTACATTTCTTCTATATAATATCTTGTTTAAATTGGCATCAGAAATATCCATATATATATAATCAGTGATCTATATATATATACATCGTATCATTAAAAGCTTATTTAACAATCCATTTGTGTGAGCCGACTATGCGCTTACACAGTATATTTAACATCCAATCTTTCTAATCCGTCATTACTCAATATCACTATAATCTAATCACTGTTTCTGATTAGATTAACTTTTAATCACCTTCTATATGGTTCGCCGAAACTCTATGTTTCTTCTATGGCTGAACAATTTAATTATTCGACAAATCTTTATAAGTTATATTTCTTATAATGTCCATAATATCTAAGTATCATAAATACAGTTTATATGTTCTATATACTAGATTGAGATCACGACCTTTCTCGCTCCTGGAGTTAGGCTCTAGTGTGTCTGATTTATGTTAATAAAATCCATTTCTTATATACATGATTGAATCAGTGTATATATGATATAACAATTCCTAAAACATCTGTTATTCCTAAACATCTGTTATGTTATCTAATATTACACCATCAAACCAGTTCGGTGCCTTTATATTACATAACTGGACACCTGCAACCACGGCCTTGATAAACTGAGATTAGGCCTAACATCTTAAGTCATTTCCCGCGCGAAGCGAGATTGATAATTTTAGGCGCGAAAATAATAGCAGACGATTATGCATAAAACAAATATATATATATTACATGGTAAACATTTGGCCATATATAGAAACAGTTTAATGTATTTATATAATACATTACTATTTATATATAACAATAATAAACATTTCGTGCAAATTGGGGTTTTGCACACTGTCCGCATGGTACGCGCAATCAACATAGCTTACCATGTCGACAGTATATACAATTTAATTTGATTTGACTTTTTGCCATGTTTTATCCATGGCAAGCGGAAACGGTGACTGACTATTGAATACCCTGTTGAGATTGTTCTTCCTCCGGGTGTTACTTAGACCACTAACTACATAGCATCCAAAACCTCCAGTAGTGTGCTGGGTTAAAATTGTTCTGATTCCAAGTTTACTTAGACCAATAACTACACAGCATCCCAAACCTCCAGTATTGAGCTGGGTTAAAATTGTTATAATTCCAGGTGTTATATAGACCACTAACTACATAGCATCCAAAATCTCCTGTAGTTAGCTTGGTTTAAATTGTTCTAATTCCAGGTGTTACTTAGACCACTAACTTCACATCATCCTAAATCTCCAGTAGTTAGCTTGGTTAAAATTTTCTGATTCCAGGTTTTACTTAGACCACTAACTACATAGCATCCTAAACCTCCAGTAGTGAGTTGTGTTAAAATTGTTCTGATTTAATTAGATCACTAACTACAAAGAATCCCAAATCTCCAGTAGCTAGCTAGGTTAAAATTGTCTCCAAGTGTTATTAAACCACTAATAAACGTGAATATTATGAAGTAATAGGCATTAACATTGTGCATGCTAGCTGCATATAATCACTTTTGCAAACATCATAAAGCCAGATCAGACGGCACAGAACATGCCGTCTGATCAGGCTCTATGATGTTTGCTATTCGGATAGTGCATTTAAATATATCTGAATAGTACCAACATAGATCCTGATCAGACGTGGCGTTGCGCTGCGGCAGATCTGGATCTATGTTGTTTGCAAATGTGTTTTTATTTACTCAGCGGGCAAAGGGTTAATATGTAGATGAATAATCCGTTGGTGTTTGTGCTAGCGTTGAACGTTGCACAGACAGCTTAGGTCATTTAACGGCTGTTATCGGTGGAGGAAGACAAACCCGTGTGTCCCTCTGAGTAGTATATCAGGCATTGACGATCGCCCAGGGATATAACCATCGACCTTCCGCAAGCCAGCTGAATAACGTCCTCACGTGCAAAACTTCGACATCCCCAATTAGAGTCGAACTCACGGCTGTGAGTGGCAAGTAATTTGAAGCCAACGAATCGATCATAACGACTCGATCTGATACGTCAGGTGCAAATTCCCAATAGTCTTCTTTTCTTGGTATTAATGGAAATATATATCAGACTAAACTATGATAAATCGAATATATAGCACGAGCATAGCACGTGGGAAGATGCATATGTCGCAGACCGCCGGCGAGCACTACGGGTATGTGGGTCGAGATCGACAAAGAAGGATGAAACTATTTTATAAATGTCTACTGCGTTTTATTCTCGCGATCCTCAAAGCTTTCCCAGCCATTACAGCCTGTTCAGCCGTTTCTCTCTCTCTGCAACCAATATACAGTTTCATACTTGTATAAGCCTACTCTGGTATGTGACATCTGTGATCGGGATGATTCAAAAAGATGTTTGATGGAAACTTTGGGAATATATGATGGTAACAGTTGTTCTAGGCGGACATACTTCGATTTTGGAAGCAATCGATTATAAGTTTAAACTTTATTTATTTCACATCGATTGCGAAGCATATTTTAACAACTTATTCGAGTGATTCCAAAGGAATACTAAATGTATGGATTAGTGAACCATAGCGATCGATGTGCTCCCAATATGCAAATAACAGGCATTACCACCCATGCTCTTTGATGGGCAAATTGCATGTGTGTGTTTTTTACGTTTATTTATCGTCGCTACCGGTTGCCCATATGAGCGACGCCTCCTGAAGAGATTAGTCATTTTAGATATTTGGAGGATAGTGAAATGATACAGACAGAGACACATTCCAGAGTCGCATCTGGTTCATGTACGTGCACTGTGTACTGCAACGACAAGAGACCTCGGTTTAATGTCCCATCTTAATTTTATTAGGGTCAGACGGGGGATCGAACCTGCGATCCTTGGATTACCAGTCCAGCATGTTACCATTGGACTAAAAATCCGTCTCTAAGGCAAATTTCATAAACAAGACAGTTCTTTTATAACCTGACAATGCTTTGAACTAATTATTTAATTTAAGTTTAATATATATAAGAACTGTATCGCCATACGTCACTAATGTCATATTTGGACAAGCGGGGTTACTGTGCAAAAGCACTGGATAGTTTTATCATACACAGTTACTGGAAGTATCTTTCTTTAACCAGGAATGCCTCCTTTCTAATTACAGAGAGGGTGCCACTGTGTTATTACAATACATTTATATCGCTGAGGAACGTATGTGCCCTGTTTTTATCTATGCTATGAACTTCCTCACTAATTATATGCAGCTGATATGCGCACTGGAAGCTAAGGGCATACTCAGTTTTGGGCAGCGTGTTTTGTACAGTGTCTTACAGTTTACGTTGTTCCCATGATGATGTATGGACAGGCACATGGTATGTCGCAAATCTGGCCAAGTTATAGTTAATATAGAAATACTGTTAATTCTATTAGGTCAGACGGGGGATCAAACATGCGATCCCTGGATTACCAGTCCAGCGTGTTACAACTGGACTACAGATCCGTATGTGAGCCATTTCTGACGTATGAGACACCTCTTCCTTTATGAATATCAGTACTTCCCGAATCCTATGCTTGTATGTCAGGCGCCATGCTGGTAGGCAATCGGTAACCATTATATAACTAGCTGGCGGCTCACCAACCGGTCATAGCTCCCTGATGATGTTCGAACCTTCGACTTCCCGCTCCGTAGGCGGACGTCATAACCACTAGGCCCGGAGATGTCAGGCGCCAGGCTGGTAGGCAATCGGTAACCATTATATACCTAGCTGGCGGCTCACCAACCGGTCATATCTCCCTGATGATGTTCGAACCTTCGACTTCCCGCTCCGTAGGGGGACGCCATAACCACTAAGCCCGGAGACGGTTGCATTGTATTCCAGTTTACTTTTATTTCCCTTATGTACTAGTATACTCTACTAGTTTGTATTACATTAAATCCGAACTTTAATCAGGCTTGGCTCTTAACAATAGTTTCATTGCTTAGCTGAATTAAAACCCATGTTGAAACTAATCTAAATCGCATCTCTGTTTTCCAAGATCAGCATACGGTTTTGTACACCGTACAAACAAGATGGCCGATTGTTGTGACATAAAGGCATGGCCATTTGCATCTAATAAAATAGAGGTTTACAGAATTGGTAACACATTAAAACAAGTTTTGTATTGTCTTAGGCAATATATTTCACAAATGTTATATTTGTTACATGCAGTCAATTTGGACACTGCTTGCAAATGTTTTGGTTTCTAAAACCAAAATAAGCACCCAGCGTACAGTTTCTTGTCAATATATGTCTATCAAACCTGAGTCCACCCTCAAATCAATGCTCCCTCTGCTTGTGTTCCCATGTGCCAACGTTAGAGATATAGATAATATACATGCATACATCATATAATGAATGTTGACTAACTGGGGAGGGCACTAGCTAATGTTTGTAAAACTTGATGCCCAACCCATTTGCTTCTAGATTGTATTCGTGCACTGTTCAAGTATAAGCATAGCATTGTAGTTGCATCATTTTGCTTATATATTTATAATGTTTATATTTGTAATGGTATTGAAATATGATTAAACTAAACTCCGGGTGCTCCGGTTTCCTCCAACACGAATAACCACATATATGCTCTCATCCATGCAACGAGAGTGATTAACATAAGTTGTTAAAGCTTGTTTCGCAATCATTGTAAAATAAATAAAGTTTATAATAATTATATAGTCATCATGTTATATTATGAACAACATTGGGCGTGGCAGGTTCGATCCCCCGTCTGACCATGATACAATTAACAGTCTTTTAGATGGGACTTTAAACTGAGGTCTCGTGTTGGTGCTTTGCACCGTGCACGTAAAATAACCAGAGGAGACTCTGGAATGGGTCTCTGTCTGTATCATTGCACTATCCTCCAAAAATCTAAAATGACTAATCTCTTCAGGAGGCGTCGCTCATATGGGCAACCGGTAGCGACGATAAATAAACGTAAAACACAAACACACAAGCGGTAAATCCATTACGAAAAGTATTCCAATTATACAAAAACTGAATAGTTGACAGACTTATGATAATGAAAATTAGTAAAGCTAAGCGAATTATTTGAAGGTAAAATTACTTTTGGAATGACTTCGTTATCAGATATTAGCTCTTGTTCGGAATGTAATCAAGGCAGTGGTAATACGCTTGGACTGAGGTTTAGAACGGATTAAAGCTTGGGACGTATTACGTTTTGAACAACCCTCGATTATCAGCGCGTATCTGATGTTCGTAACGAAGGAATCGCATTAGTTTTTGAATGACACTTGCAGCAGATGTACACAGATACATAGACACCTACATATCGTGAGGTATATAGTATTTACAACCCTGGGCTGAATGGTACCGGTGGAAGGTACTTAACCATTCTGAACTATTCTGTCACAAATATACCTTGTGGGGAATAATACGACAGGTTGTGTTCTGGGAAAGGAAGAATTGTTTACACATTGTTGTTGTATTTTTCTGCCCTAGGCTGGACATTCATTTATAGTACTGTAAGTGTTTAGTGTGCAGTAAAACCAGGGTTGTTTAAAAAACTTCATAACAATATTGCATCATTAGAATACACAGTGATTACGCAGGACACACACGCCATTTCCAGACAAAGAACATACCAACAATCCATTGCCATGTTCGGGATCACATACGTTACGCATGCCAGCTGGATAGCTTCTTCAAAATTCGACACCCCCTGTCGTCCTCTGTATGTCACAATTTTCGGCGTAAAAATTATTTTTCAAGGAAAACAAAAATCATCCGGCTAATTCATTTTATATATGATAATATAGTATAATAATGTTATATAAAATGAATTAGCCGTGTGATTTTTTTTGTCTTGAAAAAGGCTTTTTAAGACGAACTTTCGGATGTCGAATTCCGTCGGACCGAACAAAATACTTCGACATAACCGACATTTGACTTAACGAACTTCGATATAAATATATCCAGTTATATGTAAAATGATAGCGCCTGAAACGGGACTTTGGTCCAACTTCGAGATAACCGGAACATTCGACATAACCGACTTTGACATAACGGATGTAGACTTATGTAGACTATTATTTGAGCCTTTAATACAGATGAAACGTATGATAAACCCTGTATAATAACATCTGTATCAGGGCTGGGTCTATAGGCGTTCTCGCATTATTAACGATATTAATCAGTATGGCCAAGCGGTCATAGTGTTTATGAGAGTACTGTCAGTGACAAATGGAGGGTATGTTTCTAGCCTGAAGATATGATACATTTAACTATAAAGGTTGAATGGTTCACATATACAATACATCTGCAACTAACTGTCGAGGAACAACGTTCAGATTCAAATTGATTGGTTGAGATTTGTTTATTCAGCACTATGACAAAGTTAATTGTTTTGGCAGTTCTCGTTCTGGCAGTGATGTTAGTGCTACCAGGTAAGTTACCTCCGTTAAGGGGGTATTGTTTGTTGCTTTCTTTACGGTTAATTGTTCTGGCATTTCTCGTTTTGGCAGTGATGTTAGTGCTACCAGGTAAGTTACCTCCGTTAAGGGGGTATTGTTTGTTGCTTTCTTTACGGTTAATTGTTCTGGCAGTTCTCGTTTTGGCAGTGATGTTAGTGCTACCAGGTAAGTTATCTCCGTTAAGGGGGTATTGTTTGTTGCTTTCTTTACGGTTAATTGTTCTGGCATTTCTCGTTTTGGCAGTAATGTTAGTGCTACCAGGTAAGTTACCTCCGTTAAGGGGGTATTATTTGTTTGTTGCTTTCTTTTCGGTTAATTGTTTTGGCAGTTCTCGTTTTCGCAGTGATGTTAGTGCTACCAGGTAAGTTACCTCCGTTAAGGGGGTATTGTTTGATTGTTGCTTTCTTTTCGGTTAATTGTTCTGGCAGTTCTCGTTTTCGCAGTGATGTTAGTGCTACCAGGTAAGTTACCTCCGTTAAGGGCGTATTGTTTGTTGCTTTCTTTACGGTTAATTGTTCTGGCATTTCTCGTTTTGGCAGTGATGTTAGTGCTACCAGGTAAGTTACCGTATTGTTTGTTTTATTGCTTTCTGTTCGGTTAATTGTTTTGGCAGTTCTCGTTTTGGCAGTGATGTTAGTGCTACCAGGTAAGTTACCTCCGTTAAGGCTGTATTATTTGTTGCTTTCTTTACGGTTAATTGTTCTGGCATTTCTCGTTTTCGCAGTGATGTTAGTGCTACCAGGTAAGCTACCTCCATTAAGGGGGTATTGTTTGTTTTATTGCTTTCTTTTCGGTTAATTGTTTTGTCAGTTCTCGTTTTGGCAGTGATGTTAGTGCTACCAGGTAAGTTACCTCCGTTAAGGGGGTATTGTTTGTTTTATTGCTTTCTTTTCGGTTAGTTGTTTTGTCAGTTCTCGTTTTGGCAATGATGTTAGTGCTACCAGGTAAGCTACCTCCGTTAAGGGGGTATTGTTTGTTGTATTGCTTTCTTTTCGGTTAATAGTTTTGTCAGTTCTCGTTTTGGCAATGATGTTAGTGCTACCAGGTAAGCTACCTCCGTTAAGGGGGTATTGTTTGTTGTATTGCTTTCTTTTCGGTTAGTTGTTTTGTCAGTTCTCGTTTTGGCAATGATGTTAGTGCTACCAGGTAAGCTACCTCCGTTAAGGGGGTATTGTTTGTTGTATTGCTTTCTTTTCGGTTAATAGTTTTGTCAGTTCTCGTTTTGGCAGTGATGTTAGTGCTACCAGGTAAGCTACCTCCGTTAAGGGGGTATTGTTTGTTGTATTGCTTTCTTTTCGGTTAATTGTTTTGGCAGTTCTCGTTTTGGCAGTGATGTTAGTGCTACCAGGTAAGCTACCTCCGTTAAGGGGGTATTGTTTGTTGTATTGCTTTCTTTTCGGTTAATTGTTTTGGCAGTTCTCGTTTTGGCAGTGATGTTAGTGCTACCAGGTAAGTTACCTCCGCTAATGGGGTATTGTTTGTTGCTTTCTTTACGGTTAATTGTTTTGGCAGTTCTCGTTTTGGCAATGATGTTAGTGCTACCAGGTAAGTTACCTCCGCTAATGGGGTATTGTTTGTTGTATTGCTTTCTTTTCGGTTAATAGTTTTGGCAGTTCTCGTTTTGGCAATGATGTTAGTGCTACCAGGTAAGTTACCTCCGCTAATGGGGTATTGTTTGTTTATTGCTTTCTTTAGCAGGATTATGGAATAGAGCAGAACATAACAGTATTTATGCTTTGACTTGAACATTACGTTCAAATACAAATACATAGCTTTTATATTGCGCAAATATTAAACATTATTCTATTGCGTTTCAGATGCAATTTTAAACATTTACTCATGACTATATGGAAATATAAATAAAAATGTATACATATATAGATATAACTAGGATTCTAGTAACTTAGCCAATACTATTTGGAAAGCAGGCAAGCAATAGAACATGGGCTTAGTGGTGTTATGTTTATGCATACTATAGTGCAAACTGCAGAAGGCACTCCAATTCCAGAAGCATCTGTGGTTCTTTTACATGCCCGGTGTATAGCACCGATACTGGAAACCTCGAATCTGAAAGACTGTCAATAGTATTAGAATCATGCAGGGGATCGAACATATGACCCATCGATTCGCAGTCGAGCATAGCACCCACTGGACCACTGACTAGTCTGATACGTCTTTCCATATGTAAATAAAAATATCTTACTTTTATACCAGGTACCTTCGGGGATGAAGCTGCTGCCCTGGATGAAAACATCAAGACTAGAGACCGAAGATACGTCAAGTTCAGGCATGTGAAGACAGTTAAAGTCAGCTATAGAAACAGGCGGCCTTATTCGTGAGCGTCTATTTTATATTGTATTTGTCTTGTTTTAAGGAAGGAATTGATATATTGCGAATACATTACTACCGCAGTAATACTTATACAAATTTATTTTAGCTCGATTGCGAAACAAGTTATTTCAACTTATATAAATCACTCTCGAGACCTCATTCCTGATGGAATCCATCGCCACGAGGGAGAGAGAACAGGCAACGTGGAATTTAAATGCCTTGCCTAAGGGCACAATCGTAACGGCTCCAGTGGTACTCGAACTCCGGACCTTTCGCACGTGAAGCGAACGCGCATCCACCGCGCTATCACGACTTCCACTTATAGCATATAGTAGACAACTATATATGCCAGTACCTGGTAGATTAATACACAACTACGGCATACATTTATAACACAAACGGGAGAAATTAAATATTCTACATCTATCTCGTTGAATATATTATACAGATAACTACTGTATACATTTATAACATGGACGTATTACTCAATTTTCGCATTGGCCCGGGAATCGAGCCCTGCTGGAGCTGTTACCACGCTGTGTTTAGGCATGGTATTTACAGGTTACATTGCCTGCTCTTTCTCCCTCGTGGCTTTGGATTTCCATTACGAGTGTGCCCTTAGGCAAGGCATTTAAATTCCATGTTGCCTCCTCTCTCCCTCGTGGCGATTGATTCCACCAGGAATGAGTGCTCGAGTGATTAAGATTGTAAGAACTTGTTTCGCAATAGAGCTAAAATAATTGTCGCACCCAAGATAACAGAAACACTGAATGCATGTCTGGTATTCACAGTAAGCGTGTCCGTACAGTATTGTCCCAAACAAGTGTTCACCACAAACAAATTGCCGGACCATCCAACATCGCCATCATAGCAAGATAGGTGTGGCTGCTATCATTGTCGCCAACATGAGATTTTATTAGCCAACTTTGGCATATTTTAGCCAATGGCGAGGTTGGCGATTGACAGCGCAGACCCCTATTATTCCATGTAACACAATTATTGACAATCTCAGCTGACCTTACCGTTTATCAAAGGATACAACGTCCGTTCGATGACCGATTATCAATCACTGGACCCCACCTCGAGCCTAAATCCGAAACTATTTACTGAACGGCTTAAGAGACATCATGGCTGCCATGTGTAATGCTTTCTTAGAATCACATACCTATTCAGAAAGGCTAACTTGTAATGTATGCGAGTGTCCCGTACCCTTGCAATGTTAATAAGGCATCATGCTAAACATGATTTACGTGCATTCAGTTAATCGATAATGTGATTTACTAACATAACATAGCAGAACATATAGAGTATCAGACTTAGGCATTACATAGGCCGTAATCATAATAATACATATACAACTGGATGGAACTGGATACTATAATGTCAACATTAAACATTAAAGCACGTCAACCATTGACAGCCGCTCGGGAAAGCTCGGAAGCGATCGGTGATACTAATTTGCATACGGTGAACTATTTTTAGAATTTATTTAAACCAGATGAGAGTGACTGCCTACTTTCTGGTAATCCAGGGATCGCAAGTTCGATCCCCCGTCTGACCCTAATGAAATTAACAGTCTTTCAGATGGGACATTAAACCGATGTCTCGTGTCGGTACTTTACACCGTGCACGTAAAAGAACCAGAGGAGACTATGGAATGCGTCTCTGTCTGTATCATTGCACTATCCTCCAAACATCTAAAATGACTAATCGATAAATAAACGTAAACACACACACACTGCCTACTTTCAGTAGAAATAGCATATTTCTCTTTGCCACGGTACTTTGAACCTTATAAACTATGGATATGTAGGATCTTATATGAGTGGTGATTTCATACTCTATTTGAGTGCATACTTTGAGCCGTAATACATCTCAAGGAAACCAGTATGGTTCATCCGTACGCTGTAGTAAATAAGTCCTGGATTATCAAGTAAATAACCCCACGCAAATAATCGTACGCTGTAGTAAATATTCCTTGATAATCAACCAAACAACTCCACGCACATAATCGTACGCTGCAGTAAATAGTCCTTGATAATCAACCAAACAACTCCACGCACATAATCGTACGCTGTAATAAATAGTCCTTGATAATCAACCAAACAACTCCACGCACATAATCGTACGCTGTAATAAATATTCCTTGATAATCAACCAAATAACTCCACGCACATAATCGTACGCTGTAATAAATAGCCCTTGATAATCAACCAAACAACTCCACGCAAATAATCGTACGCTGTAGTAGATAAGTCCTTGATAATCAAGCAAATACTCGACACAATACTTTTAATCCGCTGTGCATATTTATCTTTTTATTTATTTAAGCAGTTTATTTTCAACAAATATAGCATGCACACACACCTAATGCCGACTGTATAGAGCTAGCTGTCATGCCGCAACCAATCAGAAACCTTCCAGGCTGTATTACACGTGTGTACATACACTGCAATATGTGATGTTTGTATCAAACTGAATACAAGCAAAGTTATGTGATACACGTATTTCTATTATTAATAATATGGAGTAAATGTGTTTCAGGTACTGATGATGTGAAGATATATTGACAGTGACAACGTAGCGAAGCTGTGTATACGTCAGCGATGCTGTGTATATACGTCACTGAAATTGATCTTACATGACAGACGATTAAAAACATATAAATAATATTATAATACTGTTTGTTATTTCTGCTGTATACTTTAGTTGTGTTTGTGTCAGGTTGTATACTTTCTCTTAGCCTGCGTTTCAGTCCGTCGATTTTTCACTAATTTACTTCTGGCAAAATGACGTTGATATTATTAGAAACGGCTCAATACGGCACAATTGATGGTCTCAGTGTTAAGATATATTATATGACTGACTGGGCAAAATATATCAACGCCTGTTCTCAAGCTAACTTTCTCTTGTCAGGTTGTTGTTATAACTATTACCGTGTATAAACTTCACGTTCGAGCACACAATATGACATGTACATGTGTGTATTTGAGGCAAACATATGCATAATATGTACAGTATACACATAATGTATGTTCCTTTAATGTCAAGCCCCTCGCGGGGACTTAGACATGTTTTCCTGGTCAGGCTTAGCCGATCTAAGCGATTAACCAGTACTAAGCAATGTGTGTGAGGTGCCTTGCTCAATGGCACTACATACGTGGCCTGACCGAGTATCGAACCCGGGACCGTTCGATTCCAAATCCGACACTCTACCACTGGACCACGGACGCCACATAATACTACTACATGTAATAATAATAACGACTATATTTAACGAGATAACTCATTTAACAAAGGTTAATCTACAACGAGGCCCTCAACATATATACAAATCAAATGATAGGACATTAAACTGCATATTGGAATTATATAGTTATGTTAAAGCTGAAAAGTAGAGAAACTATATATTGGTTCGTGTATAGCTGACAGAGGATGTATATTTGATTTATAAATATACCTGCATTACAGAGAGTACGAGCCTGGAACTGGTACATGTATTGATATAATTGATCGATACTATTAATTGAGCCGTACAGACGGATCTGTAGTCCAGTGGTAGCACGCTGGACTGGTAATCCAGGGATCCCAGGTTCGATCACCCGTCTGACCCTAATAAAATTAACAGCCTTTCAGATGGGACGTTAAACCGAGGTCTCGTGTCGGTGTTTTACACCGTACACGTAAAAGAACCAGAGGAGACTCTGGAATGGGTCTCTGCCTGTATCATTGCACTATCCTCCAAAATCTAAAAGGACTAATATCTTCAGGAGGCGTCGGTCATATGGGCAACCGGTAGCGACGATAAATAAACGTAAAACACACAAAGAGTAATTAGCCTGTGAACTGGTGTTGATATAATTGATCGATACCATTAATTGAACCGTATCGAGCTTCTAATAATATCAGATGTCATTTTGCCAAAAGGAAAAAAAAGTGAAAAGTTGTGTCATTCTTCCAGAAGCAAAAACGTGAAAAATCGACAGACTGGAACCCAGGCGAGGCAAACAACGTAGAACTAGTTGATGTGTACATGTATTTCATGCTTTGCTGGCACTGTAGGAATGTTGTATTTATAGTTCATGTATGGCTGACAGCTATGAATATTTGATTAGTATAACATGATTTGATTGGATGAATCTGATATGTACACCCAACTCAACCAATCAGAAGCTTTAAACCGAATGTGAGCTTGGAGAACAATTTTATAACCGTCCAGTGCTCGAGGTTATAACACCTTTCTCAGATCTCATACTCGAGCTCAAGTGATTTGATTGGTTGATTCTGAGTTTTACTGTCAGCTGAACCAATCGGAAGTTTGAGACTGGGTTTGAGATAGGTGAAAAGTTGTATAGCCTCGAGGCCAGGCTTCGAGGTTAAAAAGCTGTTCTCCTATCTCAAGCTTCTGATTGGTTCAGCTGGCAGTAAAACTCAGAGTCAACCAATCAAATCATTTGAGCTTGAGAAACATGTTATTACCTCGGGCACTGGCCTTAAGTATCAATATATATATACTGTATATATCGCTGGTCTGTGTGTGTTTTACGTTTATTTATCGTCGCTACCCGTTGCCCATATGAGCGACGCCTCCTGAAGAGAATAGGCATTTTAGATGTTGGAGGATAGTGCAATGATACAGACAGATACCCATTCCAGAGTCTCCTCTGGTTCTTTTACGTGCACGGTGTAAAACACCGACACGAGACCTCGGTTTAACGTCCCATCTGAAAGACGGTTAATTTTATTAGGGTCAGACGTGAGAACGAACCTGCGATCCCTGGATTACCAGTCCAGCGTGTTACCACTGGACTACAGATCCGTCTATAACGCTGGTCTGTGCAGACGCATTCTTTATTTATAGATAATCGGAGCGACGCCTCCGGAAGTTGATTAGTCATTTTATTTATGGGAGGATAGTGCAAGATGCAGACGACGCACGCACCCTTTCCAGAACAGCCCTAGTTCTTTTACATGCCTGGTGTTTAGAATCGATGCATGATACCTCGCTTTATAGACACATCTGAAAGACCAGAAGTTGATTAGTCATTTTATTTGTTGGAGGATAGTGCAAGATGCAGACGACGCACGCGCCCTTTCCGGAACAGCCCTAGTTCTTTTACATGCCTGGTGTTTAGAATCGATGCATGATACCTCGCTTTATAGACACATCTGAAAGACCAGAAGTTGATTAGTCATTTTATTTGTTGGAGGATAATCCAAGATGCAGACGACGCACGCGCCCTTTCTGGAACAGCCCTAGTTCTTTTGCATGCCCGGTGTATGGAATCGATGCATGATACCTCGCTTTATAGACCCATCTGAAAGACTGTTAATATTAGTATTGTCAGTCGTGAGATCGAACCCGTGATCGCTGATTAGTAGTCAAACGTGGTAATGACTGGACCACATACCCGTCTGCATGCCATTCTTGTCTGAATTACAAGATTATATACACTGAAGATATATCTTGTCTAAGCAGAAGGACATCCGGTATAGACTATTAAGTCATATATACTGTAGATAGTGTGGCCTGAGCAGACGGCAATCAGGTATAGACTATTAAGTCATATATACTGTATATAGTGTGGCCTGAGCAGACGGCAATCAGGTATAGACTATTAAGTCATATATACTGTAGATAGTGTGGCCTGAGCAGACGGCAATCAGGTATAGACTATTAAGTCATATATACTGTAGATAGTGTGACCTGAGCAGACGGCAATCAGGTATAGACTATTAAGTCATATATACTGTAGATAGTGTGGCCTGAGCAGACGGCAATCCGGTATAGACTATTAAGTCATATATACTGTAGATAGTGTGGCCTGAGCAGACGGCAATCAGGTATAGACTATTAAGTCATATATACTTTAGATAGTGTGGCCTGAGCAGACGGCAATCCGGTATAGACTATTAAGTCATATATACTGTAGATAGTGTGGCCTGAGCAGACGGCAATAACGTATGAGGTATCAAATGATTGGGTCATTGCACTATCCTCCAAAAATGTAAAATTACTAACCTCTTCATGGGCAACCGGTAGCGACGATAAATAAACGTAAAACATACACACTGTGAAGTTCCAACCTTTGGGCAATTTGAAATATTAAAAAAATTCAAAATGGCCGCCAATCCGAAAATGGTTTAACACTATATTTGCTAATAAGGCATGTACAGTCTTAATAGTTATGCATAGACCCAAATAGTATACATACATTCTATAATAAATAATTATAGAATAAAACTATTTAATAATGTGGGTCTTGAGGACAACAGGAAAAAAACTTTATCCAGGATTATTGGGTTTAGGCCCCTACTGCCGGACCATGTTCTTTGTTTATAGGAACAAACTATTAAGTCGCGGTAGAATTAACACAATAGCACAATTATAATAATGAGTTTTATTATTACACATGTTTTAATTATAATTATTATATATGAAAGTATTGTTACGTGTATAATAAGAGGTGTTTCCAACAATTAATACATCTATCATAATAGAGAAATTACCGAGAAGGGACAAACATGGCAATGAACAATGCTATTATTGGAATGCGATTTATATATTCACACTTGTTTATAAAGTTGTGTTGCAGATAATTGTTACATGAGATCAACTCGTATGTTTTAAGACGATGGTCATCTGTCTCCGGTCAATGTTTGTCCTTTCCATATATCATTTAATGATTTTTTGTGTCTCCGGGTTATGTCCTACTGCGTGGCAGAACAGAAACAAGACACCACCAGTAACCAAGATGGCGCCAGCGGCTATGGCTAAACCAATCATAAGGTTAGTACTAACTGCATATTCCAGTTCTTGCGTTATTGTTGTGTTAGATGTGCTGTTGCCGTCATCTGAAAGTAGAACGCATGCATGCATTAGGGATTATAATTGAACAAAAATGGTCTAAGCATGAATAAATTGTTGCCTCAGTTAAACAAAGGAATCACAGTACATGGCTGCTTAGCACAGATGGCTGCTTAATAGAGAATACTTAAATGTATAATAAAACAATATACAATGTATTGGGAATCTGGAAACTGGCTGCTTAACTCTTTCAACTCCGAATAAATTCAGAACATGTGCAAACAACATAGATTCAGATCATGTCTGATCACGATCTATGTTGTTTGCTATTCGGATAATGTGCTTCAGCTTCACTATCTGAAGAGCAATCAGCATATAGCCTGATCAGACGTTATGTTCTGTTCTGTCTGATCGTGTTCTCTGCTGTTTGCAAAGTAGCTTTTATGCGAAATTGGCGGCGACATTGATTGATTCAGATTGACTGCTTATTAGAGGTGACCACTGTATAATGTATGGGCAAAAGTGTATAATCGTATGATGTCATTAGTTTATACAAATTTATTTTTATGCTCGATTGCGAAACAAGTTATTTCAACTTATATAAATCACTCTCGAGACCTCATTCCTGATGGAATCCATCGCTACGAGGGAGAGAGAAGAGGCGACGTGGAATTTAAATGCCTTGCCTAAGGGCACAATCGTAACAGCTCCAGTGGGGCTCGAACTCCGGACCTTTCGCACCTGGAGCGAACGCGCATCCACTGCGCTATCACGACTTCCACTTTGATGTAATTCATACGAAATATATTGCAAGTGGTTAAGCAAAACGTCAAACCATATTGACAATCGACGTATACTGACACCAAAAAGAAACGGTCCACTTGACTTAGAAGTAAGCTTTATATCCTTTTAGAAAACATATAGGCACATTTGGGGTATCAAGATGCGCGAAATATTGGGTAAATTAGTGGAATGTGTGAAGGATAGTTTTCTTTACTCCTGATAGCAAAATCCATAATTCTAAAATGTGTAGCGAAAAAGTAACGCCAAATATAAAAGTGCAGTTTTTATGGTGCATATTTATGAAAGAATCTGAATATTGTCATACAATCATATAATAACAATAATAATAATAGTTGTAATAATAATTCATTTAAGTACTCTTGTTTATTATTAATACATGTATGTATATATTATATACTAGCATTGATGTACATCTGTTCTATGTAAGCTGTTCATTGTATGTATTGCTTGTTTGATTCTATGTCTATCTCCCATTGATGTACATCTGTTCTATGTAAGATGTTCATTGTATGTATTGCTTGTTTGATTCTCTGTCTATCTCCCATTGAGGAGGCTGTCCGATTAGCGCAGTGGTTAGCGCACTCGCTTCTCACCGATGCAACCCAGGGTTCGATCCTCGGACCGGGATGTATATGTTATGGTACGGTGGTCGCCAGATCGGACATGTGGGTTTTCTCCGGGTACTCCGGTTTCCTCGGACTTGGAAGCATGTGAGATGGTACGAACAAGTATTATATTATTAGTTCACTGATACATTTATGTTTCAATGAAAAGAATAAAATTAAATTAACAATTTACCTTTTTCGGAAAGACTATTCAGATAAATATGCAACCGTGATAGGTGGGTTTTCTCCGCGTACTCCGGTTTCCACCCACACGAATGTCCACATATAGGCTTTCATCCGCACCAACGAGAGTAATGCATGTAAGTTGTTAGAACTTGCTTCGCAATCGTTGTAAAATAAATAAACATTTGTTCTTCTTTTTTTTGAGGAGGACGAAATAAAGATTTGACTTGCCTATAACACTCATTTCTCATTTGAAGATATATAACAAAAATGTAAATTAAATATAAAATGATCTGAAGCCGATTTTGAACACTTTATAGTAATCCAAAAATATAAATATAACCATGAATACAGTATGTCAGGTAATTTAGTTGCAGTAAGCCTAGGACACTTGCCTTTCAATTTAAAAGTGTTGTTTGTTGTAACTATCGCAGCATCTTGTACATCACCAGAACTGATACGCGCTTGGATATAATAATCTTCACCATCAATGTCTTCCACCAGAGTTAAGGTGCTTGACACCATTGTCACTCCGGTACTGTCACAATCTCCGGTAGCTGTACACGTTGAGCCATTTGTGGACATGACGGGTTCATTTACACTTGTATACAACACGGGTGGCATGCCAGCCTTGCAAAATATAATTACATGACATCAAAATAATATTTCACATATCAATCTACTAACAAAGTGGAAGTCATGATAGCGCAGGGGATGTTTATGCACTTTCAGTTTACATCAATATTTCGTCCAATGCATGCTTCTTTTTGTACCTTATTATGTCGAGAGGGATATAAAATTAGCCAAAAAACAATAGAACATTAATGCTCATGATGTATCACTAGATGGACATATGGACGTTTTCCCTGGGGAGTAACCTGGGAACAGGCGTCGATATATTTTACATGGTCAGTCAAATAAATATATTTTAACGCCGACACCATTAATTTGACCGTATTGAGTTTCTGGTAATGTCATTTTGCCAGAAGTTAAAAAGTGAAAACTCGACTGGAACCCAGGCTAACTGGGGAGGGCAGTTTACTATTGTTGTTAGATCTTGTTGTCTAACCCATTTTGCCTTGTCTTTACTTTATCATGATTATGTATGTAATGCAAATGTCAAATAGCAAATCAAGTATGGGTAAACTAAGACTCTTGTTTATTCTTAGTGATTTAGAATTTTTGTCATTTTGAAATTTTAAATACCCTCACCTTGAAATAATACCAGGAGACCGTTACGCTTTCACTTGGATAAATACAACCTGTTGTTGCTTTAACTTCCGATTCTGTAGTTGTGTTGGAGCTTGCAATGACGGCAGTTGAAATGACGTAAGTATCATTTGCTGGTAGAACTACAAATATCAAACAAGAACTGTGCGAGGAACAGTCAATAACTATTCTAACATGGCTAGGCATATTGTATGTATGCGCAAAGAAGGAACTGACCGTGTTTAAATCTCAACAAAGGCATTTTGTCTGTATGCGCAAAGAAGGAACTGACCGTGTTTAATTCTCAACAAAGGCATTGTGTCTGTATGCGCAAAGAAGGAACTGACCGTGTTTAAATCTCAACAAAGGCATTTTGTCTGTATGCGCAAAGAAGGAACTGACCGTGTTTAAATCTCAACAAAGGCATTTAGTATGTATGCGCAAAGAAGCAACTGACCGTGTTTAAATCTCAACAAAGGCATTTAGTATGAGCTTGTGATTGGAGAACGGTTTGATAACCTTCAGCTTCCATGCCCCAGTATAGTAGTCAATTTGATCGCAGGTTCCATCCCCCGTCTGACCATAATACTATTAACAGTGCAGACATGTAAAGCAACGAGGGCTGCTTCTGGATCGTGTGCGTTGTCTGCTTCTTGCATCCTCCTCCAAAATATAAAATGACTAAATAAACCTATGTATGGAGGCGTGACGTCGATTAACCGTGAGACGACGTTAAATAAACCTACGTATGGAGGCGTGTCGTCGATTAACCGTGAGAAGACGTTAAATAAACCTACGTATGGAGGCGTGACGTCGATTAACCGTGAGAAGACGTTAAATAAACCTACGTATATAGGCGTGACGTCGTTTAACCGTGAGACGACGTTAAATAAACCTACGTATGGAGGCGTGACGTCGTTTAACCGCGATACGACGTTAACTAAACCTCCGTATGGAGGCGTGACGTCGATTAACCGTGAGACGACGTTAAATAAACGTATCCAATCAACCGGTTAGATAAAGAGATTTAATGTGAGATTGGAGAACACTTGATAACCTCCAGACAAGGCCAGGCCAGCCATGAAGTCTGTTTGACCGCAGTTTCGATCCCCCATCTGACCATAATACTATTAACAGTCCGTGCATGCAAAACTACCACGGATGATTAATTTTTGGAACTGGTCTGTCTTGTTTATGTTGCACTATCCTCCAAAACGTAAACTTACTAACTCAGAAATACTTCTGGAGGCGTCGCTATGATTAAGCATGGGACGACGATAACTAAACGTATCGAAAGAATTATCAGGTGATAAATTTTGGCTGGTTAGAAAAAATATCTCAGATCTTAAACTCGAGCTCAATCCGTTTGATTGGTTGAGTCTGAGATTTGTTCTTGGCTCAACCAATCAGAAGTTTGAGACTGAGTTTGAGATTGGAGAACAGTTTTATAACCTACACGCCATGATTTGTTGAGTCTGAGATTTGCTCTTGGCTCAACCAATCAGAAGCTTGAGACTGAGTTTGAGATTGGAGAACGGTTTTATGACCACCACGCCATGATTGGTAGAGATTTGCTCTTGGATCAACCAATCAGAAGCTTGAGACTGAGTTTGAGATTGGAGAACGGTTTTATGACCACCACGCCATGATTGGTAGAGATTTGCTCTTGGATCAACCAATCAGAAGCTTGAGACTGAGTTTGAGATTGGAGAACAGTTTTATGACCACCACGCCATGATTGGTAGCGTCTGAGATGTGCTCTTCAGCACGTGTATCATAATTAAAACAAACGACGGGAGAGAGGAAGTCGTGATAGCGAAATGGATGCGCATTCGCTTCAGGCGCGAAAGGTCCGGAGTTCGAGCCCCGCTGGAGCCGTTACGATTGTGCCCTTAGGCAAGGCATTTAAATTCCACGTTGCATCTGATCTCTCCCTCGTGGCGATGGATTCCACCAGGAATGAGGTCTCGAGCGTGATTAATATAAGTAGTAAGAACCTGTATCGCAATCGAGCTAAAAATGTGTATAAACAGAGTCATATTTTAAAAGATTATATTTTGAAAGAACTTGTTTCGCAATCGAGCTAAAATAAATTTGTATAAACTAAAGGAAACGAGTTGTTCACCTCTGACTTCAGCTGTGATAATGTCATGTGTTGTCCCGTCATCACATTTAAACTGTTTATCATTGTCATTATATTGTATCGTGTTTATTGTCAGATCGAAGACACCATTGTTTGTATCAAATCCGAATCCATAGCTAGCCACGTTTGTTGAACATCCTTCTGTACATTCGGCAACAGTGACCCCGTTTACCTGCCATGTCATTTGGCCTGCGTATGGCTCTATTTTGCATGTCAGTCGTACAGGAGTTCCGCATTGAAAGTTTCCGTCTGTGCCAGCATTTATATCAGAAGTAAGGGTTACATTTGCCGCTAAAACAGAAGAATACATAGTGGGCGTTACAATGTTTTAGTTCTAAAGGGTGCTGATGATCCACATCGCAATACAATGTAGCATTATAATAAATAATAATGAATAAAAATACAATGTAATAATAATAATAATGATAAAATAATAAATAAATAAATAATAATGAATAACAATACAATGCAATAATAAAAATAAAATAATAAATAAATTATAATGAATAACAATACAATGTAATAATAATAAAAATAATAATAAAATAATAAATAAATAATAATGAATAACAATACAATATAATAATAATAATAATAAATTAATAAACAAATAATAATGAATAACAATACAATGCAATAATAAAAATAAAATAATAAATAAATTATAATGAATAACAATACAATGTAATAATAATAAAAATAATAATAAAATAATAAATAAATAATAATGAATAACAATACAATGTAATAATAATAATAATAATAAAAGAAGACAATAATAATAATAATAATAAACAATAATAATAATAACAATACTGATAATAATAACACTAATATTAATAATAATAATGAATTAATAGTAATAATAATAATAGTTTAGCTTATATTTGTTTGGTCTTTTAAAGTCGTACCAACAACTTAGACCATATGGCGACTCTCCAGCTATTATTGGTGGAGGAAGACACCGGGTGCCCGCCTGAGCATTTCAGGTAGGGACTGGTAGCCGAGTAGAACCACAGACCCCCCGCTAGCCAGCTGGGAATTCGAACCTACAACAGTGAGAGACACATGATTAGAATTCAAAGATTTTAACCACTCGGCCATGGAGGCCTATTTTCTACTAGTGCTACTCTAGGGATCGAACTATCCACATAAACATGAAGCATAGATATACCTGTATAGTCCACCAAGCTGATCAGCAAGACGAAAATGGTGACGAATAACAACCCCATGAGTCTTTAGTCTGAAAATATTAGTTAAATTTAATTTAGCTCGATTGCGAAACAAGTTCTTACAACTGATAGTAATCACTCTCGAGACCTCATTCCTGAAAGAATCCATCGCCACGAGGGAGAGAGAAGAGGCAACGTGGAACGTAAATGCATTTCCTAAGGGCACAATGAAATAAGATACACCACATATTAACTCTTTCACCGCCATTGTCGCATACTAGCAGAGAACCCGTTCAGAAAGAACAGAACATAACGTCTGAGCAGGCTATGTGCTGCTTGCTCTTCAGACAGTGGAGCTGAAGCACATGTCCGAATAGCAAACAACATAGATCCTGATCAGACGCGGCGGCGCTACGATTGCGCCGCGGCTGATCTGGATCTATGTTGTTTGCACATGCTCTGAATTTATTCTGCGCTGAAAGAGTTAAGTGCAAGACTAAGAGCATGATGGCACGCTTGTTAGTCTTCCTTAACCAATGACCACCATATCACTTAACCATTAACATGCCAATCACTAAAGTCGCTTTTGCAAACAGAATAGCGCCATATCAGACGACCTAGAACATGTCGTCTAATCAGGCTCTATGCTGTTTGCTATTCGGATAGTGGAGCTGAAACATTTGTCTGAATAGCAAGCAACATAGATCCTGATCAGACGCGGAGCTACGCTTGCACCGCGGCTGATCTGGATCTATGTTGTTTACATTCCGTCCAATTTATTCGGCAGGTTAAGGTCTATGCTGTTAGTGATCATCAAACCCCCCAAAACATAAACAAACAAATGTACATGAACATATGACTCACAATGGATATGCGACATGTAATATTAATATCTGTGTTGGATGACAACGCCACTATTTCCAATATGTGCGACTCATGAAACAAGGTGTCACCACATATCGTAAGTTGGTAAAGTTAATTATAATTCACGTCTGTTGCATGAAGTTATAATCTGTTACATTCAATCTGTGAAAATTAAGAAAAACAGCAATTTCTGTATGGTTTTAGTCGCATTTTGATTGAAAAAATTCACCGCTGTAGGTTCAAATCCCACCGCGGCGATGCCGAATTCGTTCCGGTGAGGACGCTATCCAGCTGGCTAGCTATCGGTCAGTGGTTCCACGTGTGCACAAACCCGTGCCTTAAATACTGCTCAGATGGGCATCCGGGGTCTTCCACCACCAATGGTAACAGGATAGTCGCCATATGAGCTAAGCTTTTGGTGCAACTTTACCCCCCCCCCAAACATTTACCCCCCCCCCCCAAACATTTACCCCCCCCCAAACAAAACAAATGAAAAGTAGTGAAGGCAACAGATAATAATGCCCTTCCGGCCCCAATAAACTAGTACTAATATGATACCAACAAACACTTCCAGCAACGGCCCTCAATAAACTAGTACTAATATGATACCAACAAACACTAGTCACATGGCGCAATTCCGTGTGTGTATACCACATTAAAGAGATATTCTTGTTCAAACTGATTCTCTCAATTTCTGAAATTGTTGCTATTCGACATAAAATCAATATTACACAAGTTCTGTAGTAAAGAAAATGTTGCTATTCGACATAAAACCAACATAACACAAGACCTGTA
This sequence comes from Archivesica marissinica, assembly GCA_014843695.1. Taxonomy (NCBI): domain Eukaryota; kingdom Metazoa; phylum Mollusca; class Bivalvia; order Venerida; family Vesicomyidae; genus Archivesica; species Archivesica marissinica. Next base: position 54,285,847 of record CM026401.1, read on the forward strand.
GTAACGAAATTGTTGCTATCATACAATAGTATCCGACATAAAACCAACATTACACAAGTCCTGTAGTAACGAAAATGTTGCTATTCGACATAAAACCAACATTACACAAGTCTTGTAGTAAAGAAAATGTTGCTATTCGACATAACACCAATATTACACAAGACCTGTAGTAAAGAAAATGTTGCTCTCATACAATAGTATCCGACATAAAATCAACATTACACAAGACCTGTAGTAAAGAAAATGTTGCTATTCGACATAAAACCAACATTACACAAGACCTGTAGTAAAGAAATCCATCCTTTTTGACATTTTTAATTTAATACTTGAACATTTATGACATTTGTTCTGTTGACTATGTTAGTTTTCTTTGTTCTCGCTTCTCTGCGTGACTCCATTTCTCCGTAACAATATCATATACAACAGTTAAATATGCTTACGTCACCATGTTTCATTAAAATTGCTGCCATAACATACGGGACACTCGCATACAGTGCAAATTGGCTGTCCGGTTAGCATAGTGGTTAGCAAGCTCGTTTCTCATCAATGTAACACGGGTTCGATCATCGGGCTTGGACGTATGTGAGATGGTACGTTTGTCGCATTAGGTTAGGACAGGTTGATTTTCTTCCCGGGTCCTGCCACACGAATGCCTACGCATATTAAGCTTTCATCCACGCCTGTGAGTATACTAGAGGACATCGGAAACGCACACGTCAGCTAAGTATGTTTGTACATGAAAAACAATCATTATAACTATAGCAATACATAGTTTTAAACGAGTGGACATCTGTGTATGTGTGTGTGCTTTATTTGTATTTATCGTCGCTACCGGTTGCCCATTTGAGAGACTCCTCCTGAAGAGATTAATCATTTTTGTTTTTGGAGGTGATGCAAGGATACAGACAGAGACCCATTCCAGGGTTTCCTCTGGTACTTTTACGTGCACGGTTTAAAGCACCGACACGAGCTGTGTTTAAAGTCCCATGTGGAGGACTGTTAATATTATTTGTGGCAGACGTTGCGTGGTGCATATGGGGTAGTTTCATTTTGCGTTAGAACAACATACGCATATTGAAAGTACAGAACAAACGAAGGATGACGTCACAAGAATATTTTAAGTAATAATAGTAGAGAATAAAACAGTAATAGTACGATACCTATGAAATAATTCCAGGACCAATAATCAAACCTCTCTAGATAGTTCCAGGTCAAGGTGTAGTAATAATTCAGATTTATAGAACAGTTTCTTGTCAATGGTTTGTCGCTATGAGTAATTTATTCATATATAAATTGCTACGTTTATTGCGAGACATAAAGCGTATTGATCAGTACTGTAAAATAACACATGTTATATTTCAAGTAACATGTGTGCCTTTGCTAAATCTAAAGCAGAAACATAACTTGCTTTTCAATTAAAATTTTCGGACCAAAGTAAATATAATTCCAGTATATACTTTCTGTTATCATTAAAGAACGCATTTTCGCTGACAGAGGTGAAGCATGGTTCAGGAGCATTCCGTTGTGCGTACCGGTAGCCTATTGCAACTGTCACTTGACTGGTTCAGTAGTCGAATATAAACAGACAACTTGTTGGGAATATTTTTCCCACCGAAATGATGCGGTTCATGAGCATTCCAGGTGGCTATCCGAATTGGAAAAAATGTACACATAACCAGAAAAAAAGTTTCTTATGAGTTGCAATATTGTTAGTTATTGATGCTACTAAGTCAAAATAATATATTCAACATTTAAACGTGCATACATAAAATAGTTCATGTGCGCCGTGCATAGAGGCCCTAAAGTATCTAATTCCCCATGGAAACAGGTGCCGTTGCGATAGCTGTATTGAGGCGCATGGTCACGTAATGAAGCTAACATTTTCAACAACATTTTTTGAAAGTTGTGTTCACGACTTAAGAAATAATATAATATACGGCAAGTGCATGTAACGGTTTTTATAGGCCATGATATGTAGGATTTACGCCGAGCATAGGTTCCACCACTCAATATGTAGGATTTACGCCGAGCATAGGTTCCACCACTCAATATGTGGGATTTACGCCGAGCATAGGTTCCACCACTCTATATGTAGGATTTACGCCGAGCATAGATTCCACCACTCTATATGTAGGATTTACGCCGAGCATAGGTTCCACCACTCTATACGTGACCAAGTTATATTCAAGAATGGAACACTGATATTAACATCGTTTCCAAACACGATTATTATAGAAAATCTAAAACCGAGTTTGTTTATGAACTATACCTTGGTGTTAAAGTATGCAATGATTTTAGAAACGATCTAACATGTTTTAGAATAATTATGTTCTAAAAATCTTGAACTAGAAATAGATAGATATGAACCAGAATTGACAGACAATATCGTGTATGTAGACTATGCACTAGAAATGTTACAACATAAATTATGTTCTCAAAAAACATCGTACCGTCTCCTCTTTGCACATGTGGCCAGCGCGAAACAGACTTCCAAGCGGTACACGCCTTCATCGAAAACTCCAAACGCTTCGGCTGAAGTATCATATATATATATGCACGGACCAATAGTCATTCCAGTACTATGCACGGACTTCTACACCAATAGTCATTCCAGTACACTGCACGGACTTCTTCACCAATAGTCATTCCAGTACACTGCACGGACTTCTTCACCAATAGTCATTCCAGTACACTGCACGGACTTCTTCACCAATAGTCATTCCAGTACACTGCACGGACTTCTTCACCAATAGTCATTCCAGTACACTACACGGACTTCTTCACCAATAGTCATTCCAGTACACTGCACGGACTTCTTCACCAATAGTCATTCCAGTACACTGCACGGACTTCTTCACCAATAGTCATTCCAGTACACTGCACGGACTTCTTCACCAATAGTCATTCCAGTACACTGCACGGACTTCTACACCAATAGTCATTCCAGTACACTGCACGGACTTCTACACCAATAGTCATTCCAGTACACTACACGGACTTCTTCACCAATAGTCATTCCAGTACACTGCACGGACTTCTTCACCAATAGTCATTCCAGTACACTGCACGGACTTTTTCACCAATAGTCATTCCAGTACACTGCACGGACTTTTTCACCAATAGTCATTCCAGTACACTGCACGGACTTCTTCACCAATAGTCATTCCAGTACACTGCACGGACTTCTTCACCAATAGTCATTCCAGTACACTGCACGGACTTCTTCACCAATAGTCATTCCAGTACACTGCATGGACTTCTTCACCAATAGTCATTCCAGTACACTGCACGGACTTCTACACCAATAGTCGCTCCAGTACACTGCACGGACTTCTACACCAATAGTCATTCCAGTACTCTGCACGGACTTCTTCACCAATAGTCGCTCCAGTACACTGCACGGACTTCTTCACCAATAGTCATTCCAGTACACTGCACGGACTTCTTCACCAATAGTCGCTCCAGTACACTGCACGGACTTCTTCACCAATAGTCATTCCAGTACACTGCATGGACTTCTTCACCAATAGTCATTCCAGTACACTGCACGGACTTCTACACCAATAGTCGCTCCAGTACACTGCACGGTCTTCTACACCAATAGTCATTCCAGTACTCTGCACGGACTTCTACACCAATAGTCATTCCAGTACACTGCACGGACTTCTACACCAATAGTCGCTCCAGTACACTGCACGGACTTCTACACCAATAGTCATTCCAGTACACTGCATGGACTTCTTCACCAATAGTCATTCCAGTACACTGCACGGACTTCTACACCAATAGTCATTCCAGTACACTGCACGGACTTCTACACCAATAGTCATTCCAGTACACTGCACGGACTTCTACACCAATAGTCATTCCAGTACACTACACGGACTTCTTCACCAATAGTCATTCCAGTACACTGCACGGACTTCTTCACCAATAGTCATTCCAGTACACTGCACGGACTTCTTCACCAATAGTCATTCCAGTACACTGCACGGACTTCTTCACCAATAGTCATTCCAGTACACTGCACGGACTTCTTCACCAATAGTCATTCCAGTACACTGCACGGACTTCTTCACCAATAGTCATTCCAGTACACTGCACGGACTTCTACACCAATAGTCGCTCCAGTACACTGCACGGACTTCTACACCAATAGTCATTCCAGTACTCTGCACGGACTTCTTCACCAATAGTCGCTCCAGTACACTGCACGGACTTCTTCACCAATAGTCATTCCAGTACACTGCACGGACTTCTTCACCAATAGTCGCTCCAGTACACTGCACGGACTTCTTCACCAATAGTCGCTCCAGTACACTGCACGGACTTCTTCACCAATAGTCATTCCAATACACTGCATGGACTTCTTCACCAATAGTCATTCCAGTACACTGCACGGACTTCTTCACCAATAGTCATTCCAGTACACTGCACGGACTTCTTCACCAATAGTCATTCCAGTACACTGCACGGACTTCTTCACCAATAGTCATTCCAGTACACTGCACGGACTTCTACACCAATAGTCGCTCCAGTACACTGCACGGACTTCTACACCAATAGTCATTCCAGTACTCTGCACGGACTTCTTCACCAATAGTCGCTCCAGTACACTGCACGGACTTCTTCACCAATAGTCATTCCAGTACACTGCACGGACTTCTTCACCAATAGTCGCTCCAGTACACTGCACGGACTTCTTCACCAATAGTCATTCCAATACACTGCATGGACTTCTTCACCAATAGTCGCTCCATAACTACTTTATTTTCTAATTCCTATTCTCCTATTCTTCTTAGCAGCCAACTTAAACGATAGTATAACCAATAGGATGCATATTTTAGAGTGTCCTTTGACTGCTTGTTATCAGCCATTAATGCTAAGCTTACCGTTCTTACGTTTATATTCGTACTTTCTTTCAATCATATATACATACATATCGCACCATACCTTGTACCAATTTCTAGTATGCAGTGGAGAGAAATTCAATTAGCGTTTAGCTTTCATTTCAGTCCACTTGTGTTTATTGGGTACATACTTATTTGTAGTAAATTAAGTTATATAATGTCGAATAAATATTCTTAAACCAAATGTTATAGAATCTGAATATCATTTTTTGTTGTGTTGTCCCAGATATGCTGATACTCGTACACAGAATGTTATTCACACTGCTTGGTTTATACATATTTATTCCACTATATACATTCACAAAACAATACATGCACACAAAATCAAAGAATAGGAAAGGATCAAAACGGAAGCAGAGCTTATATAGTTTCTCTCCTTGCAGTTCAAAATACACAGTACTATTTTGGACGGTGTGGAGCTAATATATGTATACCAAATGTGCATATTGCTTAGAAATGACAGGAATATAATACCGGTAAGAAAGCAGAAGAAAGAGAAGATATTTGAGAATGTAGCGCAGGCAGACAGGGGTAAAGACATCAAGTGCGCGTTTTATATACATGGGGTCTTATATGTATGGGGTTTCACTCAAAGAATCGTTTTGTATCACGAATGAAGTTATGGACATATTCAAATATTATTTTGTTGATGTCATCTGTCAGGATCTCCTCGCCATATAGGATAGTATGCAGATTAGCAGTAGGGCATAATCTTAGCACATTGTGTAGGAAATCAATTCGAATATTAGAATAGTATGTACATTCAAAGAAAAAGTGGTAGCTGTTTTCGTTGGATCAACAGCGGCATAGTGGTGATTGAATTAAGTTTTTTAAAAAGAGATGCTCACACTGCTTGGTCATCCGTACTGAAGTTTACACATATTATGTGCACAGTGGAAGTCGTGATAGCGCAGTGGATGCGCGTTCGCTCCAGGTGCGAACGGTCCGGAGTTCGAGCCCCGCTGGAGCCGTTACGATTGTGCCCATAGGCAAGGCATTTAATTTCCACGTTGCCTCTTCTCTCTCCCTCGTGGCGATGGATTCCATCAGGAATGAGGTCTCGAGAGTGATTAATATAGTTATAAGAACTTGTTTCGCAATCGAGCTAAAATAAATTTGTATAAACCAGAAAATAAAAATAAGAAAACTGCCAAATTTATACATGAATCTATATAGATAAGGAAACAAACCCTGGGTGATAAATCTGCTTCTAATTGATTGAATATTATATATATCATAATTACGAATGTTGACATTCTGTTTATATATGTATTTATATGTCATTTTGTAATGTATATATGTTTTGGCCATATTTATTAATGATATTGTAAATACATGCTTACATATGAAATATAACTAGAAGACATATAGCTCTGAGAGAGATTCACACCTCACGCTGGTGTTTGACACAAGAGCAAATGCTTGCTTTCATATGACCTTGGTTTGACATTGAAATATCAACGTCAAGGTCAATGATTACGTCACGGTCAATGATTATTGTTGATTTGAAAGTAGGCCTACATATTACGTACTGATCACATATTTCAACTATTATTACTTCAGATAATATTGTACACAGTCTTTATTACATGCGTGCATTACAATTGCTATATTTACTAGATTCTGTGAATGACAGTCTTTAAGCTGATTTCATAGTCAAGGTCAATGATTATTGTTGATTTGAAAGTACATATTACGTAGACTACTAATCACACATGTCAACTATTATTACTTCAGATGATATTGTACACAGTCTTTATTACATGCGTGCATTACAATTGCTATATTTACTAGATTCTGTGAATGACAGTCTTTAAGCTGATTTCATACTTATTTTCAAGTTACCCCTCTAAGTCATATCTGTACATTGGTATATAGATGTATTGCCATTAATTGTCTCATTCCAATGTTCTACTAGACAATTCAATATATCATCATATCCCATAACATATTATATATAGTTTCTCTACTTTTCAGCTTTAACATTACTATATAATTCCAATGTGCAGTTTTTACTTATATTCCTATCTTTTGATTGCATTTGATTGTATATATGTTGAGGACCTTATGGTAGATTAACTTGTGTTAGATGAGTTCTCTCGTAAATTAACGTCTTTATTATTATTATAAATTGTTTTAAATAGCTTTCAAGTCTCATGCATTGGGATGTTTGCCACACGCATAAAAGCATGCTCGTGTCGACATAGCCCAGCTGGCATATATTTATTGAGGAGTTCGCTGTGGTGTTACCAAGGGAACCAATAGACAACAACTCCTGAAAGTGATATAAATATCCTAGATATTTATTATAATTTATATTACCAATATATATCGTAACTAGACGTTACAATGTCCAGATATCAAGTGCAACGAGGCATTGCACACGATACACGAATATTAAAACAATATAATACAGTATGCTTCATTATACTCCAGGCTGAATATATACATGTATACTATAGTGTATGTACATATTCGACACTACTTTTTTAAAAGGTAATTAACACAAGGTTCTTACAGAAGTATTCTACACACATTAACCATGGTATGACAAAAATGTAGCTAACTTGAAAGTGATATAAGTCTCCTAGATATTTATTATAATTTATATTACCAATATATATATCGTAACTAGACGTTACAATGTCCAGATATCAAGTGCAACGAGGCATTGCACAAGATACACGAGCATCATAGGTTTAGCTACGGGTGACAGGTTAGTATTCAGTTAGTATAGATTAGCGTTGGAGGAATATAATAGGGTAAGTATATAACGGGATTATTTGGTCACGACAATAGGATGTCAGGTAAAAGAAAGTCAAGTCAATACACTGCAATTTAATACCACAATGTTTTCCGAAAAATTATTTCAATAAATTCAAACGGCATTAAATTATGTCCTACGACACTCGCATGCACACACAACTAATCACAGGCACTTGTTAATATTTCGGTAAAATACTTTTTATCATTTCCAATTTTCTCACAGCTACCATGCAAATGGTGTTATTCCTTGCAAGGGAAGTAATGCAGTAACTACTACACATAACCGGCAACAAAGTCTGCACTAATATAAGCACGTCCAACAACCATTCTTACCTTAACAGACGGATATGTAGTCCAGTGGTAACACACTGTACTGGTAATACAGGGATCGCAGGTTCGATCCCCCGTCTGACCCTAATAAAATTAACAGTCTTTCAGATGGGACGTTAAACCGAGGTCTCGTGTCGGTGCTTTACACCGTGCACGTAAAAGAACAAGAGGAGACTCTGGAATGGGTCTCTGTCTGTATCATTGCACTATCCTCCAACATGACTAATCTCTTCAGGAGGCGTCGCTCATATGGGCAACCAGTAGCGACGAAAAATAAACGTAAAACACACACACACATTCTTACCTTAAATGCATACTCATTTCTTTGTCATTCTTATCTTTAATTGATACTATCTTGTTTCGTTTCGAGCTACAAGCATGTTAACATTATAATTCAATGGGCGTGGCCATTTCGCTGACCCCTCTGACAATCGAATCGCTTCCTCCTGGGCTAAACCTCTAATATATCCACAATGTTTCATCTAAATTAACCAGAAGGTCAGTAGTCCAGTGGTTAACACGGTGGACTGCGAATACAGGGGTAGCAGGTTCGATCCCCCGTCTAACCCTAATAATACTAGCAGCCTTGGGACTTTAATCCGAGGGCTCGTGTCGATGGTTTACACACTGCACGTAAACCAACCAGAAGAGACGCACGCACGCGAGACGCACGCACGCGAGACACATGCACCGCACTGCTTCATGTGCGAAAGGCCCGGAGTTCGAGCCCAGCTGGTGCCATTACGATTAGGCAAGGCATTTCAATTCCATGTTGCCTCTTCTCTCTCGTTGCGATGTATTCCATCAGGAATGAGGTCTCAAGCGTGATTAATATAAGTTGTAGGAACTTGTTTCGCAATCGAGCTTAACTAAATTTGTATAAGCTAACTCCAATTACAAAACAAACATGTATACATGGAAGTCGTGATAGCGCAGTGTGCGAAAGGTCCGGAGTTCGAGCCCCGCTGGGGCCGTTGCGATTGTGTAATAATTGTATAATATAGTGCAACGATCTGCAACCTGAAAGAGAAAATACATATATATACATACACGCACATGTACATACCTACATAATATTATGTAATCATACGTACACATGTACATTTAATATAAACACTGAAAATATACGAAGATATTTAACAACAAATTGTATGGGATAACGCATATGTGAAAGATTTTGAGTTTCTTTGCGGAGAAAAGTGACAAGTAAAAGAAGATGTTTCTTTGCTCGAATGCTTTGAATGTAAACATTCCAAGATTTTTCAAAAATAACTGTGTTTTCAGTAGATACCAACTCTACAAATTTTAAAATGTTCGGTCTTGACCAGAAATATTTCTTGATGTATTTTGTCCTTAGTTCATGATACAGGGAGCATTCAAGTAAGAAGTGAAACTCGTCCTCTAACGTATTACAATGATTACATTTTCTGTCATTTCTTGGTATTTTATATATGCATATATTGAATGACCACTTATAAACCACACAATGTGTATGACTAAGTAACATGTCGAATGCTTAGAAATTAATAGGAAGTTTATCGTACACAGTGTGCGCTACATTTTGTATATTAACATGGAAGTTAATACACTAATCTTTTGAGATTTTTTAAACAAACACTTGATGCAACATGCATACATATTCATAGTTTTGTGACAATTTATGTATACTTTAATTACTTGATTTAATTTTAAATATATCGATTTAATAATTATGTAAATTGTGTACGTGCCTTTAAACGTGTATGTTATAATGGAGACTAAATGGTTAGTTTATAAAATTAGACTAAATGGTTAGTTTATAATGGACACTAAATGGTTAGTTTATAAAAGGAGATTAAATGGTTAGTTTATAAGGGAGACTAAGTGGTTAGTTTATAAAAGGAGACTAAATGGTTAGTTTATAAAAGGAAACTAAATGGTTAGGTTATAAATGGAGACTAAATGGTTAGTTTATAAAAGGAGACTAAATGGTTAGTTTATAAGGGAGACTAAATGATTAGTTTATAAAAGGAGACTAAATGGTTAGTTTATAAGGGAGACTAAATGGTTAGTTTATAAAAGGAGACTAAATGGTTAGTTTATAATGGACACTAAATGGTTAGTTTATAAAAGGAAACTAAATGGTTAGGTTATAAATGGAGACTAAATGGTTAGGTTATAAATGGAGACTAAATGGTTAGTTTATAAATGGAGAATAAATGGTTAGTTTATAAAAGGAGACTAAATGGTTAGTTTATAAAAGGAAACTAAATGGTTAGTCTATAAAAGGACACTAATCGATTAGATTATAAAGGGAGAGTACTCGATTAGATTATAAAGGGAGAGTACTCGATTAGTTTATAAAGGAGACACCGTCATGCACTACATTATACCGATGCAATATAAAGATTACAAATGCAAACAAAAACGGAAATGACAAGTATAATGATACATAATTTGGAGCGTATCAAGGACACGACTGGTTGGTGGAAGTTAGTGGATTATTGATAATGTGACTGTACATCATTAGCGGTTACGTGGAAATATATAATATATATGTATGTATAACAAAATGTATGTAAGCTTTGTTAACATGCGAACTAAGTGCATGAGAGTGTCTATATCGCAGTCTTTATTTCGTAAGTAATCTTCTATTCAATCGATATATTATTAAATGTTACGCTTTTCTCAGCCTGCCATATGTAAATAAGTACGATAATACACTTGGTAGCTATACATATTACCAATACGAAACGTCACACTGTCGAAACAGGGGGAGGGGGAGTATATAGTTTCCGGGTTCCATTTTTGGCTCAAAATCTTCAAATATATGCAGAATAGACATTTTAATACTTGTGAGATGTTTATAATAGTGAAGTATGTGTACTGTAGCTTTTGTGTGTTGATGAAATCGATGCCTAGAAATTATTATGTGAGCTAATGTTCTACCTCGGAGATACTGCATACTGCCGGTGATATAATGCGAAGCTAACCGTATTGGTTCAGACAGCCATCTTTCATGGTGTAGATTAGGGTAAAACTACAGTCAAACCTGTGATAGTGGTCACCTCTATTAGGCAGTCAACCTGCATTAAGCAGCCAGTTTACCCTATTGCTACATTGTGATTGATATATTTAACCTATTTAGTTTATTTTAGCTCGATTGCGAAACAAGTTCTTATAAACTTATCGTCGGCCTAATATCAAAACCTCGTATAGACCATTTTTTCAGAAAACAACTTTTTGACATCGCGGGAATCATTGCGGCATAGCGCAGATTCTGTCAAAACGACGTACTCCTACTCCAATTGTAAGTGCTGTAAACAGTCATATGACAAAATATCGTATACTGATTGGTGCATAATCCTTAAGATCAAAACCTCGTACTTCGTTTAGAACAGTGTCAGCTATGATAAGCAGTCTTCAACAGAAGGATGCCAAATAGTAGGAGATGAAAACACTGACCATGTGCGAGCTAGTATTGGAAGTGTGTTAGCTCAGGCAACGATGGTTTGTGAAGATGGACACAATGATAACATTAATAAGGAAGAACATCATGCAGTTGACAAGAGCGATTGTGAAATTAGGAAAAATGGTGATGAAGAATTATCTGTTTTAAAGTCACCAGAAGTTGGAGGGGATAACCAGACTCTCGAGAGGAGTCATACATGTACAGGAGGAGATGACATTTCTGAGGACGCAGAGGAGCTAGACCTAGATGATTATGTAAGAGATCCAGATTACTTCCCCGAAAAAAGAGATAAGAGTTATGAGTCTTCTGATGAATTAGAAAAATTTCCAACATATATAAACGAAGCCAGTGTAGATCATGAAGAGGTCGTACAAGATCAACCAACTGTAAAGAGAAGAAAACGCAGGTCGGAACATGAATGGAACTGACAAAAGCAAATGGTGGCCAGAATGGCAGGAAGGTCATACAAAGGTTGAAAGAAAAATGAAGAAGGAAAGTGGCTGTTAACTGAAGCGAGAAAAGAGAGGGTTTTGAAACCACCAGGTTGTTCAAAACAGTGTCGGAATTCAAAAATTAAGTGTTGTGATCAGATTTCTGAGAACCTTTATTCAATCAGTTCTGGACGCAGTATGATTGGAATGAGAAGAAACTGTATGTCTCTACATCAGTTCTAGAATCCGACGTTAAGTCGACATCAGCCGAAAGCTCTGGTAGAAAGGGCAAGACCTACAAATATTACATGACAGTCAGAGAAAAGAGAATATGTGTCTGCAAACACATGTTTTTGAACACTCTATGCATCGGTGAGAAAGCAGTATATGGGTGGAAGCAGACTAATTTTCAAGAAAGTCAAGAAGCGACAGAATATGCAGAGGCCTCTGACGATAACACACGTACAGGAGGTAGACAGCGTGTGCAACCCCATAAAGAAAGCCACAGTCAGAAGTTAGACAGAGTGCACAAGAATATCTAGAAAAACTACCCAAAATGGAATCACACTACTGTAGGGCAACTAGTAAAAAGCTTTATATTGAACCAGTTTTCACAACAAAAGCTGAACTGTACAGGGCGTATGTCGAGAATTGTAAGGAGAATGGTCATAATGCAGCATCAAACTGTAACTTTAGAACAGTATTCGACAAACTGAATCTTTCACTGTACACACCTAAGAAGGATCAATGTGACAAGTGCTGTGAGTATGAATGTGGAAATATCACAGAGGATGTATACCGCCAAACACATGCAAAGAAAAGAAGATGCTAGACAAGCAAAGGCAGAAGACAAAGAAGTGTCTTAGTGACAACTCATACAAAGTGCTGACAATGGATTTACAGGCTGTTATGCTTTGTCCAAAACTTCAAGCCAACTTTATATTACAAGATGAAGTTTGCATGTCATAACTTCACAATTATGGACCTGGGAAGCAAAGATAACATGTGCTATTTTTGGAATGAATCAGACGATGACCTGTCAGCAAGTTCGTTTGCTGCTACATGCATAACACATTACATAGAGCACTTGTTGGCAACCGAACCAGGAGTTAAAGAAATTGTTCTGTATAGTGACGGCTGCAATTATCAGAATCGAAATGCGGTGTTGGCAAACGCCCTTTTGAAGACAGCCGTCGACAAACAGGTTACCATTGTCCAAAAGTTCCTAGAGCGTGGACATACCAATATGGAGGTAGATGCAATGCACATTCTCATAGAAAGGAATCTGAAAAAAAGCCCATCTACGTGCCTCAGAATTATGGAGACATAATTTCGTCAGCAAGGCCGAAACAGAAATGCATGGTACACTACGTACCATACACATTCTTCAAAGACATGACAAATCTGTCATACTACAGCTCAATAAGGCCAGGAAATAAAGTTGGGAACCCAACTGTGACAGAAATTCGTGTACTCAGGTACAGTACAAATGGGACCATCTATTACAAACTTGGATTCCAAGAGGACTACCAGGACCTTCCACGGAGGGCAAAGCAACAGACCGGAGTTGGAGCAATTACAAGACTTCATCAGAACAAACTTCCAATCAAACTGTCTAAATATAAGCACCTGCAGGAACTGAAACGAGTTATACCTCAAGACTACCATACATTCTATGACTGCTTGCCTTTTCATTAAGTACACAAGAGTGAAAACTCTGCTATCTGTGCTATAATGTAGATAGCTGTTATTTTGAACTACTTACTGTAGGAATTGAGAGCTGCCTTAAGTCATAATGTTCATTAGTGGAGGTTACAGGAGTGTCTAGTGAGTTTCCTTCCATTACAAAACAATTCAAAACATTGAAACTTCACTGCTCATTATGAGCAGTTATTTTCGGCATTGTTTTTGTATAACCCTATTGTGCGTTTTACGCATTGTTTTTGTTCACATTTGCAGATTTCTCTTTGCTTTCAACTTATAGCATCATTGGCATTTACAGTCAAACATGTTTTATACGACCATATGACATACAACATAGTGGTTGTTCTGGACAGGTGGTAGTATAATACAGGTCAAATGTAATGCAGGAAGCTCCAACTGCCACCTGCCTGAAAGGTATTATTGGCTATGGCCGATTGATACAGGTTTCACAGTAGATCTAGTTATAGTTCTATATTACAGGAAGTAAATAATTATAGTTAGTATTTCAACGTTATTTCTTCTTTGAAATTATCTGTTATAAATGTTGTTCTTATAAGCCAGAGTGTTTTTAATCTATTGATACCATACTTCAAACCTGTCCTAAGCGACACTATAAGAGAAGTTAATATCTTGGGATTACATTCAACCTAAATTTAGCGACCATCTTGCAATAATAATCACCAAATTCCTGGTGTGACGGTCGATGAATACAACTTTTACTGTAGGTGGAGTTGTCCCCGAGAACGTGATTTTTTCCTATGAAGAATATGGTTTACATTTGTTTGCTACAATGTCAATATTTTGATATAAATAGCATCTATTCATACAGAATAATTGTATATTGCATTATTGAGTACCACAATACAAAAAGTCGTATATGTATTAAAAATTTAAAACTGGTGCCAAACGATCGTATACGAGATTACTCATTTATTTTGTTTACAAATGCAAAAATCAGATTGCTAAGCAATTTGCTATGACATCTTAATGGTACATTCGAAATTTAGAAAGATTCCAACAAAATTTGAAACAATGAGAAACAAAAATGTCTCTCCTGTAAAATATAGAAAACTGGCTATACGAGGTATTGATATTAGGCCGAGTTATATTAAATCACTCTCGAGACCTCATTCCTGATGGAATCCATCGCCACGAGGGAGAGAGAAGAGGCATGTGGAATTTAAATGCCTTGCCTAAGGACACAATTGTAACGGCTCCAGCGGGGCTCGATCGAACTCCGGGCCTTTCGCACGTGAAGCGAACGCGCTACCACTGAGCTATCACGACTTCCACTAACCTATTTAAGCAGCCACCTGTGCTAATCAGCCAATATCAATGCGGAATTCATTGGCTGGCTGCTTAATGCAGATTTGATAGTAATTGCAGTAATTGAGATGGACGGTCACCTGTTATATTTCAAACATTGAGTAAAAATGAAATACAAACTGCAATTAAAATGTTTCGGATGAGGGCATTTTTCTTGTGAATAGTTAGTTTCTACAATGTTTTAGCTCGATTGCGAAACAAGTTCTTTAAACTTATATTAATCACTCTCGATACCTCATTCATGTTAGAATCCATCGCCACGAGGGAGAGAGAAGAGGCAACGTGGAATTTAAATGCCTTGCCTACGGGCACAAACGTAACGGCTCCAACGGGGCTCGAACTCCGGACCTTTCGCACCTGAAGCGAACACCCATCCACTGCGCTATCACGACTTCCACTTGTGAATAGTTGACGAAGTTGGTAAAATTCTCTTGGACTTTCACATACGGATATGTTCGTTGACTAAGCATTAAACCACGTATGTAGTAGGAATGCATAGGAATACACTAGAATTGTTCTGTTTTCATGTTTTTGTAAAATTGTGGTCTTTGTTGAATGTTGAAAGAAATGATTGTTTTCTTATTTCAGGTCTGCACGGAGACACATGTTGACGGATAATCTGAGAATTGCTATCTGCACGATTGTCAGTGGAATGCCACAACTGTCACATGCTCCCGGTGCCAAGTGTCGCCGTGTGCTAGCGATTTAGAGGATAATGAGTGGATTATAAACTACACTGACTGACAAATAAGTTTATTTAAAGTCGCCACCGCGTTAGAAACTAGTGACAACTAAGCTGACTTTTATATTTGCAATACTATAGATGTATCTATTAATAGCGAGCGGACAGACATTCGGTTTTGGTCCGTGTTGTACGGGTTTTATCCTTCTTTCTAAGCGCGTTTAATCGGATATAGGTCTAATGTTCGTGTTTTTATTCAGTTGTTAGGAAACGAAGTATTTTTAATAAAATACAAATTTGAAATTTTAATGGAATGAGCTGATGAACTTTATTATCTGATCAAAAGATGGCTTATACAGTGACACCCGTGACAAATATTACTACAACAATATTCACATCGGTCACAATGGCCAATATCACGACAACAATATCTGCGGCAAATATTACGCCATCAGAATGTAAGGTGATAGTGCCTTCATACACGACCTATTTAACTGTATTAAGTTGCAGTTTGTCCATATTTGGAACAACAGTAATAATACTAACATTTATAAATATTCCGGAAGTGCAAAACATTACCCGGAAGTTACTCTTAGCGTTAACAATAGCGGATGTGTTGACTGCGGTGGGCAACTTAATAGGGATAATACGGTATATTGCTGTGCAATCAATGCCACACGGCTGCGAGTTATTACGAGAGTCCGATAGCGTGTGTGTCGTACAAAGTTTCGTCACGACATTTTCCAGCATGGTATCCTTCTTTTGGACGACTGTGATTGCTGTTCACATTTACCTACAGATTTCGCGTAGTTCATCGGACATGCGAAGTGGACATATGCTGTGGGGATATCATATACTGTGTTGGGGCGTGCCAGGTATACATACTTGTTTCTTTGTTCTGTGGGTTTATGTCATATGGCGACTATGTATTTAATAATTATCAGTATTTCAGGCTAATATGATTTGTAGGGGTGTAGAGCGGAGTGTACAGGTCTGTGAGAACATGAATTAATGTATGATTGGTAGGGGTGTAGAGCGGAGTATACAGGTCTATGAGAGCATGAATTAATGTATGATTGGTAGGGGTGTAGAGCGGAGTGTACATATCTGTGAGAGCATGAATTAATGTATGATTGGTAGGGGTGTAGAGCGGAGTGTACAGGTCTGTGAGAACATGAATTAATGTATGATTGGTAGGGGTGTAGAGCGGAGTGTACAGGTCTGTGAGAACATGAATTAATGTATGATTGGTAGGGGTGTAGAGCGGAGTGTACAGGTCTGTGAGAGCATGAATTAATGTATGATTGGTAGGTGTGTAGAGTGGAGAGTACATGTCTGTGAGAGCATGAATTAATGCATGATTGGTAGGTGTGTAAACCGGAGTGTACATGTCTGTGAGAGCAAGAATTAATGTATGATTGGTCGATGTGTATATTGGAGTATACAGGTTTATGAGAGCATAAATTAATGCATGAAGGTTGATGTGTAGAGAGGAGTATACAGGTCTATGAGAGCATACAGTAATGCATGAATGGTCGATGTGTAGAGTGGAGAATACAGGTCTATGAGAGCATGAATTAATGCATGAATGGTCGATGTGTGGAGAATACAGGTATATGAGAGCATGAATTAATGCATGAATGGTTGATGTGTGGAGAATACAGGTCTATGAGAACATGAATTAATGCATGAATGGTCGATGTGTAGAGTGGAGTATACAGGTCTATGAGAGCATGCAGTAATGCATGAATGGTCGATGTGTAGAGTGGAGTATACAGTTATATGAGAGCATGAATTAATGCATGAATGGTCGATGTGTGGAGAATACAGGTCTATGGGAGCATGAAGTAATGCATGAATGGTCGATGTGTAGAGTGGAGAATGCAGGTCTATGGGAGCATGAAGTAATGCATGAATGGTCGATGTGTAGAGTGGAGTATACAGTTATATGAGAGCATGAATTAATGCATGAATGGTCGATGTGTAGAGTGAAGTATACAGTTATATGAGAGCATGAAGTAATGTATGAATGGTCGATGTGTAGAGCGGAGTATACAGGTCTATGAGAGCATGAAGTAATGTATGAATGGTCGATGTGTAGAGTGGAAAATACAGGTATATGAGAGCATGAATTAATGCATGAATGGGCGATGTGTAGAGCGGAGTATACAGGTCTATGAGAGCATGAAGTAATGTATGAATGGTCGATGTGTAGAGTGGAAAATACAGGTCTATGAGAGCATGAAATAATTTATGAATGGTCGATGTATAGAGTGGAGAATACAGGTCTATGAGAGCATGAAGTAATGTATGAATGGTCGATGTGTAGAGCGGAGTATACAGGTCTATGAGAGCATGCAGTAATGCATGATTGGTCGATGTGTGGAGAATACAGGTCTATGAGAGTATGTAGTAATGCATGAATGGTCGATGTGTAGAGTGGAGAATACAGGTCTATGAGAGCATGAATTAATGCATGAATGGTCGATGTGTAGAGTGGAGAATACAGGTCTATGTGAGCATGAATTAATGCATGAATGATCCATGTGTAGAGTGTAAAATACAGGTCTATGAGAGCATGAATTAATGCATGAATGGTCGATGTGTAGAGTGGAGAATACATGTCTATGAGAGCATGAATTAATGCAAGAATGGTCGATGTGTGGAGTGGAGAATACAGGTCTATGAGAGCATGAAGTAATGCATGAATGGTTGATGTGTAGAGTGGAGAATACAGGTCTATGAGAGCTTGAATTAATGCATGAATGGGCGATGTGTAGAGTGGAGTATACATGTCTATGAGAGCATGAATTAATGCATGAATGGTCGATGTTTAGAGTGGAGAATACAGGTATATGAGAGCTTGAATTAATGCATGAATGGGCGATGTGTAGAGTGGAGTATACAGGTCTATGAGAGCATGAACTAATGCATGAATGGTCGATGTGTAGATTGGAGAATACAGGTCTATGAGAGCTTGAATTAATGCATGAATGGTCGATGTGTAGAGTGGAGAATACAGGTCTATGAGAGCATGAATTAATGCATGAATGGTCGATGTGTAGAGTGGAGAATACAGGTCTATGAGAGCTTGAATTAATGCATGAATGGTCGATGTGTAGAGTGGAGAATACAGGTCTATGAGAGCATGAATTAATGCATGAATGGTCGATGTGTAGAGTGGAGAATACAGGTCTATGAGAGCATGAACTAATGCATGAACGGTCGATGTGTAGATTGGAGAATACAGGTCTATGAGAGCTTGAATTAATGCATGAATGGTCGATGTGTAGAGTGGAGAATACAGGTCTATGAGAGCATGAATTAATGCATGAATGGTCGATGTGTAGATTGGAGAATACAGGTCTATAAGAGCTGAATTAATGCATGAATGGTCGATGTGTAGATTGGAGAATACAGGCCTATGGGAGCTTGAATTAATGCATGAATGGTCGATGTGTAGAGTGGAGAATACAGGTCTATGAGAGCATGAACTAATGCATGAATGGTCGATGTGTAGATTGGAGAATACAGGTCTATGAGAGCTTGAATTAATGCATGCATGGTCGATGTGTAGAGTGGAGAATACAGGTCTATGAGAGCATGAGCTAATGCATGAATGGTCGATGTGTAGATTGGAGAATACAGGTCTATGAGAGCTTGAATTAATGCATGAATGGTCGATGTGTAGAGTGGAGAATACAGGTCTATGAGAGCATGAATTAATGCATGAATGGTCGATGTGTAGAGTGGAGAATACAGGTCTATGAGAGCATGAACTAATGCATGAATGGTCGATGTGTAGATTGGAGAATACAGGTCTATGAGAGCATGAATTAATGCATGAATGGTCGATGTGTAGAGTGGAGAATACAGGTCTATGAGAGCATGAACTAATGCATGAATGGTCGATGTGTAGATTGGAGAATACAGGTCTATGAGAGCTTGAATTAATGCATGAATGGTCGATGTGTAGAGTGGAGAATACAGGTCTATGAGAGCATGAATTAATGCATGAATGGTCGCTGTGTAGAGTGGAGAATACAGGTCTATGAGAGCTTGAATTAATGCATGAATGGGCGATGTGTAGAGTGGAGTATACAGGTCTATGAGAGCATGAATTAATGCATGAATGGTCGATGTGTAGAGTGGAGAATACAGGTCTATGAGAGCATGAACTAATGCATGAACGGTCGATGTGTAGATTGGAGAATACAGGTCTATGAGAGCTTGAATTAATGCATGAATGGTCGATGTGTAGAGTGGAGAATACAGGTCTATGAGAGCATGAATTAATGCATGAATGGTCGATGTGTAGATTGGAGAATACAGGTCTATAAGAGCTTGAATTAATGCATGAATGGTCGATGTGTAGATTGGAGAATACAGGCCTATGGGAGCTTGAATTAATGCATGAATGGTCGATGTGTAGAGTGGAGAATACAGGTCTATGAGAGCTTGAATTAATGCATGAATGGGCGATGTGTAGAGTGGAGTATACAGGTCTATGAGAGCATGAATAAATGCATGAATGGTCGATGTGTAGAGTGGAGAATACAGGTCTATGAGAGCATGAATTAATGCATGAATGGTCGATGTGTAGATTGGAGAATACAGGTCTATGAGAGCTTGAATTAATGCATGCATGGTCGATGTGTAGAGTGGAGAATACAGGTCTATGAGAGCTTGAATTAATGCATGAATGGGCGATGTGTAGAGTGGAGTATACATGTCTATGAGAGCATGAATAAATGCATGAATGGTCGATGTGTAGAGTGGAGAATACAGGTCTATGAGAGCATGAATTAATGCATGAATGGTCGATGTGTAGATTGGAGAATACAGGTCTATGAGAGCTTGAATTAATGCATGCATGGTCGATGTGTAGAGTGGAGAATACAGGTCTATGATGCCACCTATGTATATTGCTTCCTTAGTATTTTAGTTTAATACACACAAAATAAAAATGTTGATATATAGACACAATACATTATAATTTTACATTGAAATCGATATTTATAGGATATAAGCGAAAACAATCCAATATGTAAAATATTGGACTGTGTAAGGCGGGTAGCGCCGAAGGCAGTACTAATAGTTTACATATTGGATCCGTTTGAGACTTATATCTTACTTAAATCACAAACTTATACAGCAATATCCTACTAACTAAAATTGTTAATTTCGTACATTTACGCGTAGTATAATACCGTGGTCTTTTAACACCAGTAATTATAATGGACTGCAAGTTTAAAGGTATGACGTCACGACATAATTTTAAGGATCGAAACACAAGCTTAATGCGTATGTGAATCCTTTTACACGTGTGTGTTGTTCTATGTGACGTATATTTACAAAAGAAACCTATTACCTAGAGACAAATAACCCAACAAATATAAACGTTTAATTAATTATATTTTAGTTTTATTGTAGTAGCAAATATTGGCCATGGCTGGTGATATATTAATATTATATCATTTTAACGAATGTGAATATTAATAATATAAGTGATCATTTGCTCCGTTACCGGCAGCAATATATATATTTATGCTATAATACGCATTATTAGTCCATCTGTTCGTTTTCACTAGTATATGTTGACTCTTCTGAATATGTCCAGTTCCTTCTAAATATTTCTTAATCATTTCGAGTTTATACACAAAGACTATATCATATGCATAAGAGTCGGTATTGTCTGTATGACATCTTTCAGATGGAATATCACTCAGCCATGACATCTAGGGGACCTACTTCTTCGTCCTCGTAACTGAAAATATATAACACACCGAAAGCAAGGATTATCTATATTGTGGTGGGAGGGGAGGGCGTTTGAATGCATTTAAAGGCATTTAAAGGCATTCAATTAAAATTTATAAAAAAATTTAAATGGCTATCTCATTCAATGTATGTGGAATCGATAAAAGATTGCACTTCGCTTAAATAGTTTGGGAGTCTGAAAATAGTTCCAAGGATATTCATACGCCTAGAAATTGTTATTTGGTCGTAGGTAAAAGGTTCAATCTTAATTTGATTAAACCAAGTATTATTTCCAACAGGTATAATTGTCACAACCGCCGCGAGCCTAAATATTCTCGGGAGCGATAACTCCATAGGAACAGGAGGTTGGTGCTGGATACGAAGCGAGCTTAATTATAATGCACAGATCGTATGGATGGTTATAACTGGTAAAGGGTGGGAGATACTCTGCTATATTCTCACTGCTGGCCTCTACATGTTGTCAAAGATTTCAATGTGGTCGAAGGTAAACTAACTACATGGTCAATCTAAGATTACTTGTACATTTCACACCTGTAGTTCTTGGAAATATGTGTACATTTCACACCTGTAGCTCTTCACACCTGTAGTTCTTGAAAATATTTGTACATTTCACACCTGTAATTCTTGGAAATATTTGTACATTTCACACCTGTAGTTCTTGGAAATATATGTACATTTCACACCTGTAATTCTTGGAAATATATGTACATTTCACACCTGTAGTTCTTGGAAATATTTGTACATTTCACACCTGTAGCTCTTGGAAATATATGTACCTTTCACACCTGTAGCTCTTGGAAATATATGTACATTTCACACCTGTAGTTCTTGGAAATATATGTACATTTCACATCTTTAGTTCTTGGAAATAGTTGTACATTTCACACCTGTAGCTCTTCACACCTGTAATTCTTGGAAATATTTGTACATTTCACACCTGTAGTTCTTGGAAATATTTGTACATTTCACACCTGTAGCTCTTGGAAATATATGTACATTTCACACCTGTAGTTCTTGAAAATATATAAATCAATAGTTGAAAGAATATCGCAATGTATGTGTCTTAGTTGAAAATTCTCATTAAAGTAATTCAGCAAATGACTGTGTCTGATTGTGTAAAGTATATCGTAGTATTATATTGTTACTGAAAAATAATCTGATTGTCAAAAGTCATTATAATATATATTCGTTTCAGAACCGTGAAAGAAGATGGGGCCGATTCGAAATGAAAACAGTGGAGGACATGCGCAATGAAGATGCTAACTTTCTGTACGTTCCATTTGTTCTTTACCTTCTTAGGCTGTGGGGAACTGCGCGGTTTATTATAGCTGTTGTCAAGAAACACACGGACAGCGTGCATATAAGCCGCATACAGGAAGTTCTTTTAGTGTTTCAAAGTATTGGCGATTGTGGGCAAGCCTTCTGCAACTGTATTTTGTTTTGCTTTTGTGACGCGACCGTGAGACATTACTTGTATCGCGTGTTGTGTCGGCGGTGTAGAAGCCGAGGATCAGTTGAGGAGTTAGAAGAGAACGACAATGCACAAATACAGACTTAAGGCACATATGGTGTCTTACTGATTGCAAATACATTCCCAGAAGGCCACCTGTTATGATGCAACATCACTTGTAACGAAACATGCTTTTATAGTCATACTATCCGCTTGTATCCAAATGGAAATACATGTAGAAACATGGCCGTCGTCGACGGTCCGGTCGGGCCATGGTGGCCGGACCACTTGTTTGGCCGATTTTGATTTAGAAAATTGCCAAACTGTTTCATAAATTTTTAAACTGTTGATTGTACATTGTAAATAAGCGTCCCAATATACCACTGTCGTAATCAGCAGACTATATAGTAATACCCTTGTTGGCAAGTGGTCGTCGTGTCCGTGTTCTACACTGTGCACGTAACAGAGCTAGAGGAGACTCTGTAAATGGTCTATGTCTGTATCATTGCACTTACCTTCAATGGATCGATCGCCCGTCTGGCCCTAATAAAATTAACAATCTTTCAGATGGGACATGAAACTGAGGTATCGTGTCGGTGCTTTACACCGTGCACGTTAAAGAACCAGAGGAGACTCTGGAATGGGTCTCTGTCTGTACCATTGCACTATCCTCCAAAACTCTAAAATTACTAATCTCTCCACGAGGCATCGCTTATATGGGCAACCGGTAGTGACGATATATAAGCGTAATGTACCTTCAAAATATAAGGGAATTGCTAAGGTGCAAAAGAACAACAGGCAAAGCAACAATACAGAACGGCGATTGTCGGCGTCTGGCTTATTCGTACAACAAAACAAGTATTAAGATACAATGTACATTATCCACACTTAAAACACTGTAGTGACGTCATACCTTTATACTTGCAGTCCATTATTATTAATATTGAACTGGTGTGAAAAGGCCATAGTATTAAATTAAATTCTACGCGGACATGTACGAAATGATATATAAGTGTATGTTTTAAGTAAGATATAAGCCTCAAACGAATCCAAAATGTAAAATATCCGTACTGTCTTAGGAGCTGCGCGCCTCACACAGTGCAATATTTTACATATTGGATCGTATCATATACTTAAATGGCTCCAGATGTCAGGAAATGGCGTTCAGAATTTATATTGTTTACGGAGGATCATGCCCCGGAGCCCCATAGGCAAGTAGTACCTTCGGTATTCCTATTTGGCCGCCGGACTACTTCCAAAATGTCGGCGACGGTCGTGATAAAGTTATAAATCATGTTATTATTTTTCAAGATTCGTTTATTTATTGCCGTCCCTGGCTAATCGGAACTATGCTTCTATGAGTCATATGTATTTATTGGAGGATAGTGCAGTATACAGAAGACTCCAATTCCAGAAGTAGCACCTATGCTTAGTTTATACAAATTTATTTCAGTTCGATTGCGAAACAAGTTCTTGTTATATCCATCGCCACGAAGGAGCGAGAAGAGGCAATTTGGAATTCAAATGCCTTGCCCAAGGGCACAATCGTAACGGCTACAGCTGGGTTCGAACTCCGGGCCTTTCGAATCTGAAGCGAACGCGCTAACACTGGCTATCACGACCTTCACTGTAGCCGTTACGATTGTGCCCTTAGACAAACACACTTAAATTTCACATTGCATTTTCTACCTCCCTCGTGGCGATGGATTCCACAAGACTGAGATCTCGAGGGCGAAATAGCTAATTGTATAACTTGTTTCGCAATCGAGGTTTAAATAAATGCGAATACCAATCGGATCTGCAACCATGATTATAGTAAATTATATGTAGACAGAGACGGGTCAATAGTCCAGTGGTTAACATGTTTGACTGCGAATCCATATATCACGGCCATGGTTATAGTAAATTATATGTAGACAGAGACGGGTCAATAGTCCAGTGGTTAACATGTTTGACTGCGAATCCATATATAACGGCCATGATTATAGTAAATTATATGTAGAGAGAGACGGGTCAATAGTCCAGTGGTTAACATTTTGGACTGCGAATCCATGAATCGCAGGTTCGATCCCCCGTCTGCTCCAAATACTATTAACAGTCTGTCAGATGGAACTTTAAACCGTATTGTGTGGGTGCTTACACGGTGCACGTAAACGAACCAGAGGAGACCCAGGAATGGGTATGTGTCTGTATCATTGCAATATCCTCCAAAATGTAAAATTATTAATCTCTTCAGGAAGCGTCGCTCAAATGGGCAACCGGTAGCGACGATAAATAATGCAAGATAGACACGAGTTTGTGCGAGGTGTATTCTACCGTTTCACGAATTGTAGTGTAAGTTTTCTGATTATAGCATAGTGACAATTTCAGCTATTAATATGTAGGTGCAATACACGTATTCTAATGATTATCAAATTGTATTCGTTCTTTTTTACCCATGACGTCATTACCTATGGGTACGTATCGGTATTCGGTCACCTAAGGTTTGAATGTGAATAACGTCTAGTCAGTCTATTTCATAGTAGACGAAATAATATTACAGTCAAACCTGTGTTAGTGGTCACCTCTATTAAGCCACCAACCTGCATTAAACAGCCAGTTTTCAGATTCTCAAATTGTTACTGTGTTATACATTTGGCCTCTATTAAGCAGCCACCTGTGCCAAGCAGCCACTTTCTGCGATTCCCTTGGCTGGCTGCTTAAGACAGGTTTGACTGTACTATGTAAAGTGATCATTCTTGCATTTAATACGCTTGACTCAAGATTACATATCATATTTTAAAATAAAACCACAATTTCACTCACATGTGAATTCAACATGGCGTCTAAAACAGGACCTAAGTTTCGGACACTAATCAGATTTCCAGTATTGTCACATAATTGACACGAGGCCTTGTATGGTTCGATCCCCCGTCTGACCCTAATACAATTAACAGTCTTTCAGATGGGACGTTAAACCGATGTCTCGTGTCGGTGCTTTACACCGTGCACGTAAAAGAACCAGAGGAGATTCTGGAATGGGTCGCTGTCTGTATCATGCACTATCCTCCAAAATCTAAAATAACTAATCTCTTCAAGAGGCGTCGCTCATATGGGCAACCGGTAGCGACGATAAATAAACGTAAAACACACGCCTTGTATGGTCAAGCATTAGACGATTTTGTATTTGGGGAACATTAAGTTGTATACTTATACCTGCACCCGGTGAGTAATTCTTCATTTCTGTGCTTGCATGTCAGAAATGGAGGTATAGAACATTAGCCTTGAAAACCGTTTTAAATTTTATTAATACCACATTAAGCATCGCAAAATCACAAAATACTAGAGTGGTGGAACCTATGCTCGGCGTAAATCCAACATATAATGACCAGTATAAAATGTTAATTGGACTTGTCGTATATTATATATTTTTTAAGTCGCGAAAACAACTTTAAAAAAACTCTTGTTGACAGTATTAGCTTCATCACGTGACCTTGCTGCTCAATACAGCTATCACAACGGTGTCGGTCGGCACCCGTTTATATGAGGAACTCAATACTTCAGGGCAGATATGCACGGCGTACTTGTTATATTTTATTTATCCACCATAACTTGTTGAATATCTTTATTTTGACGTGCATCATTGAATAAAAACACGTATTGGTCTTAATCAGAAATGGTATAGAAACTAGTGTTCGGGTTAGGTGTAGATTTTTTGAAATTCGGATAGCTACATGAATTGCTCATACATCGCATCAGTTTCGGTGGAAATATTCTCCCAATGATGTGTTTGTTTATATTCGTCTGCTGGACAAGTCACGTGACAGTCGCATTAGGCTACCGATACACGCAAAGGAATGTTATTGAACCATGATTCAGCTCTGTCAGCGACATTAGCCTAGAACTATATAAATATTTTAAATACGGATGTAAATGGACGAATATGTCGAGCATAGGTTCCACCACTCTATTAAGTTTTCAACTATGTGGTGCTGAAACCCAATGGACCAATACGCCGAGTATAGGTTCCACTACTCTATTAAGTTTTCAACTATGTGGTGGTGAAACCTAATGGACAAATACGCCGAGCATAGGTTCCACCACTCTATTAAGTTTTCAACTATGTGGTGCTGAAACCTAATGGACAAATACGCCGAGCATAGGTTCCACCACTCAATTAAGTTTTCAACTATGTGGTGCTGAAACCCAATGGACCAATACGCCGAGCATAGGTTACACCACTCTATTAAGTTTTCAACTATGTGGTGCTGAAACCCAATGGACAAATACGCTGAGCATAGGTTCCACCACTCAATTAAGTTTTCAACTATGTGGTGCTGAAACCCAATGGACAAATACGCCGAGCATAGGTTCCACCACTCTATTAAGTTTTCAACTATGTGGTGCTGAAACCTATTTGAAATTGCGTTAGTTGTTGGGGAATAAAACACGGGTTGATGTTCGGAAACATTAGTTCCTATGCATATATTAGTAGAACTACTGCCAGGAAATGTCCTTGTATTTTCGGATACGCGGAACCACATCATCTGATAAACCAAATCATGGTCAGCTGATGCATATAAGGTATACATTTTCATTACTTCCTATCCAACAGTATTGTTCCAATGCTCTACTAATTCACTACATCCAACAGTATTGTTCCAATGCTCTACTAATTCACTACATATACGGTAACAATCTTCAACTGCCTCATTATTCCCGATATTTCTAGGAAAACTATAGAATAGCCGTTAGAGAGATGCAAACCCCGGCGGTATTTCACAGTCTGTTGACAGAATAACTCCAAACAGTCGTGGTGGAGTTTGATGAAACTGTGTAGATATATAAAAGGCTGGCACAGTTGGAAGTAGTTCGAGATGTATCAATTATTTTTTATACATAGCATAATTATTAAATACAAGGTCCTCATTACACACAACATAATATATGTTTTATTTTACACATATGAATGATGGGCATTCATGTTTTGGTGTGTATGAAATTATTGGATATATAACTGTACAATTGCGTAAATATCTCACTCAGATGTACATGAAACACAAAGTGATATTAATATCTCTCAAAATAGTCCCCATTAGAAAAAATGTTAAATTAGCCACACCCCGGTGTATTGAAATCTGTATAACATTTACATAGTAACTTCGTGTGCATAATTGTTATTACCATAAACCCGTGACATTTGGTGAAATCTGTAAATTCTCAAACCTCAGTTCCATTCGTCTAAATTAAATTGCCTGTTCAGTTCTTTAGTTTACAACTAACAGCAATGCCATTACCTAATCGCAACACCAGATTTGACAGTTTGACTTTTTTCAAGACAGATTGGACCTGGCTCGTTAGATTTAACTCTGTAAATGGTGTACACATTTCAACTTTAATAATACTATTTTACATTATACACACAATGAAATACGTAGAAAACAATAAGAAATTAGGATTTATTATTATTGCTGTATACGATTTAATCTGAGAAAACAAGCAAATGGGTTGGGCTACAATTTATGACAACATTAATAACAGCCCTTTCCATACATATTTCAATACACTGGGGCGTGGCTACAATACACTGGGGCGTGGCTACAATACACTGGGGCGTGGCTACAATACACTGGGGCGTGGCTAATATAACAATGTGTCTAATGGGGAAATGATTTAATACCATATTAGATGTATATATATATATATAGGTCGATTATGTGTATTTGTTTATATATCTATGCATGCACTAGGCGGGTGGAATCTATTAATGCAGATATTCACAAACATTACACTATGTTGGACACCTACTGTTATGGGAGTATGTCATTTAATGCATATACAACGAGATTCACAGCTAATCATTTCATGTGGCAATCACAAAGAGATTCTTCAACAGATGCACAATAATAAATAATTTCTTTCAATTGATCTGTGTTGCCGTCTCAGCTATACAAATGCTCGGCTCAGTTATACAAATGCTCGGCTCAGTTATACAAATGCTCGGCTCAGTTATACAAATGCTCGGCTCAGTTATACAAATGCTCGGTAAAATATAACATCTAACATTTAGCACTCTGTAACGATATATCATATTTATTCGTTACATGTATTTCCATGGCAACCAAAATAACTAAATCTAGCTAAGTCACCATACTGGTGGTATCAAATTCAATGAACGCAATTCAAACTATGTCATCTAAATCTAAATAAGCTACTAGCTTCCGATTTAATCCATTAATGTTACAACATGATGTAAATATTGATAAAATAAAATATGTTTAAACTAAACTGTATCATGGGTAACGTTCAATCCTGCTATTCTCGCCGGTAAAATAATGCATTTAAAATTAATACAAAATTAACCAACATGCATACATTAAAAATAATCACCTACTATCGAATTCCGCTTCTCGCACGATGAAGTAAAACACCTGTATCGAATTATCTTTCACCAAACCACCATTGAATGCAGCATTATCACAATAGGTACAAGCCACCATTGATTTATTATGGTGTGTCTCAATGCCAACGAGAAAAACATATACTATAATTCGATCAGAAAATATTCTAAACTATATTCCGTTTTTATTTCGATTCGGAAAATGACTTCTGTGATACACAAACATAAAAATACCATCACACATTAAATGGCGGTAAAATCCGAATTAGGATGAC
This sequence comes from Archivesica marissinica, assembly GCA_014843695.1. Taxonomy (NCBI): domain Eukaryota; kingdom Metazoa; phylum Mollusca; class Bivalvia; order Venerida; family Vesicomyidae; genus Archivesica; species Archivesica marissinica. Next base: position 54,315,329 of record CM026401.1, read on the forward strand.
CTCATAAATGACGTCACGGGTGAATTGTTTCCGAATGCATTCACGGCGATTATATGTTAAAGTTTAGCAGCTGAGAACCAGAGTCGTAAAATAATGAGGATAAATTCCAAACAGTGAAATATGAAGCATATTTTATTTTTGTGTAATAACAGAAAACACGATATTTTTCATCTTCAATGAACAGGATCTTAGAGGTATCTTAGAGGTATGCTTATTGTTGTAGCTGTAAATATTTATTGAATAAAACTTGCATTCAATCGAGGCAGTCCGAAAGACCGGTGGACGGTGGTGATTCGATATTTCATCATTTCACGATTTCAAATTGAAATAGTGAACTATTGAAGTTGACATTTTGTAGTAAAAATGGTGAAAATCCCAAGTGATATTTCATCATTTCACGATTTCAACTTCACGAATTCAGAAAGTTGAAAACATGAAATATTGAAGTTGAAAACGTGAATTCGTGAATTTGTGTAATAGAATGATGCAAACACCAGGTGAGCACAGGTAAGTACAGTGACTATTATGAACGAAATCTTTCTTGAACTGTGTAATGTAGTCACATGACTTCATACTGCATAACATTATAATGTAATTGATCAAAGTAACAATCGTATTTCGGACCGAATGTAATCTACAAAAAGTAAAGCACTTGTCATGGAGTATGCAATATTTGAAAGACACTGGTCGTGCTCTAGAACGACTTTTCAAATTTAAATATTTAAAACGTCATGAAAAACGACGATTATAAGTGGCTGATGCAGATCATGTGATCGATTTTTAGAACACGATGAACTCACAACCATCAAAAATGAAGTCATAGTCCTGGTAAGGAAAAAATAAATGTTACTGTATTCTGTGAGTGTCCCGTTTTTTGTTAAAGCCAGATCATTTTAATAATACATGATACATGTGATGTACGCGCATTAATTTCATTGCTGTTATGAGTTGTTGCGGAGAAACAGAGTCGAATGAAAAAAGTCAAAATAGGACTGGAGTCGTATACGATTGTATTCAAAGTCCACGATGCCTTTTCTCTCTCCCTCATAGCTATGGTTTCCATCAGGAATACGGTATCGAGAGTGATTAATATAATTTTCTCTCTCACTCGTAGCTATGGTTTCCATCAGGAATGAGGTATTGAGAGTGATTAATATAATTTTCTCTCTCCCTCGTAGCGATGGATTCCATCAGATAAGAGGTCTCGAGAATAATAAATATAAGTTGCAAGAACATATTTCGCAATCGAGCTAAAAATAAACTTGTATAAACTAAAATAGTAATATAAAATACTAAAATACTAATTATATATATTTCAAAAAAATTGTTCAAGTACATTTAAAATGTTAAAACGGATGTATGTTTTTCGTTACTACAGAACTTGACTAAGCCAATTACATGATTACAATTATTTTCTTAGAAATGGTGGAGTCAGATTGATCAGGAATATATCTTTAATATTAATAAAGATGGACTATATCTTTAATATTAATAAAGATGGACTATATCTTTAATATTAATAAAGATGGACTATATCTTTAATATTAATAAAGATGGACTATATCTTTTATAAATTCATTTGGAAATGTACATGTGCACTAGGTACATGTATGCATACCTGCATATAAAGTTATAAAGTAAAACTAGGAGTTAAATTGTGTACTAGAACCACACAAGAAACAATCACAAGAAAACATTCTACTTCAATAATAGCATAAATTGTAAGCCTTGGGTGTGTATGTGTTTTACGTTTATTTATCGTCGCTACCGGTTGCCCATATGAGCGACGCCTCCTGAAGAGATTAGTCATTTTAGATTTTTGGAGGATAGTGCAATGATACAGACAGAGACCCATTCCAGAGTGCGATTGTGGATATAAAATCGTACACATAGCCTGCGTGAGATTCCTTGGAGGATAGTGCAGTGATACAGACAGATGTAAGCTTTGAGAAAATGTTTTTCCTTATATTAAATACTGATATGAATGAAAGAAATATCATACACTTGCGTCATTTACATTTAACTTAAACCCCGTGAGTGTTACACAATATGAAACATACACTAAACTATATAAAATAGCAATAGGTTTTATAATCCATATTGTATTAACTTGAATACTGTAGATGAAATAAAAATTAGTAAAATGTGTTCTAAATATACAATGATAAGGTTCCATGTGCATTAAATTAAATACCCAACGTTGATTGGTTGAGTAAATAGGAGAACAAAAAAGCATGTGTCAACTATAGTTTAACATCAACAAAGGCAAAAGGTTCAGTTATTAAAATAATGGCAATTAATTAAAAATCTGGATCTGACTTCACATAATAGTGAATAATTACCTGTACATATAAGCCAACAGAAAGTAAATATTGTACTTTTCTATAAATAAACTACCAGTATACTAATACACATGTCGCTCGGTTAGAAAAATAAAATGTGCAGACAACTGCAGATCGAACATGATACCATTCACTTATAGGACGAACGCTATACCGACTATAGTTAGTAGGGTCGCTGACACATAATCCCCCCAATGGCGACATACTTCCAAACCAAATTGGAATAAATTATTCCTCCACGAATTTTCAGGCATAGTGAACAAGGTAAACATGATGTCCAAGTATATTCAGTCGTGGTCCCACGTTGGGCGCCAATTGTCACAAAGTGAGCTTACAGGGCGAACGTTCTACAAACTTACCAAGCCGGGCCTCATACACATATTCTCAACAATGGTGACTAAGTCCATAACGCCAAACATACACACACAACATAGCAGTAAGTTTTTGCTTAGCTGATGTGCCATGTATTGAGATACCAGTCATGTTAATATATAACGCCATAAAAGTAGAGAGTAATATTGGCAATAACGTATGAATATCGAGATTGTGTGAAATATCATATCATCTTGTCACACAATTTTTTACGAACTTGGTCATGTTTGTATTCATTGAAACATAGAGTACAAGTAAAGTAAACGTCAAGTGTTTGTTTATTATAGTGTCGCCCCGCCCCTATTGAAAGGGCCAGCCATTTCTGAATTATGAGGCAATCAGTAATCATTATTTAACTAGCTGGTGACTCGCAAACCGGCCATATCAGAATGAAACCCTGATGAGGTTCGAACCTTCGACCTCCCACTCCTTAGGCGGACGCCTTAACAACTGCTGGCGACATAACTCTGTTTAGTAATCAGTCCTCTTTGTGTAGCAATATTTCTGTATGTTTGTTTGTAGGTTTTGACTTGTTTCTGGAAGTTATAGTCACACAAACTGCTTAGGTCATATGGTAACATTCCAGCTATTATTGGTGGAAGAAGAACACAGGTGCCACTCCGAAAAGTATTTTAAGCACGGTTTAGAACCACCGACCCTCCAAAAACAAGCACGATAGCTTCCTCACATGAAATATTTCGACACCCCCAGTGGGATTTGAACGAACTTAACCACTCAGCCATGGAGGCCCCTGTTTGTGGGCTTAAAGTCGCACAAACAGGTTTGGGGATATGACACCTCTAGTATTGTCGAAGATAGACCCAGGATGACACTTCGAGAAGTATTGCAGGCACAAGTAGAACCACTGGGCTTCTGCAAGTTACCTGGATAGCTTCTTCTAATGAAAGAATTTGACACCGCCAATGAATTTCGAACATACAGCGGTGACCCCCACTCATAACTAGTACCGGTAACAAAAAGGGTATAACGTGTATGGCTATTATGAACAACCAAACTGAAAAAATTGCTGCAAACTATATTTAAAAAAACCAGTCAAACATTAAAAAAATTATGTGCATGATTTACTGAGTCAATTGTTACACCCACCATGACATTTCAAGAATCAAAACCCATGATCATTTTACAAAGTAGTGATATTGTTCAATATAGAATCCAAATTGATTGTCAAAAACGGGTAGCTGCCACACGAAGCTATCTAAAGTACACATACAGGACTAAGTATTACACACAATGCCATGTTTAATATTGCATTATAAATACAGTTAAATCATGAACGTTTTCAAAGCACCATTTGAATGAACAAAGTCCCCATAATGACACTATTATACTTCGAAAGTGCTGCCCATTTCTATTAACTATATTTTTACAAGTGAATCGGTGAATTCAAAGCATAATGACAATCTTACATTTTGCATTTACCCAGAGATAAATAAGTTTATATTTTTATATTTATAGTCAAACCTGTCTTAAGCAGCCGACCAAGGGAATCACAGAAAAGTGGTTGCTTAGCACACGTGGCTGCTTAATAGAGGTCAAATGTATAATAAAACAACATATTGGTAATCTGGAACTGGGTGATCAATACAGGTTGGATGCTTAATGGAGGTGACCACTAACACAGGTTTGACTGTATAATGGAGGTGACCACTAACACAGGTTTGACTGTATAATGGAGGTGACCACTAACACAGGTTTGACTGTATATACACTTTGTAATATTTGCACACTGATAGTTTTACAAGAGAACATATAGTACTTGTGTATTATCTGTTGTTATAAATTATTTAATAAGAGTTAGACTTTCATAACTAAACATTGTAGTAAACAGTGGTTTATAGGAGATAAATTTTATATTCCAACACAACTTGATATTGTGTTCCTATAAACAAAGAACAAATCTACCGTTGTTAAATCTGCAATAAGCAACGGCTACAGCCAGTCTATTTTATGGCTGTTGGAGGTACTGACAGTGATGACGTCATTTGGTAACAAATTCGAAAACAGGTGTTGTCCGGAAATAGATTGATTGACAATACAAGTTCCATCTATGCTTATCCTCTATGCAATAGTCCATGCTAGCGGAAGATCTCGTTTCCTATACTTGTCTTAACATGGTCATATAAACCGCAACAAACATTGAAAAAAAACATTGCCTTGCGTAAAATATGTATGATATCACTAATATTGTTCATGAGCATTATACAGAGATGAACATTTGTATTCATAGTCAAACCTGTCTTAAGCAGCCAGCCAAGGGAAAAGTGGCTGGCTGCTTAGCACAGATGCCTAGCATAGCCTGAGTAATCGATGGCAACATTTAATGTATAATAAAACAAAATATTGGGAATCTGGAAACTGGCTGCTAAATAACGATTGTCTGCTTAAGGAAGGTGACCACTAACACAGGTATGACTGTACACCATAACTAGAGTAATACACCTCTCCAGTTAACCGTCTATAAAATGTTGAACTGAACAGGACTTCCATGAAAGTAAAACTCAATCATTTAACCCTTTCCTTCATAGAGATTTAGGTTAATATACTATTATATCTCCATACAAACGACAACCATTTAGCTATCATGCAGTGGATAAGTAGCCATATCTATCCCACTTACATAGATATTACTGGGACTACATGAGATTCTAGCCTTTATTATGAACATTGATTTGGCTACTATATTGTCAATGTATGTCATATGGTAATGGCGTCAAGAGGTGTTTCTATGAAGGAAAGGGTTAACATACCATGCATAACAAACTGTTTGTGTACATGTGTTTTTACTTTTTACTTTAAATATAAAACAATAAACATATTACACACATACACCATTATACAACACTAAAACAAAATATCACTAGAGAAAATGCGTAGCAGTGAGTCAATATATACAAGCACCAATTGCATCTCAGTAAATATCATTAAAACAACAACTCTCAGCTCAGAAAATAACACAAACTAGTTTTGAGCTTTTTGATATTTTAGTCATGTTTAGAATCGAAATAATATTTGTATTTGCGTTATTAATAGTCGAGTATAACATAGTTTGCCCTTCTGACGACCTACGGCCTACGGCCTGTATGGTTAATTCCAACGCGCCTGAACTCCAAACAAAATGTCATTCGCCAAATTGAATAAACAACGGAAAGAAAAATATTATTTCTTAAACGATGGTCACTACATGCGTATGTTTCACCTGAAGCAATGAGCCTGATTTCATCATTAATCTGTCAGATGAGGAGCAGGGTGGTATGCTAATAGGTTACTCAACAATATCACACTAGTCTATGAACATGTGTATATTAACCCTTTCAACACTACAGGCCTCTAAATAGACTTACAAAAGGTGTATATCAAGATGAGTCGGCTCGTAACGAGCCGTCTCATCAGGATCTGCACTTTTTGCCAGTAATAATTATTACTATTTTTAGATAAAATTACACACTTTGATAAATGAACTGGTCCAAAGGTAATTTTCTTATTAATTTATTGGTCTAAAAATATCATGCACCAGTCAATGTCAGTTGCTTAGGGTTGAATGGGTTAACTATCATTATGGTAAGGGAAGCTACTAAGCTTACAGATCACAAGATAATTTTCTCCAGTACACTCCCTTGGATTACAAAACTGATGATTGCCAGACGAATATAAAAGTTGTATGTCCATCATGTGGATGTGAGATTTGGATGGAAAACATATAGAATACAGTTCGAACATCCTTAAATATTGTCAAAATGAAAGACGCATACTAATAAATAGAATAACAATAATCTGTCAAAAATAATAGACATTAACCTTTTATTTTTTAACTTTATTTATTTTACAACGATTGCGAAGCAAGTTTAACAACTTATATTAATCACTCTCGTTGGCGCAGTTGAAAGCGTAAATGTGGTCATTCATGTGGGAGGAAACCAGAGAACCCAGAGAAAACCCACCTGTCCGATCTGGCGACCACCGTACCATCTCATCTACTTCCCGGTCCGAGGATCGAACCCGGGTTGCATTGGTGAGAAGCGAGCGCGTTAACAACTGCGCTAATCGGTTAACCTTTTACACGCTAGCAGCAGAGAAAATCAGATACTATTCGGATAGTGGAGCTAAAACACTTGGCTGAATAGCAAACAATATAGATCCTGATCAGACGTGGCATGTGTTTGCAAATGTGATTTTCTCAGCAGTCAAAGGTTTAACAGAAAAACAATAAAATCGTTTTTATCTCATGAATGTAGATAATTACTAACGAAGATTCATTCTTCTAATCCTTTGAGATTCGAATGGAAAAAGTGGTTAATAAATCCAATACAATGAACATGTCATATCGATACTGGGGACACATATATTGGGCAATTAGAAAGGTATAGAATGGAAGAATTAAGTATATTAGATTTATTCCCCGTTAAATTTCGAGATTACAATGGAAATTTGAAAACTGAGATTCAAGAAAATGTAAAGCAGTCATGGTCAGTATGTCGATATGTTATTAATAAATAAATATCCTGAACAGCGGAGGTAAATATAACAGTAATTAAAAAGTCATATTCCCAGAAATACGAATTGCTCTTTATCCTACACTCGTAGTTAGCAGCTAATAAACCGTATGACGTCATAACGGTGCGCGTATGACGTCATAACGGTGCGCGTATGACGTCATAACGGTGCGCGTATGACGTCATATGTTCACAGATGGTATGATAAACTTCAGGTTATGAATATTCGGTAATATTTCCTCTCTAAAACCTCGTTTTTATCAGAAGATAGGATAAATAGAATATTAGGTTACTGTATTATACATTTTAAATTATTAGACTCGTCTCCGAAATAATACAATGCTCGACAGAACCTCGACGTGTATATTTTCTTCAACTCGCCAAAACAGATTATATTGTTTGATCATTTCTTTACCAAGATACTTAGGTAATACTGGTTTTCTAATGAGTAGAAATGCAAGATAACAACCTTCTTAGAACTCGTGACAATCATATTGAACAGGAATATGACTTTAAATGAGAGACTTAACGTTACGGATTTGGAAAATGCAAAGTACGAATACGTTATAATCAATCTAAGCTGGTTAGACATTACCAGTGTACGATAGCACCGCGCCAATGCGGACGGAAGGCTATAGACATCGATACAACAGGTACTTAATTTCATACAAACATTGGGAATTCAAATGGAAGCTAAATGTCATGGTTGGATGTGATACACACATAACAAATATAAAACAACATGAACCTAAATTCAAACCCTAACAAATTGTCTATTTGGTGTGTAGGCGAATTAATTACATTAAAATGTAAACAAAGTATTGCAATTAACTTGTCTATAAACATAGACGGCAACACATTTATAACACCCTATATCTAAAGGTAAAACAACTACTGTAGTTATAACACCTAAATGTAAGCTATCATTAAGCTTTCACTGAATCTCCCATTGGTTGTAGTTCCTCAGCATCTTGTCCAAACGCTTCGCCTTTGTTCGCTCTGCCAAATGCAATCGACTGCGCAACTTCGTCGAATGTTTTGTTTTTTGTTTCTGGTACGAAGATGACGATGAAGATAATGGAGGCGATCAGAATGACGATAAATATGAGGTAGGTATATGCTCCAATTCCTTTCTGTAAAATAAAAATCAGGCACGAAATAAAAGAAGCTGCTAGAATGGTTTTAACTCATTGCATGCTGCTGTAACGATGAAAATAACAATCTAATATGTCGTGCGATTTCATTAGAATTGTGTCGTAACAACACAGGTAACAAAGGTTCATCTCACTGTCCGATCCTAATGATATTATCATTCATACAGATGTGATTATAAACAAAGGTCTCGTGTATGGTGTATAAAACACTTTAACCACTTAGAGAGATGGCAACCTGGCGAGGGAGTCAAAATGGCGAGCGGGGCGGCTCGACAGGTTAACCGCCTATACTACTTGAGTAGACATCCAGTCGGGTCAGTCGTTAACACGTTGGACTTCCTTCCAAACCCTGGATCGCAGGTTCGATCCCCCGTCTGAGCTTAAAACTATTAACAGTTCTTCGATGTTGATGCGCCGTAAAACACCATTCATTCATTCATTAACAGTTTTTCATATGAGGTCTCGTGTATCGGTGCTATACACCGGGCATGTAAAGGAACCAGGGATGCTTCTGGAATTACGGCATCTTCTGTATAATGCACTATCCTCCAAAAAAACATAGAATTACTAATATACAGCTGAAGGCATCACCACAATTAACAAAGGGGGGTTCATTAATAAACCCTATCTACACAATGAATTACTAACATACAGCTGAAGGCATCACCGCAATTAACAAAGGGGGGTTCATTAATAAACCTATCTACACAAAGAATTACTAACATACAGCTGAAGGCATCACTGCAATTAACAAAGGGGGGTTCATTAATAAACCTATCTACACATAGAATTACTAACATACAGCTGGAGGCATCACCGCAATTAACAAAGGGGGGGTTCATTAATAAACCTATCTACACATAGAATTACTAACATACAGCTAGAGGCATCACCGCAATTAACAAAGGGGGGTTCATTAATAAACCTATCTACACATAGAATTACTAACATACAGCTGAAGGCATCACCACAATTAACAAAGGGGGGTTCATTAATAAACCTATCTACACAAAGAATTACTAACATACAGCTGAAGGCATCATCGCAATTAACAAAGGGGGGTTCATTAATAAACCTATCTACACAAAGAATTACTAACATACAGCTGAAGGCATCACTGCAATTAACAAAGGAGGGTTCATTAATAAACCTATCTACACATAGAATTACTAACATACAGCTAGAGGCATCATCGCAATTAACAAAGGGGGGTTCATTAATAAACCTATCTACACATAGAATTACTAACATACAGCTGGAGCCATCACTGCAATTAACAAAGGGGGGTTCATTAATAAACCTATCTACACATAAAATTACTAACATACTGCTGCAGCCATCACTGCAATTAACAAAGGGGGGTTCATTAATAAACCTATCTACACATAGAATTACTAACATACAGCTGGAGGCATCACTGCAATTAACAAAGGGGGGTTCATTAATAAACCTATCTACACATAAAATTACTAACATACTGCTGCAGCCATCACTGCAATTAACAAAGGGGGGTTCATTAATAAACCTATCTACACATAGAATTACTAACATACAGCTGGAGGCATCACCGCAATTAACAAAGGGGGGTTCATTAATAAACCTATCTACACATAGAATTACTAACATACAGCTGAAGGCATCACCGCAATTAACAAAGGGGGGTTCATTAATAAACCTATCTACACATAGAATTACTAACATACAGCTGGAGCCATCACCGCAATTAACAAAGGGGAGTTCATTAATAAACCTATCTACACATAGAATTACTAACATACAGCTGAAGGCATCACTGCAATTAACAAAGGGGGGTTCATTAATAAACCTATCTACTCATATAATTACTAACATACAGCTGGAGGCAGCATCGCAATTAACAAAGGGGGGGTTCATTAATAAACCTATCTACACATAGAATTACTAACATACAGCTAGAGGCATCACCGCAATTAACAAAGGGGGGTTCATTAATAAACCTATCTACACATAGAATTACTAACATACAGCTGGAGGCATCACTGCAATTAACAAAGGGGGGTTCATTAATAAACCTATCTACACATAGAATTACTAACATACAGCTGAAGGCATCACCGCAATTAACAAAGGGGGGTTCATTAATAAACCTATCTACACATAGAATTACTAACATACAGCTGGGGCCATCACCGCAATTAACAAAGGGGGGTTCATTAATAAACCTATCTACACATAGAATTACTAACATACAGCTGGGGCCATCACCGCAATTAACAAAGGGGGGTTCATTAATAAACCTATCTACACATAGAATTACTAACATACAGCTGAAGGCATCACCGCAATTAACAAAGGGGGGTTCATTAATAAACCTATCTACACAAAGAGAGAAGAAATTCAGTATCTGACCTGAATGAACCGGAAGCTCAACATGAGAATGAAGTTGCAAATCCAGTTGAAAGCCAGGGAAAAGCTCATAGCAGCGGCACGTGGTTCTTGGCGGAAAATCTCCGACACCACAATAAATGGTATTGGGCCTGTAATAATAAATGTAACATGATTGAATATTTGTACTGACCAGACAAAACATAAAATACTAAATCACAAATGGTTTACTACGTGGAGAGGGAGGGGGGCATACTCGCTCAACAAAAGACACGCATGAATTACATGTTTGCCCCATGCGGTAATAACGTATTTTTTATTCTTTATATACAAATTTGAACATTTAATAATTGAAATCCTGCTCTCCGTTATCCATTTATCAGAAATAAATTGCAATTACTGAATTAGTTACACGAAAATGATTGAAATATAACAATGAAACTACAAACATCTGTTATCTGTCAAATATGACATACAGAGACGCTACAGGAAGTAAACAAACTAGCAGTGCATTATTTTCTCATAGGCTGGTTAAAACGGGTGGTTTACTGTCTAAACCTGGGTGGTAGACAGTATTGTGGTAGGCAAACAACGGCAACAAAATAGGCTAACATTCATATCTTAATAATAACAAAATTAATCAAAATTTAATGTTTTAAAGTTAATGTGAATAAATGACTAATAAGAATATTTTATTAAAATGGATGGCATAAAATAATGAGCACACAAATACAGTAAACATTTCGTTTTTTTCTTGACATGGTTATGTTATTGTTATATTTCGGGTTTTACGCCTGCATCAGCACCATTTTGGGCTATATCTCCGGCGGGCAGTTTACCTAACAACACCTTTCCTGGGCAGGCTCCAGCGGTTAACCAGTACTTGGGTGCACCAACCGTCTTGACATGGTATGTTACGTCTTCAAAGTTTCAAGTACATAACTACATACACATACACAACGAATGAGTACCTTAAATTACAAATAGGTCGAATAACCTATACAAGAACAAAGTAATAAACATGCCCTAACGTACCTAATCCGACAGCGAAACCAATGATGTATGTCATCATCACGGTAATAGAGACAATGGCAAGAGTAAATCTGCTGAACTGAAAGTGAACAAATATGATATTATGTCTTACATTCCTGGACGTGGGAAATATAAATGATTTTCATACATGCATGTTCATATTCATTTTGAGAGTCGCTAAAACTTCAGAATTCACATTGTTCAATAGGTTTTGTCACAACCGCCGTATTCAAAGCGTGTAATTACATTTTCTAAACTCTCATTAATTTGAATTTTGATATGAAACTAATGTTGTGCCACAATCTCCCAACTACATGCTTGTACAAGCAGAATAATAGATACTCGTTATTTTCAGTAAATGATAGTTTACGTCATGCAATATGATTACTTAAAATAAAGACAGATATACAGTCAAACCTGTGTTAGTGGTCACCTCTATTAAGCAGCCAACCTGTATGAAGCAGCCAGTTTCCATATTCTCAGTGTTGTTTTATTATACATTTGATCTCTATTAAGCAGCCAACCTGTATTAAGCAGCCAGTTTCCATATTCTCAGTGTTGTTTTATTATACATTTGACCTCTATTAAGCGGCCACCTGTGCTAAGCATCCACTTTCTGTCATTCCCTTGACTGGCTGCTTAAGACAGGTTTACTGTAGAGGATATTTGTGTTTGTTAGTGTCAGATATTTGTGTTTGTTAGTGTAAGATATTTGTGTTTGTTAGTGTAAGATATTTGTGTTTGTTAGTGTAAGATATTTGTGTTTGTTAGTGTCAGATATTTGTGTTTGTTAGTGTAAGATATTTGTGTTTGTTAGTGTAAGATATTTGTGTTTGTTAGTGTAAGATATTTGTGTTTGTTAGTGTAAGATATTTGTGTTTGTTAGTGTCAGATATTTGTGTTTGTTAGTGTAAGATATTTGTGTTTGTTAGTGTAAGATATTTGTGTTTGTTAGTGTAAGATATTTGTGTTTGTTAGTGTAAGATATTTGTGTTTGTTAGTGTCAGATATTTGTGTTTGTTAGTGTAAGATATTTGTGTTTGTTAGTGTAAGATATTTGTGTTTGTTAGTGTAAGATATTTGTGTTTGTTAGTGTAAGATATTTGTGTTTGTTAGTGTCAGATATTTGTGTTTGTTAGTGTAAGATATTTGTGTTTGTTAGTGTAAGATATTTGTGTTTGTTAGTGTAAGATATTTGTGTTTGTTAGTGTAAGATATTTGTGTTTGTTAGTGTAAGATATTTGTGTTTGTTAGTGTAAGATATTTATTTGTATAAGATAGGATTTTATTTCGTGGAGTGGTCACCAAAATTTGTATTTCCACTAGTGGCGATATTAAAAAATATATTGAAACCCCCAAATAAAGAATGGCATACATGTATTACAATGTACATATTGGTACTAACATTATGATCCTCGGACTGCAACAGATTCAGAGAGATTGTCAACACAATGAACGACACCACCATACCACACATTGGCCATATCAACAGCGGACGTCGACCCAGCTTCTCCATCAAGGGCACCTGAATAGATAATAAATCATAATTAACTGAACTACCATTTCAATGAACTACCATTTCAATGAACTACATTTCAATGAACTACATTTCAATGAACTACCATTTCAATGAACTACCCTTTCAATGAACTACCATTTCAATGGACATATGATCATTATGATAATAATTTTCTAACACGGGGCTGTAACTGTCTCCAGAATACGACTGACTATTCATGATTGTATCGAACCAAAGGCGATCAAATAGTTGTCGAGGTGTGCTTAAATTTCGTAAGGACTGAAAATGAATGTAAATACAATGTATAAAATTAATGCAGACAAACAGGTGTTACATTGTACCGGGTGTGTTACGTATGCATTGTACGTCATGTCGACATTTTCTTTTATGGTTTCAAGTATGTCTTGCTGTTGGTTATTTGTTAAGGATATAACAAATAATTCAAACCCAGGCTTAGCAAATTTATTTTAGCTCTATTGCGAAACAAGTTCTGGACACAATCGTAACGGCTACAGTTGCGCGCAAACTCCTGGCCATTCACACATGAGGAGAACGTGCTACCACTGCGTTATCACAATTTCCATGGACACATTTAGAACAGGCAAAGATAACGGGATCTTCAAACATATATTCAAAGCAGTGATTAATATAAGTTGTAAGAACTTGTTTCTCAATGAAGCTAAACTGAATTTGTATAAACTAAAATTAGTTTCAGACTGATGTAAACTTCATCAAATCTTCAGCAAATAATCATTTGGTATTAGTTAATCAGGTTTTATTTTAACAAGTGTGTTGTTAATGGCAACTATCATCTCTGTACACTCAGAATTTAGTTAATAACAATTGAGAGACAAATCCAATGCTGTTGTATTTAACATTTTATTATGATGATGTTCTTTACATTACGGTGTGCCAGTAAAGCCATTGAAACAACAGAGAGTCAGTTATCACACCGGGCCGGAACGGTATTACCATACGGGAGATACTACAACAGAGAGTTCATAACCTTGGAGAAGGAAATGGACCTTCTGCCGACATGTAATAAAACAAAAAGTACACCATCACAGTGTGTCTGATGGGTACCGAACTCACAACCTCTCGGCTACAAGACAGACCCCGTGTCCACCACGGAGACTGAGGCTATGACGGGTACCGAATTCACAACCTCTCGGCTACAAGACAGACACTGTGTCCACCACGGAGACTGAGGCTATGACGGGTACCGAACTCACAACCTCTCGGCTACAAAACAGACACCGTGTCCACCACGGAGACTGAGGCTATGACGGGTACCGAACTCACAACCTCTCGGCTACAAGACAGACCCCGTGTCCACCACGGAGACTGAGGCTATGACGGATACCGAACTCACAACATCTCGGCTACAAGACAGACACCGTGTCCACCACGGAGACTGAGACTATGACGGGTACGGAACTCACAACCTGTCGGCTACAAGACAGACACCGTGTCCACCACGGAGACTGAGGCTATGACGGGTACCGAACTCACAACATGTCGGCTACAAGACAGACCCCGTGTCCACCACGGAGACTGAGACTACGACGGGTACCGAACTCACAACCTCTCGGCTACAAGACAGACCCCGTGTCCACCACGGAGACTGAGGCTATGACGGGTACCGAACTCACAACCTCTCGGCTACAAGACAGACCCCGTGTCCACCACAGAGACTGAGGCTATGACGGGTACCGAACTCACAACATCTCGGCTACAAGACAGACCCCGTGTCCACCACAGAGACTGAGGCTATGACAGGTTCCGAACTCACAACTTCTCGGCTACAAGACAGACCCCGTGTCCACCACGGAGACTGAGACTACGACGATATACTTACACAAATAACAGTAGCTAGCACATTGATGGTACCTTGTGCCACAATTACATAGGGAATTGTATCTTCTGGAACGGCTGCTTGTTTAAAAATGAAACTCGAATAAGACATAGCCTGAAAAAGAAAGAAGCAATAAATTAAAATATTCAGATATAAAATCTCCAAAATCGTCCTGTAACAAGAATACTTTATAAATATATTAAGTTCACATTGGTTTTATGAAATTTTATTTACATCAATATATTGCCAACCGGTTTCAATTCGTCACAATATCGGGAGGGCTGTAAATAATGTTGTCATACTTTTAGCCCAACCCATTTGCTTTTTTCCCCAGATTATATCGTATACAGCAATAATAATAAATCCTAATATAATTTCAAATTGTTTTTCACGTATATTATTGTGTGTATAATTGTAAAATTATTATTAAAGTAATTCTTCAGAACCATCCAGTGGTTAATTCCTACGAGTCAGAACTCCAAACCATGCTTTCACTGCCAATATATAACTAACACACACATATTATTTCTTAACCCTTTCCTTCATAGAGATTTAGGTTAATATAATATTATATCTCCATACAAACGACATCCATTTAGCTATCATGCAGTGGATAAGTAGTCACCATATCTATCCCACCTCCATAGATATTACTGGGACAACATAGAGATTTAGGTTAATATACTATTATATTTCCATACAAACGACAACCATTTAGCTATCATACAGTGGATAAGTAGTCGCCATATCTATCCCACCTCCATAGATAGTACTGGGACTTCATAGAGATTTAGGTTAATATAATATTATATCTCCATACAAACGACAGCCATTTAGCTATCATACAGTGGATAAGTAGACGCCATATCTATCCCACCTCCATAGATATTACTGCGACTACATGAGAATCTGGCCTGTATTATGAACATTGGTTTGGCTGCTACATTGTCAATGTGTGTCGTATTGGCAATGGCGTCAAGAGGTGCTTCTATGAGGGAAAGGGTTAAATATAGATCAGAGCATTGTCCAATATCATTGCTATTATTGTCATTCTTAATTTTATTTCAAATTTTAAATCGAATCAAAGAAGACCTTGTTTTGTGCCTTCCTGTCACCACGCCAAGCATAAAAGAAGTTTACCGCATTAATTCCTGACCACTGCTGGGCCACTTGCATGATGACTGCAATAATGAGCGGCAGTTTCAATTCAGGTGTTGTCAGAAGCTTTTTAAGGGAGAACGATTCCACTGACGACGCTTTCCTAGCTTCTACTCTCATTTCTTCCAGCTCATCCTCAACATCGTTATAACCACGGAGCTTTACAAGAGCTGGAACACATACAATATACTTCAATGTGTTTACTATTACAGTGATAGATTTTGCTCTGGATATGTTTAACCCATTTCATTCTGGATACATTTAAAGGCTTTTGCAAACAACATAGATCCAGATCAGCCGCAGCGTGCTGATCAGGATCTATGTTGTTTGCTACATAGCCACGTGTCTTAGCAAGATCATCTGAATAGCAAACAACATATAGCCTGATCAGACGGAACGTTCCGTGGCGGTTGATCTGGCTCTATGTTCTTTGCAAATACTGTTTGAACGGTATCCAGAATGAAATGGTTTAACAATCTATTTACTATATCTATCCGACCTATCCGACTGAAAAATGACAGATTTGTTATACAGCAATAATAGTTTAAACATTATTTATTTCAGTATTTGTACATGACTTTGTATATATATTCAAATAAACATTTAATATATATAAATTAAAAGCAATTGACTGACCCCGATTAGAATGAAAGAAAACCAATATAGCAACAATAGGTCGCTCGCTATGCAGACTTATATGACACCACCAAAAGCATTTCACAATTAACTGGAATATTTGTACCAACTATACATAAACAATTTTAGTAATAATTCTGAAAATAAAACTTCACTGTTACTACAGAATATGTTTGCATTCTGAGCAGAAATGTTGCAGCACCTTGCAGGGTTTGTGTTGTGTGTGTGTGTGTGTGTGTGTGTGTGTGTGTGTGTGTGTGTGTGTGTGTGTGTGTGTGTGTGTGTGTGTGTGTGTGTGTGTGTGTGTGTGTGTGTGTGTGTGTGTGTGTGTGTGTGTGTGTGTGTGTGTGTGTGTGTGTGTGTGTGTGTGTGTGTGTGTGTGTGTGTGTGTGTGTGTGTGTGTGTGTGTGTGTGTGTGTGTGTGTGTGTGTGTGTGTGTGTGTGTGTGTGTGTGTGTGTGTGTGTGTGTGTGTGTGTGTGTGTGTGTGTGTGTGTGTGTGTGTGTGTGTGTGTGTGTGTGTGTGTGTGTGTGTGTGTGTGTGTGTGTGTGTGTGTGTGTGTGTGTGTGTGTGTGTGTGTGTGTGTGTGTGTGTGTGTGTGTGTGGTGTGTGTGTGTGTGTGTGTGTGTGTGTGTGTGTGTGTGTGTGTGTGTGTGTGTGTGTGTGTGTGTGTGTGTGTGTGTGTGTGTGTGTGTGTGTGTGTGTGTGTGTGTGTGTGTGTGTGTGTGTGTGTGTGTGTGTGTGTGTGTGTGTGTGTGTGTGTGTGTGTGTGTGTGTGTGTGTGTGTGTGTGTGTGTGTGTGTGTGTGTGTGTGTGTGTGTGTGTGTGTGTGTGTGTGTGTGTGTGTGTGTGTGTGTGTGTGTGTGTGTGTGTGTGTGTGTGTGTGTGTGTGTGTGTGTGTGTGTGTGTGTGTGTGTGTGTGTGTGTGTGTGTGTGTGTGTGTGTGGTGTGTGTGTGTGTGTGTGTGTGTGTGTGTGTGTGTGTGTGTGTGTGTGTGTGTGTGTGTGTGTGTGTGTGTGTGTGTGTGTGTGTGTGTGTGTGTGTGTGTGTGTGTGTGTGTGTGTGTGTGTGTGTGTGTGTGTGTGTGTGTGTGTGTGTGTGTGTGTGTGTGTGTGTGTGTGTGTGTGTGTGTGTGTGTGTGTGTGTGTGTGTGTGTGTGTGTGTGTGTGTGTGTGTGTGTGTGTGTGTGTGTGTGTGTGTGTGTGTGTGTGTGTGTGTGTGTGTGTGTGTGTGTGTGTGTGTGTGTGTGTGTGTGTGTGTGTGTGTGTGTGTGTGTGTGTGTGTGTGTGTGTGTGTGTGTGTGTGTGTGTGTGTGTGTGTGTGTGTGTGTGTGTGTGTGTGTGTGTGTGTGTGTGTGTGTGTGTGTGTGTGTGTGTGTGTGTGTGTGTGTGTGTGTGTGTGTGTGTGTGTGTGTGTGTGTGTGTGTGTGTGTGTGTGTGTGTGTGTGTGTGTGTGTGTGTGTGTGTGTGTGTGTGTGTGTGTGTGTGTGTGTGTGTGTGTGTGTGTGTGTGTGTGTGTGTGTGTGTGTGTGTGTGTGTGTGTGTGTGTGTGTGTGTGTGTGTGTGTGTGTGTGTGTGTGTGTGTGTGTGTGTGTGTGTGTGTGTGTGTGTGTGTGTGTGTGTGTGTGTGTGTGTGTGTGTGTGTGTGTGTGTGTGTGTGTGTGTGTGTGTGTGTGTGTGTGTGTGTGTGTGTGTGTGTGTGTGTGTGTGTGTGTGTGTGTGTGTGTGTGTGTGTGTGTGTGTGTGTGTGTGTGTGTGTGTGTGTGTGTGTGTGTGTGTGTGTGTGTGTGTGTGTGTGTGTGTGTGTGTGTGTGTGTGTGTGTGTGTGTGTGTGTGTGTGTGTGTGTGTGTGTGTGTGTGTGTGTGTGTGTGTGTGTGTGTGTGTGTGTGTGTGTGTGTGTGTGTGTGTGTGTGTGTGTGTGTGTGTGTGTGTGTGTGTGTGTGTGTGTGTGTGTGTGTGTGTGTGTGTGTGTGTGTGTGTGTGTGTGTGTGTGTGTGTGTGTGTGTGTGTGTGTGTGTGTGTGTGTGTGTGTGTGTGTGTGTGTGTGTGTGTGTGTGTGTGTGTGTGTGTGTGTGTGTGTGTGTGTGTGTGTGTGTGTGTGTGTGTGTGTGTGGGTGTGTGTGTGGGTGTGTGTGTGTGTGGGTGTGTGTGGGTGTGTGTGTATGTTTGTGTGCACACAGGAGAACTCATAAGGTTGATATAGTTACCTACACTCAACACAAATTCCGAATTGGTCACCTGGTGTTTTACAATATTTGGAGCAAACTAATAACCATAATGGTAAATATATTCATATTATCTTATTTCATACGTTTTATTACAGATCGTTATGCAATGAATTGTTGTATAATCTGGAATGATATGCATTAAATGGCAAAATGAAGTTATTTATATTGTATGTTTATTAGTTGGTACCAAATATTATAAAACACCAGGTGACCGATTACAAATTTTGTTGAGTATTTTATTGATGACACTTTTGTGTATATCTGGAAAGTTGGTATAGGAGAACGTGATATGTGTGTTGGATAAATCAGTCAAGGCGTGTAGTCAGGACATAGCCTGGGAACAGGCATTGATATATTTTGCCGTGTCAGTCATATAAATATATTTTATTAACAAGAGATCATTAATTGGGCCGTATTGAGTATCTTATAATAACGATGTCAACAGACTGGAACTCAGGCTAGTCCGGGCAGTCAGCTACTCCCATTAACTACGCACCACTGTAAACAATAATCATTTGTTCTCCTGTCAAATACCAACACGGGTGTTTACATCTCTCTCAGTACTAGTATCTAGTTGTGTATTGTTTGCTTAAAATGCTTATTACAGGTATACCTTTCTTTGCTCCATCTTCGTCATTTTTCTTGATCAACATGTATCTTGGACTTTCTGGACACAGTGGGAACAACAATAGACAAACTAGAGAGGGGAGAGCATTGAAGGCAAACAATATAGGCCATGAATTCCATCCACCTGTAAAAATAAAGGAAGGTATCTGTTAAATTGGGTACAACTGCTGCTAGTTATTGGATTCAGAAACATATCCCATATGTAACAGGACAAATGAAACGAGTCGAGATAATTACAAAATTAATCACTCAGGGTCTGTTGGTTGTTTTTATTGGCGTTCATTTTTCGTCGCTATCAGTTGCCCATATGAGCAACACCTACGGAAGAGATTAGTTATTTTATATTCTGGAGGATCGTGCAATGATAGAGACAGAGACCAATTCCAGAGTCTCCTCTGGTTCATTTACATGCACGGCATAAAGCAACGACACGAGACAAGGAACTCCGGTTTCCTCTCACACGAATGACCACATTTTACGGTTTCGAAATTAAAGTCAAGCCAAAATAGAAAACTTGTTAGCAATTATATTATGCAATAGACAGTGGTAAACATGTTTGAATTGCAGTTTTATGAATTCTTGAATAATATAACCATGTACAACGATTTCAAACCATGGAATACAAGCCTGGTGAGACATACCGGACAGATCTGGTAGTCCAAGAATCTGGGACCACAGAATGCCGATGGTAATGAACAGTTGATGGCATGTTCCAACAGCACCTCGGATTTTCTTTGGTGATATTTCAGCGAGGTAGAGCGACGCTAAACTAACGTTGATTCCTGGAAAGACACGTGTAAATGTATTCACGCAAGAAAGGACAAATGATAAACTGAAGAACATTAAGATACGCATGCTAATTCCGAATGTGTGAACAATCGCAACGGCTACAGCACAGCGAAATTACACTTTAATGCCGCCAATTTTAATAAAACATACAAACAATTTCTGTGATCTTTTGATATTCAATTATTCATATTCCACCCTTAATGAAACGTTGCAGACAAATGATTAAAATGCACATAACATCCTGTTTTTAGTCTGACATGTCTGGCAGTTTTCTGAATTTAGGGACAGACAGGATTTTTAATAAAATCTTAAGAATATGTACTATTTATGAATTACCCCCCTTTAGGAATGTTTAGTATGTTGTCATAGAATAAATTGTTAAAGTTAAAAAAAAAATCCAAAGGAATTATGTGTTATACGTTTATTTATCGTCGCTACCGGTTGCCCATATGAGCGATGTCTCCTGAAGAGTTTAGTCATTTTAAATTGTTGGAGGATAGTGCAATGATACAGACAGAGACCCAACTCCAGAGACTCCTCTGGTTCTTTTACGTGCACGGTGTACAATACCGACACGAGACCTCGGTTTAAAGTCGCATCTGAAAGACTGTTAATTTTATTAGGGTCATATGGGGGGTCGAACCTGCGATCCCTGGATTACAGGTCCAGCGTGTTACCACTGGACTACAGATCTGAAGATGTCATGTTGCTACTTTTTTAAATACAACAAATTGGTAGTTTATGAATTCTGAATACTTGTATGATAGATCAAGTACATATCCTAAATCTGAAAAGAAATATCACATACACCAGAAAGGGTGGAGGTAATGTTCGTGTGTTAACAAACAGTATGTATATTCTGTTACACGCATGAGGTAATTAGATACATTGTAAGTACAATCAAGGCGTTGTCAATACATTCAAAACCTATTGGATAAAGCAGCTGGGGGTTACACTTATTAAATCAGGAATACATCTGACCTCATGCGAATAAAGCGTGGTTAAATCACATCCAGGTCAATGAACTGATGTATATATCTATTAATACATGCTGAATATTTTGTGTTGAATTATTTGGATATATCTCGCTACTTCACAATTACGATGCCAATGAAACATATACATGTATATATGGAGATCATATTTGAACAGAAACGAACTCATTCTCGAGCTGTTTAACATAGGATTAGTAAGGGGCTGCCAGATTTCTAGCTATGCAATATATGTCCTACTAGAATACATACCACTGTGGAGACCGACAAACATTCGTGAGATCATCAAACATTCTGGAGATTTTGTCATAGTTGGGATTCCACCAAAGATAGCAGCCAGAAACTGCAGGAATGTGATCATGATCAAACCCTTTTTCCTGCAAGTAAATTTATTTCTTTAATTTGTTTGTTAGTTTTGGGGTTCAAAGTAGCACCAACAGTAATTGCAGTACTACAATGTGGACAACATTAAAAAACTCTTCGACTCTATCAGAGTAGAGTCCATCATATCATTTATCAAGGCAATAGGAATTTATAATAAGCTGTGATATCAATTGTTAATCATGCCTTTGTAGTAATCATTCATTCATATATTACCTGTAATTAATCTTACGTCTTTATAACTTCTTAGTATTAATTTTTACGTAATGCATATACTTATATAGAATTTTATTTCATACACTCGACAATAAACATAACTTTAATGCGCGCTACATGACCTTAGATGTCGATGCGCCGTAAAACACCATTCATTCATTCATTCATTCCAACAGTGGGTCATATTGCGACTCCAGATATTATTGCTCAGAGAAGACCCCGGATGTTCCTCCGAGCAGTATTACAGGGCGTATGGGAGAACCCAAGTAGAACCACTAACCTTCTCCCTTCATGAAAGAATTCAACACTCCAGTGGGATTCGAACATGTAGCGGTTAACTGCTAGATATTTGAAACTTGGTATGTAAATAAAATATTTTACATCTAGTGATAAGCATAGTAACACAAGGGAATTCCAATCATCTGAGTTTTAAAAGTATTGTATCTGACAACGAATTATAAGAAACTATTATTATGTTGGAATTATGCATCAGAGTGACGCTATGGTGCGCTAGAGGAACCAGCCGCCCACATACATCGGCGGAGGCGACTTTAAACAACCCGGATTCGATCCTCGGACCGGGAAGTATGTGAGATTGTACGGTGGTCGCCAGATCGGACAGGTGGGTTTTCTGTGGATTCTCCGTGTTCCTCCCACACGAATGACCACATTTACGCTTTCATCCGCGCCAACGAGAGTGATTAATATAAGTTGTTAAAACTTGCTTCGCAATCGTTGTAAAATAAAGCTTAAAAAACAATCTACAATAATAGATTAGTAAACATTTAAATGATGTTTTCCTGTTATATCATGAAAATGCAACAAACGGACATTATAAATAATACATGTACTTCGTCCTCAACCTCGTTAGTACATGATTAAGCATTTAGCCAACATGATATCAGTTTACAAATGATATGTTTAGTCTGCAGTGCCTCGGCGGAGGCTACTTTAACCAAACCTACAATATTAAATTAGTAAATTATGCAACACACTGACATTTCAATAATAAGTGTACTTCGTCTTCTACCTCGTTAATACATGATTAAGCATTTATCCAACATGATATCAGTTTACAAACATTTTAATGAGATATTTGGTCTGCAGAAATGGAAAGGTTACACACTTACCGACCAAAGTAATCTGCAATCCTACCCGAGGAAAAGGCCCCGATCATTCCGAAGAAAACAAATATTGCCACGGTTATAGACCACATCAATTCGATGAAATTGTCTTCATCCATTTCTGAAACGAAGAAACATGAACTCCATGAGAATCTTGATAGTGTACAGTCGAGTACAGTACAGTCAATGCAAGTTCTACATGGAAACAACAACTGCAACAAGATGGTCACATGTACCGTGCCTCTCAATTGTCTCAATTGATTTAATGGCATACCGTCAAATAAAGTCGAATTTCATGATCGTATTGGTCGTTTCTTCAAATATATCAGTTTATGTAATTTCAGTTTCATACATAAATACAACAGAAGCCAACTGTTGCATGCAGTTTATTTAATTGCATACTTTACACTCTCACTAATTCAACATCTAGACTGTAAAGGTGTCAGATTGGCAGAGTATACACATGTATATATAATTGACCAAATATAATAGTAAATTATGTCGAGGTCAACCTCCACAACGTGCACGTCGAGACCTAGCCACGTCCCGCAGTAGCAGTGTATTCAAGACCTCGTTTCTTCGACACAGACTCGGATCCGCGTATAGGTTTGGCATGAGGGGAACAGCCCGGGGATACCTTGATGTTACGAAGACCATTGAAGAGGGTATCAGAGACGGTTTCTGCTACTGTGGGAAGACACATGTGACCCTAACATGAATCCCGTTATTCGAAAGGATCAAGCACCATACAAGGACGTGTCACCATGGACCAGAGGAAGAAGATGCCTTACTCCTGATGTCACCAGAAGAGAGGTAGGAAATATAAACGCCTTAGAGAAACCAGTCAACCACATGCGTCAGCGGTGGCGACTTTAAACAAACCTACAAGATTAGATTAGTAAATTATGTCATTTAAATGATTGTGCTTAATATTGCTTTGTGATCTTGATGATATTACGAATCCAGGGCTCGCAGGTTCGATTCTACGTCTGACACTAATCATAGTAGAAGTCTTTTAGATCGAGGTCTCGTGTTGGTGCACGTACAATAACCACAGGAGACTCTGGAATGGATCTCTGTCTGTATTATTGCACTATCCTCAAACATCTAAAATCTCTAAACTCCTCAGGAGGCGTCGCTCATATGGGCAACAGGTAGCGACGATAAATAAACATAAAACATACACACACACACACATACACACACAGTGATTGTCCTTACCCTTTTCAGTTCTTGCCAGTAGAGGATCACGTACTATAGGGGCAGCTGTTGTTAATGTGGACACATTACCATTAACTGTATAGTTAGGGCCCTGTGTCGGATTTACCACGCTCACAGTTAGTGTGGTTGTTGTTAAGCTGGAATTCTGCACTTCCGTGTAATATAGACTTCTATCTTCATGCTTATAAATAGTTTCTTTACCGTTTCGTGCAAGGTACACTTGTGAATAAAACGCTTTTATTAGCTGTAAAATAAAAATACATTATTATTGTCTTGATTTGACACGAATACACGGTTTTAATTCATGCTTGGGAAGTATGGGGTTGCGAAGTCACGATAGCATACTATTATACAGATATTTACATTTTAGCTACACACCTCTAAATATGCTTACAAACGGTGTAGAGCCGGCTCACCAGTGGTCCGGTGACTTTGGATTGCAAATCCAAGAATCCAAGGTTCGATAACCCGCCTGACCATAATAATATTGACTGCCTGTCAGACCGAGATCTCGTGTATCGGTGCATTTCAGACACCGACGGGCACAGTAGAACAGCGTTTTTCTGCAAACCAGCCGGATAGGTTACTCACATGAAATAATTAGACACAATTGTTGGGGATTCGAACCGATAGCGGTGAGTGGCACGATATTTGAAATCAATGGCATTAATCACTCTGCTGCTGAGAACATTACTACATACAGTCCCACCTCCCCAAACGTCACCTCCCAGGAGCGACACCCTCTTTATAATGTCGCTTTTATTCCCTCCCGTTGGATTTAGTTCGCACAATGTACCATTATAATTTTATGTGTTATCTGTATAGTGTATGTACATTGCTGATACATAAAGAAAAACGAAATGTACTATTTTGCGTTACCTTAGCTGGCGAATTAATAACACCAATGTTGTAACCATACAAGAAGGAATTTCCAAATACGCAAACTACTATGCTGAAGAACAGCCATTTCGTCATCTGCGGCTCTCTTTCCATTCGCTGAAACAAAGTATAAAACGTAGTATTCATTGGCTGAAACAAAGTATAAAACGTAGTATTCACAATTAGTTCAAAAGGATCTATAGCCCAGTGGTAACACGCTGGACTGCTAATCCAGGGATCGCAGGTTCGATCCCCCGTCTGACCCTAATAAAATTAACAGTCTTTCAGATGGGACGTTAAACCGAGGTCTCGTGTCGGTGCTTTACACCGTGCACGTAAAAGAACCAGAGGAGACTCTGGAATGGGTCTCTGTCTGTATCATTGCACTATCCTCCAAAATCTAAAATGACTAATATCTTCAGGAGGCGTCGCTCATATGGGCAACCGGTAGCGACGATAAATAAACGTAAAATAAAATAGTTCAAAAGGGACCTCATTTCCCTAATGAGTTACAGTTTGTCGACAATCTAATGACCCAGGGTGACCCTCCGAGCAGTATCTCATCCACGGACGGGTACCCTGGTACAACCATCGACCTTCCCCCAAGCTAACGTAATAGCTACCTTACTTGAATGAACTAGATACACCCTTTGGAATTCGAACTGGACCTCACACCTGAACCGAACACGCTAAAACTACGCCGTAACAGCTCTACCACAGCGCTATCACCGTTCTACTACCGCGCTATCACCGCTCTACTACCGCGCTGTCACCGCTCTACTACCGCGCTATCACGACTTCCTTTCTTCGATTGATATTATCTCTTATAATGCAACGATATTTAAGATTAGTATGACAGTAAAAGTGATGTGTGTAAATGGTTCGCAGTGCATTATGCCCCTACTCGCGCGTGGTCTTATATTTGACAGTGAACATACTCGCGCGTGGTATGGAGTTCACCGTATATTTGACAGTGAACATACTCGCGCATGGTATGGAGTTCACCGTATATTTGACAGTGAACATACTCGCGCGTGGTATGGAGTTCACCATATATTTGACAGTGAACCTACTCGCGTAGTGTATGGAAGATGAAAAGACGTTCACAGTGTATTTAACAGTGACCCTACTGGCGTAGTGTATGCCAGATGAAAAAACCTTCGCCGTATATTTTGCCAGTGACCCTACTAGTGTATGATATGCCAAATGAAAAAACCTTCGCCGTATATTTTGCCAGTGACCCTACTCGCCCAATGTATGCCATATGCATCTTAACATGCAGTCTAGACATGTTCTGGGCATGCAATGAATACATCTCGAATATATATGCCATGCTCCTCGAGAGACAATCATGGTCTGGGAGTGTTCACCGTGGTGCATACTTGCCAACATGATGGATTAGTGCGTCTAGAATGATACCAGTAACAACCAGTTCGTAGCTGTTGTTCATTTTGAGTTTCAAGTCACTCGGATAGCCCAGGTCATATGGTGTTTACAGACGGATATGTAGTCCAGTGGTAACACGCTGGACTGGTATTCCAGGGATCGCAGGTTCGATCTCCCGTCTGACCCTAATAAAATTAAGTCTTTCAGATGGGACGTTTAACCGAGGTCTCGTGTCGGTGCTTTACACCGTGCACGTAAAAGAACAAGAGGATACTCTGGAATGGGTCTCTGTTTGTATCATTGCACTATCCTCCAAAATGACTAATATCTTCAGGAGGCGTCGCTCATATGGGCAACCGGTAGCGACGATAAATAAACGTAAAATAAAATAGTTCAAAAGGGACCTCATTTCCCTAATGGGTTACAGTTTGTCTTGGTTTAGGCTTTTTTTTAAAAGTGGAAACCAACATTTCGACTCTAATGACCCAGGGTGACCCTCCGAGCAGTATCTCATCCACGGACGGGTACCCTGGTACAACCATCGACCTTCCCCCAAGCTAACGTAATAACTACCTTACTTGAATGAACTAGATACACCCTGTGGAATTCGAACTGGACCTCACACCTGAACCGAACACGCTACAACTACGCCATAACAGCTCTACCACAGCACTATCACCGCGCTATCACCGCTCTACTACCGCGCTGTCACCGCTCTACTACCGCGCTATCACGACTTCCTTTCTTCGATTGATATTATCTCTTATAATGCAACGATATTTAAGATTAGTATGACAGTAAAAGTGATGTGTGTAAATGGTTCGCAGTGCATTTGCCCCTACTCGCGCGTGGTCTTATATTTGACAGTAAACATACTCGCGCGTGGTATGGAGTTCACCGTATATTTGACAGTGAACATACTCGCGCGTGGTATGGAGTTCACCGTATATTTGACAGTGAACATACTCGCGCGTGGTATGGAGTTCACCATATATTTGACAGTGAACCTACTCGCGTAGTGTATGGAAGATGAAAAGACGTTCACAGTGTATTTTAACAGTGACCCTACTGGCGTAGTGTATGCCAGATGAAAAAACCTTCGCCGTATATGTTGCCAGTGACCCTACTAGTGTATGATATGCCAGATGAAAAAACCTTCGCCGTATATTTTGCCAGTGACCCTACTCGCCCAATGTATGCCAGATGCATCTTAACATGCAGTCTAGACATGTTCTGGGCATGCAATGAATACATCTCGAATATATATGCCATGCTCCTCGAGAGACAATCATGGTCTGGGAGTGTTCACCGTGGTGCATACTTGCCAACATGATGGATTAGTGCGTCTAGAATGATACCAGTAACAACCAGTTCGTAGCTGTTGTTCATTTTGAGTTTCAAGTCACTCGGATAGCCCAGGTCATATGGTGTTTACAGACGGATATGTAGTCCAGTGGTAACACGCTGGACTGGTATTCCAGGGATCGCAGGTTCGATCTCCCGTCTGACCCTAATAAAATTAAGTCTTTCAGATGGGATGTTTAACCGAGGTCTCGTGTCGGTGCTTTACACCGTGCACGTAAAAGAACAAGAGGATATTCTGGAATGGGTCTCTGTCTGTATCATTGCACTATCCTCCAAAATCTAAAATGACTTATTTCTTCAGGAGGCGTCGCTAATATGGGCAACGGGTAGCGACGATAAATAAACGTAAAACACACAAATATGGCGTTCATTTGGTGCTTGGTGGAGGAAGGTGTCACTCTTAGCAGTATTTCAGGCACGGACGGGAACCAGAGTTGAACCACCGACCTTCCGCATGCCAGCTGGATAGCTTCCTCGCATGAAATGATTCAACAACCCTAGTGGGGTTAGAACCTACAATGGTGTTGGGCAAATAATATGAATTCAAAGACCATACAGCCGGTACAGTACCCACTCGGTTGACGATAGGAAGTGTATTGATACATTATTAATGGGTAGCCGGTACTGTGGGTGCCGGAAACTTACTCCAGAGTTACCTTTGATATTTAATATATCCCTAAAATGTTCATTAGAGTGGTGGAACATATGCTCGGCGTATTTGTCCATTTACACCCGTAGTTAAAATAGTTATATAGTTCTAGGCTAATTTCGCTGAAGCATGGTTCAATAGCATTCCATTGCGTGTATCGGTAGCCTGATGCAACTGTCATGTGACTGGTCCAGCAGACGGATATAAATTTAAAAAATCATTGGGAGAATACTTCCACAGATGGATCTGTAGTCCAGTGGTAACACGCTGGACTGATAATCCAGGGATCGCAGGCTCGATCCCCCATCTGACCCTAATAAAATTAACAATCTTTCAGATGGGACATTAAACCGAGGTCTCGTGTCGGTGCACGTAAAAGAACCAGATGAGACTCTGGCATGGGTCTCTGTCTGTATCATTGCACTATCCTCCAAAATCTAAAATGACTAATCTCTTCAGGAAGCATCGCTCATATGGACAACAGGTAACGACGATAAATAAACGTAAATCATACATAGAGAATATTTCCACTGAAACTGGTACTGAAATTCAGGTAGCTATCCGAATTAAAAAATCTACAACAACCCAACTACTTTCTCTACCATTTCTGATTATCACCAATAAACGTTTTTATTCACTGATGTTACTATATCAAAATAAGTTATTCAACAAGTTATGGCACATAAATAAAGGTATAGGTGCCGTGAATTCGCGAGTTCCTCATATAAACGGGTGCCGTTGCGATAGCTGAATTGAGCAGCAAGGTCACGTGATGTAGCTAAAAGTGTCAACAAAGAGTTTTTTGAAAGTTGTTTTCCCGACTTAAGATAATAATAATATACGACAAGCGCAATATAGCATTTTTTACTGGCCATTATATGAGGGATTTATGCCGAGCATAGGTTCCACCACTCTAAATGTTCTAAAATACAATTCATTAAAACCGATCACCCAGTAACTCGTAAACTGTTAAACTTTAAAACTAGACGCACCTCTTTTTTGCAGTCACTAGTGCATTCGTATCTATTTAGTATTTACACAGCCTTCCATCTAACTGTATACTCCCTTTTCCAGTCCATAGGAATGGGTGACTCACTGACTTGCGTCAAATGATATGTCTTGTTAAAACAAAAACAGACGTTACAAATGGCGTTTAATATCAAAGGGAGATAAATATTACTAGCGTGGTTAACACGGTATTGCACTGGTATGAATTTTGTGGATCAATGTGGGTCACTTGTTGGTACAAGAACCCGTGACCAAGTGCTTACATATAGGACGTTCAGCCTCACAATCCATGCCCGTGAGTTTGAATTCCTGGAGAGGCTAATTAATATAGCCGATCTATAATAAGAGGATATTAATTTTTTTTTTTTTTTTTTGGTTGTTTCAGTGTATGGTTATTATATTTCACAGAACGAACATTGAAAGTAGAATCTATTATTATCATCACGAGTGGTGCTAGCATACAGTCATGTCATGTCCGATTAGCGCAGTAGTTAGCGCGCTCGCTTCTCACTAATGCAGCATGGGTTCGATCCTCGGATCGGGAAGTATGTGAGATGGTACGGTGGTCGCCAGATCTGACAGGTGGCTTTTATCCGGGTACTCCGGTTTCCTCCCACACGAATGACCACATATACGCTTTCATCAGCTTCGCAATCGTTGTAAAATAAATAAAGTTTAAACTTTTAAACAGTCATGTAATTAGATGTTATTACGTGGGTTGTTTCATATCAGCATAGAATAGATATCGACCCGAGGCAACTTGAGATCGAAATTTGAACATTTAATAATCAAAAGTATGCTCTCCATTTATCAGGTATGTCAACTTTGCCACACTGAGACGCTACGGAAATAAACAAACTAGCACCGAGTGCGAATGCGTTATTTCTCAGGAACTAGTTATGATACGGCTTTTTCTGGTTTGATACGGGCTCGTGTAATAAATATTAAGCAAAAATCAAATCAACGCACTAATTACAGACGGATATGTAGTCCAGTGGTAACACGCTGGACTGGTAATCCAGGTATCGCAGGTTCGATCCCCCGTCTGACCCTAATAAAATTAACAATCGTTCAGATGGGACGTTTAACCGAGGTCTCGTGTCGGTGCTTTACAACGTGCACGTAAACGAACCAGAGGATACTCTGGAATGGGTCTCTGTCTGTATCAATGCACTATCCTCCAAATATCTAAAATAACTAATCTCTTCAGAAGGCGTCGCTCATATGGGCAACCGGTAGCGACGATAAATCAACGTAAAAAAACAAACAAAAAATGCATTAATTGTAAAGTTATAGTATTAGTTACATGTATTGAAATTCCATTGTACTTTTGATTAGTTTATCCAAATTTAATTTAGCTCGATTGCGAAACAAGTTATTACAACGTTATATCAATCGCTCTCGAGACCTCATTCCTGATGGAATCCATCGTTACGAGGGAGAGAGAAGATGCAATGTGGAATTCTAGTGCCTTGCGTAAAGGATTGTGCACACTCATATCGGCTACAACTTGTCATTCGCACCACTGCGCTCTCACGACTTCCTTGTGTATTTTGTTTGTAAATCGTTTGCTATAACTAGCTCTAGTCGTTACAAGTGTGCCCTTATGCAAGACACTTAAGTTCCGCATTGCCCTTTTCTCTCCCTCACGGCAATGGATGCCATCGGGAATGAGGTATCGAGAACGATTACTATAATGGTGTAAAAACTTGTTGCGCAAGTTAAACTAAATTAAATATTTATGGTGGCATATTGAATGTAATAAGCACATTGCATTAAAAATTAAATACGACTAGCCATCCAAAACGACGATAAATAAACGTATCCCCAACCAATTGTGAATCTCTACACACCTGCGTCTACGAACCACTTAAGATTAAAGAGTCTATATTGTAACATCCTGGTTACGTTTTCATTCACAAGTTATAGAACGTCACTCACGCATTTAAACAAGTGTTATTCATTCATTCATTCAAACATTCAAACATTCATCCATTCACGTAATACAACTGTATAGCCAATCATGGGTAGGGGTGGTTTTATTTACCAACTGTGCTCTTTATTAACGTACAAATAATACATTGTATTATAAATGTCAATTAATGTCAAGATTTGTGAGAACATTAAACCGACATTACATCGCAAAAACAAATAAAATGCATTTTTCGCGTATAAATGCATTGCTACTACAAATTCGAATACATTCGAACACTAACACTGAATCAATAAACGTCTACCAACTTTCAAAATTTAAAATAGGATTTCATATAACGGTCATCCATGCTCCTGAATTGACGTTTGTGTGTAATCGTAGTCAATACTAAACGTGAGATAATGTCGTTTAGAGATACTTTAGCTAAGATTAGTCTACAAAAAAATATGCATAGGCACAATTCTGGGATATAACGGGAAATATGTACATGTACCATAAATCGTGTTATTCAGGATACACAAGTTGTATTACGCATGGATGCCTACCCTATTTACATTATTTTGTTATGTCAACAAACCGCGTATACGACGTTTGTTTATTAGCTGAAATACTTGCAAATATTTGATTTTTTTTTATACCATACAATAGGAAAATACATTCTGTAGAAATTTGCGTTTTCACTGATGTAGTGTCGCTTTAACCAACTCTATTGGAATATGTATATCGTAATTACTTCCGGGAGAAGGACATGAGCTGGATCTATTCTACACGCGGAGTCTCGCAGACTATTACATGTATTTAGACAACGACCATATTGTTTTGTACGACACACTGCTGCACGACAGATGCGAGAGAACACACATATAATCTACATCTACATATTACCCCCCCCCCCCAACACACAATACTGAGTATGTGTATTTTACGTTTATTTATCGTCGCTACCGGTTGTCCATATGAGCGACGCCTCCTTGAGAGATTAGTCATTTGAGATATTTGAATGATAGTACAATGATAGACCTATTACAGTGTCTGATCTAGTTCCTTTACGTGCACTGTGTAAAGCACCGACACGAGACCTCGGTTTAAAGTCCCCATCTGAAAGACTGATCATTTTATTAGAGTCAGACGGGGGATCGAACCTTTAAGAGGCGTCGCTCATATGGACAACCGGTAGCGACGATAAATAAACGTAAAACACACACTCATGTTGCCAGATCATTTCCACATCGTCAAACATACTATAGTTCTATACTCACGCGTCTGTGTAAATTACGAGCGTTTCCATTCATCTCCATATTATAAATTAAATTATGTAAACAAAATTGACCTAGTTTATAAATTACTAATAACAATAAATATTAGAATATATCCACTCAATTTCTGACCAATCACTAGTGATGCAATCATGAACTTGAAGCGTGATCGCAAAACTCTTACTGCATATATACCAAGTCCGTGACATTTCAAAACGTACACGTATTCGATTTGCCAATTGGTATAGATCTACGCGCGTCAGTAACTGAGTATTGCGTCAGCAAAGTGCCCTTGTAATACATTGCACATATTGCTTTGTTTATTTTCAATTCTTGAAACGTTGACATTTATCAAATCCAATGATTGTTTTGGAAATATTTGTATTTTAATGTTACACCTAACGTTTACTCTCAAGCTAAAATCAAGTACATTTTGTTCATAATTTTATGAGGAACATTATAAATACGTATCAATCAAAAGGACACTGATTTTATTGT
Source organism: Archivesica marissinica (assembly GCA_014843695.1). Classification (NCBI taxonomy): domain Eukaryota; kingdom Metazoa; phylum Mollusca; class Bivalvia; order Venerida; family Vesicomyidae; genus Archivesica; species Archivesica marissinica. The sequence goes on from CM026401.1 coordinate 54,348,823, forward strand.
GACCAGGTTTTGAAAATGGATTTTTCAGATAACTGTAAAATGTTCATCAGTTGGACTTACATATGAATGAACATCACACATTCTCTTGGAGGTATTCTAGAAATAACATCAGTTATATTCGATGATTTCCGGATTAGAAGCTACATGCTTTGGGTCAGACGATGGATCGAATCTGCGATCCCTGGATTACCAGTCCAGCGTGTTACCACTGGACTACATATCCGCCTGTGTTTCATGTATAATTGATTCTTAGGCCTACAGAGTGCGCCGATTGCCCTTGCATCCCCCTGGCCATTGTACGCGACGAATGTCGATTTTAATTAATGAATCGGACCTCATTGCGCTTAGATATCAACACAATTGACAGTGAAATGCTTTTTTTAATTACTAAATATCAGTCAATTGGTCTAATCATTTAGTACTTAAAAAAAATGTCATGGTAAATTGTGTTGATAATTGAAAATCGAAACTCGTCGCGCACAGTGGTCAAGGGTGCAGGCGAGTACATGTTTCTATGCATCGGCTACACGTGACAAAATGTGATTTCTATTTCAAATAAAATAACGATTATTATTCGTATTTCTATTACTGCGCATCAATCATTTTCTGGTTATTATTGGGAGGTCAGTCTGCTGTTTTTTTCACACGTTAACGATTATAGGCTGAGGCAGTAACGACATATACAATTGGCAGTAATCTTGGAACAATTGGCAGTAATCTGGGCATTAGGGTTAGGGCTAAATTTGATCTTCAATTGAAGAGTATTCTACTATTCAGTTTTAGTTGTCTGCCACCTGTTTTGTGGGCTTACTGCATCTAGTGTAAGAACCAGTAATCTAGGGATCGCAGGTTCGATCCCCCGTCTGACCATAATACAATTCGTTCAGCTGGGACTTTAAACCGAGGTCTCGTGTCGGTGCTTTACACCCTGCACGTAAAAGAACCAGAGGAGACTCTGGACTGGGTCTCTGTCTGTATCATTGCACTATCCTCCAAACTTCTAAAATGACTAATCTCTTCAGGAGGCGTCGTTCATATGGGCAACCGGTAGCGACGATAAATAAACGTAAAACACACACACAAGAACCAGTAGGACTACTCAACTCCCTGTTATTGATATAATTTGATGCACAAGCTATTGGATTGATTAAATACTGTTGATGTCAATAGTAAATATATATATAAACATATACTCAAATATTTATCCTCATTAAGAAAATAACGCGTTCCTAGCACAATATATTCTGGAAATAGTGCCTTGTATTAGTTGTTACCCCCATGGCGCCTCTTACCAAAGGGAAACAACTCTCACGAAATTGAATAATTACTGTACACGACTATGGCAGTATTACATATATTACACCACGATTCCCCTTTAATAATGCATTATAAACGATACAGTGAGTGCATGCACCGATGCGCTTTAAACGTCTTTAATTCGTATCGATTGAAAAGATTGACACTATACTATTCTCGTCTGCCTATCCCCACATAGTAGCGGGAACTATTTCATCATTCTACACCGACTAACTCACGTATATTGATTTTCCCATTAACAACTGTGCTACGTGCAGTTTGTATCGGCAAGCCACAATGTTTAAAGTGCATTCCCGAAACAAAGACCGAGCCCCCACCCACAGTGTCAACAGCTGGGGCGTAGCTTGGGTTTGATATATATGTGTAGGCACCACTAGAGTAGAGTGGTCCGGGGGTAGGCCTATCTTCCCCGACATATTTGGAACGTCTACATAGCTGTAGCTGTTTTCTGAGGTATTTAAAGGCATGGTTTGACGAGAAACAAGGAACATATTCTGAAAATCTTATGTTATCAATTAAGAATAAATGAAATACCGACTTATTTTCATCAGCACATCATGCACCTCCAGCATATTTTCACATTATCTATTTTCAATTTTTGAAAAAGATGTGTGCACATGACTATAAGGAGCTACGCCACTGAACAGAGATCAAATTAGTAACTAAGGGTTTAGGTATGAGGATGTACATGTCATTAACAATATATGCAGCCTATATTAGATATTTACATTATTTAAATAATTCAAAATTTCGCATAAAAGGAAACATGTAGTACTTAGACCTATGTCGGGGCTCGTGTTGGACACATATGTGTGTAATACGTTTATTTATCGTCGCTATCGTCTCCCATATGAGCGACGTCTCCTGAAGAGATTAGTCATTTTAGATTTTTGGAGGATAGTGTAATGATACAGACAGAGACCCATTCCAGAATGTCCTCTGGTTCTTTTACGTGCACAGTGTAAAGCTCCGACACGAGACCTCGGTTAATATTATTAGGGTCAGACGGGGGATCGAACCTGCGATCCATGGATTCGCAGTCCAGCGTGTTAACCCCAAATGTGTATCTAATTTATAAACTTGAAGCGTCGGCTGTCTGAAAATATTGGCCAATGAAATGTCCTCAACATTATACATTTTAAACATTGACATATATATAAATCACCTGATTGCACATTCCAGTACAATACATTATAGTGAAGAAATAAGAAATGTTCGTATATATACACTGAAACCACGTAAATATATATAAAGGCTGGAGTTGGCAAAGATTCAAATACGATTTTACGATGATGCAATCCTTGCTCATACATTATTGAACGTATAATTAATAACCTGATTCAAGCAAAGTGGTTAACATGCTGGACTGGTAATCCAGGGATCGCAGGTTCGATCCCCCGTCTGACCATAATAAAATTAACAGTCTTTCAGATGGTACTTTAAAACGAGGTATCGTGTCGGTGTTGTACACCGTGCACGTAAAGAAACCAGAGGAGACTCTGGAATGGGTATCTGTCTGTATCGTTACACTATCCTCCAAATATCTAAACTGACTAATCTCTTCCGGAGGCGTCGCTCATATGAGCAACCGGTAGCGACGATAAATAAACGTAAAAACACACACACAAACCACGTAAAATATATATAACGTAGGCCGAGTTGGCAAAGATTCAAATACGATTTTACGATGATGCAATCCTTGCTCATACGTTATTGAACGTGTAATTAATAACCTGATTCAAGCAAAGTGGTTAACATGCTGGATTGGTAATCCAGGGATCGCAGGTTCGATCCCCCGTCTGACCATAATAAAATTAACAGTCTTACAGATGGTACTTTAAAACGAGGTATCGTGTCGGTGCTGTACACCGTGCACGTAAAGGAACCACAGGAACTCTGGAATGGGTATCTGTCTGTATCGTTACACTATCCTCCAACAATCTAAAATGACTAATCTCTTCCGGAGGCGTCGCTCATATGGGCAACCGGTAGCGACGATAAATAAACGTTAAAACACACAACCACGTAAAATATATATAACGTAGGCCGAGTTGGCAAAGATTCAAATACGATTTTACGATGATGCAATCCCTGCTCATACGTTATTGAACGTATAATTAATAACCTGATTCAAGCAAAGTGGTTAACATGCTGGATTGGTAATCCAGGGATCGCAGGTTCGATCCCCCGTCTGACCATAATAAAATTAACAGTCTTACAGATGGTACTTTAAAACGAGGTATCGTGTCGGTGCTGTACACCGTGCACGTAAAGGAACCACAGGAACTCTGGAATGGGTATCTGTCTGTATCGTTACACTATCCTCCAACAATCTAAAATGACTAATCTCTTCCGGAGGCGTCGCTCATATGGGCAACCGGTAGCGACGATAAATAAACGTTAAAACACACAACCACGTAAAATATATATAACGTAGGCCCAGTTGGCAAAGATTCAAATACGATTTTACGATGATGCAATCCCTGCTCATACGTTATTGAACGTGTAATTAATAACCTGATTCAAGCAAATGGGTTAACATGCTGGACTGGTAATCCAGGGATCGCGGGTTCGATCCCCCGTCTGACCATAATAAAATTAACAGTCTTTCAGATGGTACTTTAAAACGAGGTATCGTGTCGGTGCTGTACACCGTGCACGTAAAGAAACCAGAGGAGACTGGAATGGGTATCTGTCTGTATCGTTACACTATCCTCCAACAATCTAAAATGACTAATCTATTCCGGAGGCGTCGCTCATATGGGCAACCGGTAGCGACGATAAATAAACGTTAAAAACACAAACCACGTAAAATATATAACGTAGGCCGAGTTGGCAAAGATTCAAATACGATGTTACGATGATGCAATCCCTGCTCATACGTTATTGAACGTATAATAATAACCTGATTCAAGCAAAGTGGTTAACATGCTGGATTGGTAATCCAGGGATCGCAGGTTCGATCCCCCGTCTGACCATAATAAAATTAACAGTCTTTCAGATGGTACTTTAAAACGAGGTATCGTGTCGGTGCTGTACACCGTGCACGTAAAGGAACCAGAGGAGACTGGAATGGGTATCTGTCTGTATCGTTACACTATCCTCCAACAATCTAAACTGACTAATCTCTTCCGGAGGCGTCGCTCATATGAGCAACCGGTAGCGACGATAAATAAACGTAAACACACACACACACACAAACCACGTAAAATATATATAACGTAGGCCGAGTTGGCAAAGATTCAAATACGATTTTAAGATGATGCAATCCCTGCTCATACGTTATTGAACGTGTAATTAATAACCTGATTCAAGCAAAGTGGTTAACATGCTGGACTGGTAATCCAGGGATCGCGGGTTCGATCCCCCGTCTGACCATAATAAAATTAACAGTCTTTCAGATGGTACTTTAAAACGAGGTATCGTGTCGGTGTTGTACACCGTGCACGTAAAGAAACCAGAGGAGACTCTGGAATGGGTATCTGTCTGTATCGTTACACTATCCTCCAAATATCTAAACTGACTAATCTCTTCCGGAGGCGTCGCTCATATGAGCAACCGGTAGCGACGATAAATAAACGTAAAAACACACACACACAAACCACGTAAAATATATATAACGTAGGCCGAGTTGGCAAAGATTCAAATACGATTTTACGATGATGCAATCCTTGCTCATACGTTATTGAACGTGTAATTAATAACCTGATTCAAGCAAAGTGGTTAACATGCTGGACTGGTAATCCAGGGATCGCGGGTTCGATCCCCCGTCTGACCATAATAAAATTAACAGTCTTTCAGATGGTACTTTAAAACGAGGTATCGTGTCGGTGCTGTACACCGTGCACGTAAAGGAACCACATGAACTCTGGAATGGGTATCTGTCTGTATCGTTACACTATCCTCCAACAATCTAAAATGACTAATCTCTTCCGGAGGCGTCGCTCATATGGGCAACCGGTAGCGACGATAAATAAACGTTAAAACACACAACCACGTAAAATATATATAACGTAAGCCGAGTTGGCAAAGATTCAAATACGATTTTACGATGATGCAATCCCTGCTCATACGTTATTGAACGTGTAATTAATAACCTGATTCAAGCAAATGGGTTAACATGCTGGACTGGTAATCCAGGGATCGCGGGTTCGATCCCCCGTCTGACCATAATAAAATTAACAGTCTTTCAGATGGTACTTTAAAACGAGGTATCGTGTCGGTGCTGTACACCGTGCACGTAAAGAAACCAGAGGAGACTGGAATGGGTATCTGTCTGTATCGTTACACTATCCTCAACAATCTAAAATGACTAATCTATTCCGGAGGCGTCGCTCATATGGGCAACCGGTAGCGACGATAAATAAACGTTTAAACACACAACCACGTAAAATATATATAACGTAGGCCGAGTTGGCAAAGATTCAAATACGATGTTACGATGATGCAATCCCTGCTCATACGTTATTGAACGTATAATTAATAACCTGATTCAAGCAAAGTGGTTAACATGCTGGATTGGTAATCCAGGGATCGCAGGTTCGATCCCTCGTCTGACCATAATAAAATTAACAGTCTTTCAGATGGTACTTTAAAACGAGGTATCGTGTCGGTGCTGTACACCGTGCACGTAAAGGAACCAGAGGAGACTGGAATGGGTATCTGTCTGTATCGTTACACTATCCTCCAACAATCTAAACTGACTAATCTCTTCCGGAGGCGTCGCTCATATGAGCAACCGGTAGCGACGATAAATAAACGTAAAAACACACACACACACAAACCACGTAAAATATATATAACGTAGGCCGAGTTGGCAAAGATTCAAATACGATTTTAAGATGATGCAATCCCTGCTCATACGTTATTGAACGTGTAATTAATAACCTGATTCAAGCAAAGTGGTTAACATGCTGGACTGGTAATCCAGGGATCGCGGGTTCGATCCCCCGTCTGACCATAATAAAATTAACAGTCTTTCAGATGGTACTTTAAAACGAGGTATCGTGTCGGTGCTGTACACCGTGCACGTAAAGAAACCAGAGGAGACTCTGGAATGGGTATCTGTCTGTATCGTTACACTATCCTCCAACAATCTAAAATGACTAATCTCTTCCGGAGGCGTCGCTCATATGGGCAACCGGTAGCGACGATAAATAAACGTTAAAACACACAACCACGTAAAATATATATAACGTAGGCCGAGTTGGCAAAGATTCAAATACGATTTTACGATGATGCATTCCCTGCTCATACGTTATTGAACGTGTAATTAATAACCTGATTCAAGCAAATGGGTTAACATGCTGTACTGGTAATCCAGGGATCGCGGGTTCGATCCCCCGTCTGACCATAATAAAATTAACAGTCTTTCAGATGGTACTTTAAAACGAGGTATCGTGTCGGTGCTGTACACCGTGCACGTAAAGAAACCAGAGGAGACTGGAATGGGTATCTGTCTGTATCGTTACACTATCCTCCAACAATCTAAAATGACTAATCTATTCCGGAGGCGTCGCTCATATGGGCAACCGGTAGCGACGATAAATAAACGTTAAAACACACAACCACGTAAAATATATATAACGTAGGCCGAGTTGGCAAAGATTCAAATACGATGTTACGATGATGCAATCCCTGCTCATACGTTATTGAACGTGTAATTAATAACCTGATTCAAGCAAATGGGTTAACATGCTGGATTGGTAATCCAGGGATCGCAGGTTCGATCCCTCGTCTGACCATAATAAAATTAACAGTCTTTCAGATGGTACTTTAAAACGAGGTATCGTGTCGGTGCTGTACACCGTGCACGTAAAGGAACCAGAGGAGACTGGAATGGGTATCTGTCTGTATCGTTACACTATCCTCCAACAATCTAAACTGACTAATCTCTTCCGGAGGCGTCGCTCATATGAGCAACCGGTAGCGACGATAAATAAACGTAAAAACACACACACACAAACCACGTAAAATATATATAACGTAGGCCGAGTTGGCAAAGATTCAAATACGATTTTAAGATGATGCAATCCCTGCTCATACGTTATTGAACGTGTAATTAATAACCTGATTCAAGCAAAGTGGTTAACATGCTGGACTGGTAATCCAGGGATCGCGGGTTCGATCCCCCGTCTGACCATAATAAAATTAACAGTCTTTCAGATGGTACTTTAAAACGAGGTATCGTGTCGGTGCTGTACACCGTGCACGTAAAGAAACCAGAGGAGACTGGAATGGGTATCTGTCTGTATCGTTACACTATCCTCCAACAATCTAAAATGACTAATCTATTCCGGAGGCGTCGCTCATATGGGCAACCGGTAGCGACGATAAATAAACGTTTAAACACACAACCACGTAAAATATATATAACGTAGGCCGAGTTGGCAAAGATTCAAATACGATGTTACGATGATGCAATCCCTGCTCATACGTTATTGAACGTATAATTAATAACCTGATTCAAGCAAAGTGGTTAACATGCTGGATTGGTAATCCAGGGATCGCAGGTTCGATCCCTCGTCTGACCATAATAAAATTAACAGTCTTTCAGATGGTACTTTAAAACGAGGTATCGTGTCGGTGCTGTACACCGTGCACGTAACGGAACCAGAGGAGACTGGAATGGGTATATGTCTGTATCGTTACACTATCCTCCAACAATCTAAACTGACTAATCTCTTCCGGAGGCGTCGCTCATATGAGCAACCGGTAGCGACGATAAATAAACGTAAACACACACACACACAAACCACGTAAAATATATATAACGTAGGCCGAGTTGGCAAAGATTCAAATACGATTTTAAGATGATGCAATCCCTGCTCATACGTTATTGAACGTGTAATTAATAACCTGATTCAAGCAAAGTGGTTAACATGCTGGACTGGTAATCCAGGGATCGCGGGTTCGATCCCCCGTCTGACCATAATAAAATTAACAGTCTTTCAGATGGTACTTTAAAACGAGGTATCGTGTCGGTGTTGTACACCGTGCACGTAAAGAAACCAGAGGAGACTCTGGAATGGGTATCTGTCTGTATCGTTACACTATCCTCCAAATATCTAAACTGACTAATCTCTTCCGGAGGCGTCGCTCATATGAGCAACCGGTAGCGACGATAAATAAACGTAAAAACACACACACACAAACCACGTAAAATATATATAACGTAGGCCGAGTTGGCAGATTCAAATACGATTTTACGATGATGCAATCCTTGCTCATACGTTATTGAACGTGTAATTAATAACCTGATTCAAGCAAAGTGGTTAACATGCTGGACTGGTAATCCAGGGATCGCGGGTTCGATCCCCCGTCTGACCATAATAAAATTAACAGTCTTTCAGATGGTACTTTAAAACGAGGTATCGTGTAGGTGCTGTACACCGTGCACGTAAAGGAACCACATGAACTCTGGAATGGGTATCTGTCTGTATCGTTACACTATCCTCCAACAATCTAAAATGACTAATCTCATCCGGAGGCGTCGCTCATATGGGCAACCGGTAGCGACTATAAATAAACGTTAAAACACACAACCACGTAAAATATATATAACGTAGGCCGAGTTGGCAAAGATTCAAATACGATTTTACGATGATGCAATCCCTGCTCATACGTTATTGAACGTGTAATTAATAACCTGATTCAAGCAAATGGGTTAACATGCTGGACTGGTAATCCAGGGATCGCGGGTTCGATCCCCCGTCTGACCATAATAAAATTAACAGTCTTTCAGATGGTACTTTAAAACGAGGTATCGTGTCGGTGCTGTACACCGTGCACGTAAAGAAACCAGAGGAGACTCTGGAATGGTTCTCTGTCTGTATCGTTACACTATCCTCCAAAAATCTAAAATGACTAATCTCTTCCGGAAGCGTCGCTCATATGAGCAACAGGTAGTGACGATAAATAAACGTAAAACACACACGAAGCAAAGCTTTAAAGATATGATCGAGATAAGGGGAGAAGTGCATTGCAATATAGTGCCCATGAAAAGCCAGACATGTCAACAAAGAAGTAACAGTATATGTTTATGTTTAAACTTTATTTATTTTACGATTACGAGCCAATTATACAATCATATCCCATTACATATTATATATAGTTTCTCTACTTTTCAGCTTTAACATTACTATATAATTCCATTGTGCAGTTTTCACTTATAGTCCTATCTTTTGATTGCATTTCATTTGTATATATGCTTAAAATTTTAAACTTTATTTATTTTACAATGATTGCTAAGCAAGTTTTAACAACTAATATTAACACTCCCGTTGGCGCGGATGAAAGCGTAAATGTGGTCATGTTGTCTTTAGTGTGGGAGGAAACCGGAGTACCCGGAGAAAACCCACCTGTCCGACCTGGCGAACACCGTACCATCTCACATAATTTATTACCCGGTCTGAGGAAGTATATAAGTATATGAAGCGTGACATTGTTTGCGTTTTGTCAGACTTGAAAGGAAGGTCGGGTGTGTCTTTAATGTGATCGCAGAGTCAAACTACCTGTAGGGCAGGTAAAACCCCATTGCAGATATACAGCATTATAAATAATCTCCATCATAATTACAATAAACTCCGCCATGGACGGTCCTAAGCCCGACTGAGAAAGGAGGAAGGTTGTGCGTAGGGCCAGCACCCCTACCGTATAAAACAACAACTCGCTACAGAAACCAACATAATTACAATAGCTTATGCTTTCCCAATGAAATATGGTCCCATGAAATAGAGAATATTAGGTTACCGTCGTAAATTTGTAATATATACAGTTATTCAACTTATATTAATCACTCTCGAAACCTCATTGCTGATGGAATCCATGCCTCGCCATGGAGGAGAGCGAAGAGACAATGTGGAATTTAAATGCCTTGCCTAAGGGCACAATCGTAACGGCAGAATTAATTCTTAATTAAAATCCAAATTATTAAACATCTACTTAAAATCATGAAATAATGAAATATCCATCCCCGGGGTGAGTAGTGTGTGAGATCTGAAAGATGAGTTTTCTCCGGGTATTCCGCCCCCTCCCCACCCCCACACACACGATTGACCACATATAAGCTTTCATCGTGGCCAATATGAGTGATGAATGCAAGTTGTTAAACACTGTTTCGCAATCTGTGTAAGTTAAATAAAGTATATACACAGACCGATCTGTAGTCCAGTGGTAACACGCTGGACTGGTAATCCAGGGATCGCAGGTTCGATCCCCCGTCTGACCCTAATAAAATTAACAGTCTTTCAGATGGGACGTTAAACCGAGGTCTCTACACCGTGCACGTAAAAGAACCATAGGAGATTCTGGAATGGGTCTCTATCTGTATCATTGCACTATCCTCCAAAATCTAAAATTACTAATCTCTTCAGGAGGCGTCGCTCATATGGGCAACCGGTAGCGACGATAAATAAACGTAAAAACACACACAAGTATATACTTTATGAAACAGATTAATACAGTCATTTAGTTTAAACTTTATTTATTTTACAACGATTGCGAAGCAAGTTTTAACAACTTAATATATTAATCACTCTCGTTGGCGCGGATGAAAGCGTATAATTATGTGGTAATTCGTGTGGGAGGAAACGAGTACCCGGAGAAAACCCACATGTCTGATATGGCGACAATCGTACCACCTCATATACTTCCCGGTCGAGCTCGGGGTGCATTGGTGAGAAGCGAGCGCGCTACCCACTGCGTTAATAATACATTAAGATGCTGGGTTGTTCGGTGATGCACCATTTACCGCGTCCTGGTCACCAGCATGACAACATAAACAGTGAGGCCCGCTGCAGGGTTCAAGGGCGCGAGGTACACTCGAATTAATATTTTTTTAAACTATATTCATTTAAGCAAACAAATCCAAGAACAAAAACAAAAGAAACGAATTGTCCGACAGGTCGCTTCAGGTACGTAAGGCCCGGAGTTTGAACCCCATTATGGCCGCTACGATTGCGCCCTTAGGCAATGCATTTAAATTATACATTTTCCCTTCTCTGTGACCAGGAATGAGGTCTCGAGAGAGATTAATATAAGCTGTAAGAACTTGTTTCGCAAACGAGCTCAAATAAATTTGTAAAAAATTACGTGTATAAGCAGATGAAGTATAATGGCTTCCTGTTTACGTGTAACTTCCGCACCGGAGAGTTCAATCGACAATAGTGCAGTCACGTGTTCTCTGTGGGCTAACTATAATTGTATGTTTGTAAGTACGATAAAATGTTACACTTATATTTGTAGAATCTGTATCCGCTTTCATACCAAGATAACAGTGTTCACCGTCTGATATGCCAGAGTGGAATTTAAAATACATATTAGTTTATACACATTTATTTTAGCTCGATTGCGACAACCATAGTTCAATGGTTTTCGAGACGTCATTCCTGATGGAATCCATCGCCGAGAGTGAGAGAGAGGAGGCAATGTGGAATTACTTTTATGTCCCATAGATAGCAGGTTATATCCCCCGAGTAATCAATGGATAGCAGGTTAGATCCCACGCGCGTAATCCAGGGATCCCAGGTTCGATCCCCCCCGCTTAATGCAGGGATAGCAGGTTAGATCCCACGCGCGTAATCCAGGATCTCAGGTTCGATCCCCCGCTTAATGCAGGGATAGCAGGTTAGATCACATGCGTAATACATGGATAGCAGGCTCGGTCCCCACATAATCCAGGGATCGCAGGTTCAAGCTCCCGCTTAATGCAGGGATAGCAGGTTAGATCCCATGCGTAATACATGGATAGCAGGCTCGGTCCCCACATAATCCAGGGATCCCAGGTTCGATCATCTGCTATGCCATACTAAATTGACTCGTATCAAAGTCTTTGAGTGATTCATTAAACCGAGGTTACACCGTGCTGTCTGTATCATTGCACTATCCTCCCAACATCTAAAATAACTACTCTCCTAAGGAGGCGACGCTCAGATGGGCAACCGGTAGCGACGATAAATAAACGTAAAACACACACATTTCATTTTCCAAGTTGATCTAATTAATTTATCATTGTACAGCACACATATAAAATCATTGGCATGAACAATCCGGACTCCATATTCATTACAGACAATACCTGTCAATGAGTATGCATGCATGCACGCGGAATACATTCTTAGAGAGACCTCGTTTATCAAGATATCATTTGCACTCATAGACGTCCTTTCCAGTTCCCGCTTCGGTCGTTTATGAACCTGTGCTGCATGTGTTTATGGACTACTTTTTGGACCGTCCAAAGAATGGTCGCAAAATAAACGTATGACTGTATTATCCTAGCAGTGGCAATTGTTTTGATTCAGAAGATAGTTTTTTTTTTTTTTAGGGGACCGTTACATGTACATTAGCAGACGAACACGGAAAGGTCGACTCTAATGTTTTGAGAACTTGTGACCCGACCCGACCCACTTGCCATTATTTATGCCGTAGTTTGCTATGATGTATTATAGTGTATATGCACTTTAATATTGGCAATAAAATATGTTTAAACTAACACGGAAACAGACAATTCAATTTAATTCAATTACTTACATTTTAAACAAAAATTCCGTTGGTGCAATGAGAGACATCTGTAATTTTCTAGTACCTCCCTTGGCAGATACAGTCTGATTTATTCCAAAATGTGAATAGGTCCTTTTAGTTCGAATCCTTTGTTTTTACGGTTGTTCCCTAACCAGATGTTGCGGTATGATAAATGGGATTTTATCATAATCGTGTTAATTAACTGATAACATTCTTTTACAAATAAGTAACCATTTGATATACTGTAGGAGATCTGTCGAGATATAGTAATTTAATAATCATAAGAAGCGATAGCAGAATAAAATTGCTAACATGTTGTGCAAAGGAAACAACGATAAAAACAGAGGAAAACACTTAATAGGACCTATCTACTTATAGGGAGTATTCAGGGGCAGTAACTGACCGATGTCTCTCATTGCTTTACTGTCCTATAATGATTTCATTCATTACAAGCGATTAACGGCGGCTATAGGGAGATATTAAATAGGGAGATATTAAATAGGGAGATATTAAATAGATCACTTTACGTGTTAATATACCCTAACAACGGAAATGTGGTAGATACATTATAATAATAGTTTGTACAGGTTGTTATGCTATTATTGTTGTTTTCGAAATAAAGCAGTTCTGTTTCCATGGCAACGATACTAAACGTCATCGGAAATCATTACAGATCGGTCTGTAAATGCTTTGCTGGCTCAGTGATCAGAACTGACACCAAGGAAGTTCTGAGAAGACTCAGTGCTCAGAAATAATTAGCGTCAGGAAATACTGTGAACAATGAGCTTATATCGTAGATATGATAGACAGGTGATGACATACAGACGGATCTGTAGTCCAGTGGTAACAAGACAGGTGATGACATACAGACGTATCTGTAGTCCAGTGGTAACAAGACAGGTGATGACATACAGACGGATCTGTAGTCCAGTGGTCAAAAGACAGGTGATGACATACAGACGTATATGTAGTCCAGTGGTAACAAGACAGGTGATGACATACAGACGTATATGTAGTCCAGTGGTAACAAGACAGGTGATGACATACAGACGTATATGTAGTCCAGTGGTAACAAGACAGGTGATGACATACAGACATATCTGTAGTCCAATGGTAACAAGACAGGTGATGACATACAGACGGATCTGTAGTCCAGTGGTAACAAGACAGGTGATGACATACAGACGTATCTGTAGTCCAGTGGTAACAAGACAGGTGATGACATACAGACGTATCTGTAGTCCAGTGGTAACAAGACAGGTGATGACATACAGACATATCTGTAGTCCAGTGGTAACAAGACAGGTGATGACATACAGACGTATCTGTAGTCCAGTGGTAACAAGACAGGTGATGACATACAGACGTATCTGTAGTCCAGTGGTAACAAGACAGGTGATGACATACAGACGTGTATGTAGTCCAGTGGTAACAAGACAGGTGATGACATACAGACGGATCTGTAGTCCAGTGGTAACAAGACAGGACATGGCATACAGACGGATCTGTAGTCCAGTGGTAACAAGACAGGTGATGACATACAGACGTATCTGTAGTCCAGTGGTAACAAGACAGGTGATGACATACAGACGGATCTGTAGTCCAGTGGTAACACGCTGGACTGGTAATCCAGGGATCGCAGGTTCGACCCCCCCCCGTCTGACCCTAATAACATTAACAGTCTTTCAGATGGGACGTTATCCTCCAACAATCTAAAATTACTAATCTCTTACAAGTAGCGACGATAAATAAACGTAAAACACACAGAGAACATATTAGACAGAAGTGAGAGGCGATGTGAAGTTTGTCATAATGGTGACATTGAGAATGAATATTAGCGTTACATTGATACATATTATTACCAACGGCCGAGTATGTTAAAACTTATCCAACATTGACGTAGCTTCCTATAGGCCGTGTAGGCCGTGCCCTACACTGTTCCCCGAAAAAATAAAAATGCCAAATCTGCAACAAAAATCGGGAGGCCAGGATTAAATTATATACGCTATAAATAGTTTTCCTGGGGACGACCCCCGGACCCCCTCCCGTCTTAAGTTTTAAGTTGACCTACACATCGATTCCAGCCAAGCTACGCCCCTGTTCAAGTATTGTCATCAACTGATACTCGTGTATTAAATAAGTTAGCGGTTATATAAACATAATCACTCCCGAGACCTCATTCCTGATGGAATCCATCGCTCTGAGGGAGAGAGAACGGGAAACGTGCGATTTAAAAGCATTGCCTAAGGGCACAATCGTAACGGCTCCAGCGGGGTTCGAACTCGGGGCCTTTCGCATCTGAAGAGAACGCACTACCACTGCGCTATCACGACTACCACAACTTCCAGGACTACGACTACCAATTACTCAGATTTAGAAACATATCCCCCTCAAAGTGTCGTAAATTTCGTACAACAATCTGTAAATGACAATTTGAGTTATGCAGTGTGTTCCTCCGCTGCCCAGTGAGACCTTGCCCTTAATATTATATTCGTCTAGAATCGATCAGACAAATTTCTTGAAGGTCAAAATCGGCATGACGAAAATAGTTCTAGAATTAACCAGTATGTTTTGTCTGTTATCAGTTGGCAGCGTTCCTAAAGTACAAACTCTACAGTAAATAAATATGGAAATTCACCATATTCAGAGAGGGTGTTGCAGTCACGTTTATTAACCCATTCAACACCAAGTAACTCACATGGACAAGTCCATGATATTCATAAACCAATAAATGAATCAGAAAATCACATTTGGACAAGTTCATTTATCAAAATGGGTAATTTCTTTTCTAAAAATAGTTATATTACTTGAAAAAAGTGCAGATCCTGATGAGACGGCTCGTCACGAGCCGGCTCATCTGGATCTACACTTTTTGTAAGCCTATTTAGAGGTCTGTGGTGTTGAAAGGGTTAAACATATTTTATTTATCAAAAAGGGTTAAAGCGACACTACATTCAATTTGGAGAAAATGCATTTTTTTATACAAATTTATTTTAGGTCGATTGCGAAACAAGTTCTTACAACTTATAGTCATCACTCTCGAGAAAACGCAAAAGGTCTACAATCCCGATCTAAAATAATGTGTATACTAGTAAACTACTAGGCTACCTGATTAAGATTCAGATTAATAACTATTAATTATCTTGGCTTAGGGTCGACCCGACAGCTTAGATCATATAGCGATTGATGGATGCTGATATATATACAGTCAAACCTTAAGCAGTCAGCCAAGAGAATCGTAAATAGTGGCTGCTTAGCACAGGTGGCTGCTTAATAGAGGTCAAATGTATAATAAAACAACCTATTGGGAAACTGGAAACTGGCTGCTTAATATAGGTGACCACTAACAGGTTTGACTGTACACATTTATTGTAGCTCGATTGTGAAACAAGCTCTTGCAAAATTATAATAATTGGTGGATGCTGATATATACATATATATATATATATATATATATATACACATTAATAATAATTATAAAATTGATAATGGAATCCATCGCCATGAGGACAATGAAGAGGCATGTGGAAATTAAGTGCCTTGCCTAAGGGCACAATCGTAACGGCGTTTCACGCATGAAGCGACCGCGTTACCACTACGCTATCATAACTTCCACACATTGGTGGATGGAGACCTCGGGTGCCCTCCGACTAGTATTTCACTCACGGACGGGCACCCAGGTAGAATCACCGAGCATCCACAAGCTAATTGGAGAGCGTCCTCACATGCCATGTATGTCACTCACAGACGGGCACCCAGGTAGAACCACCCACCATCCACAAGCTAACTGGAGAGCTTCCTCACATGCCAAATATGTCACTCACAGACGGGCACCCAGGTAGAACCACCCACCATCCACAAGCTAACTGTAGAGCTTCCTCACATGCCATGTATGTCACTCACAGACGGGCACCCAGGTAGAACCACCCACCATCCACAAGCTAACTGGAGAGCTTCCTCACATGCCATGTATGTCACTCACAGACGGGCACCCAGGTAGAACCACCCACCATCCACAAGCTAACTGGAGAGCTTCCTCACATGCCATGTATTTCAGACACGGACGGGTACCCAGGGAGAACCACCGTCCTTCCACAAGCTAGCTGAACAGCTTCCAAGCATGAAAATGTATTTCAGGCAGCCTGGTAGAACCACCGACTTTCCACAATCTAGTTGGATAGCGTCGGCACACCTAAGAATACCAGCCACAGTGGGAGTGGAACCAACAACAAGTGATGCCACGTAATAGTGGTGTCTTGTTTTGTGACTGCTACATGTTATATATATATGTGTGTGTGTGTGTGTGTGTGTGTGTGTGTGTGTGTGTGTGTGTGTGTATGTGTGTGTGTGTGTGTGTGTGTGTGTATGGATATTTATGTGTATGTATATATGTATATATATTTGTTTTAATAATACAATATATTCTAATTACATGTAATTAATAATACACACACTTTTCTCAATTTATAGAATGATGTATGTTAGTTTTATTATAACCGCCATGTTATTTGATATATGGCGATGAACATGTTATATGTTTATGCCAAATAAAATATATTGAATTGAAAAAAAATTGTAAATACGACGACATTATTTCGGAATAATTCAATTCCGCAAGCATTTCAAGGCCTACACCAATGTATTATGACTGTGGTACATACAATATATGACCTACTGAGATACTGTCGAGCACTGTACAAGTGAGTACGTGTTTTTGGAGCAGGTATTACTAAATTAAGCGAATCGAGCTTTGACTTTTACGGCAATGACATTGACGCGATACACTATTAAAGGCAATTGCGCGAATTCGCACGTATTGATCTGCGTGTATCTAATGATGAAATAATCGTAATAATTACACACTCGATAACGACTTGCTGTACACAGAGTCCAATTGCATTCATTTATCGCTGATTGAATACGCACACGTATGTACCCGCCCGTCGGCATTACGTGAGCGATTGAGGATATTTGTTGTTTGTAGTGTAAGATAACGCCACTTGTGGTTCGGTGACCACTCAATGAAATAAAATCTTACACAATTCTTTTTTCCTTTGATGATTTCCAATGATTTCGGATAATATAATATGTGTTTCCAAATTGTATTCATTTTAACTTCCCTGTCTGGAGCCTCATTACACAAACGCACAACCACTTCTCTTAGTATGAACGTCCGTAATAAGAAATAGTTCCGGTATAATTTACAAGTTACTTTCTGTTTGCTGTTACAATTAAAGACTAGAGACAAAATAAATTCATTAGAATTGCTTACTTTATAATTAACTGTTCATGATTGTCAGAAAATCGCTAATATACAAAAGTACATATAACCGCGCAGGAATACGAAACTCAGCGACAGAGAAAATGCCATTTTCCACTGTTTCAAAGCAGTGAAAGATGGAGTTATCTTTCACTCGATCGTTCATTGGAAAGCCATAAAATAAAAGGCGGTATCTCCTCCGCCGATGTTTGACGACGACGGTGTAAGGTACACATAAGATGCGGGTCATGTCATGACAACTAATTAGTTCGTCAAGGCTGTCGTTTGTCGGCTGTGAGTCGTTGTCAACGATTTGTTGGATGTCATACATCACAGCTCATAAGATTCATGTGGTATTGTCTCCGGGAAAGGCGTAAGACTATACACTTGTATCAGTTTTGTATAATGTGGTACTTAGGCAGAGGGAACTATTTTACTTCACTTGACTTCTACCGTGCACACGCCTACTCACGACATTCGTCATTTTAGATTTTGGAGTATAGTGCAATGATACAGAGAGAGACCCATTCCAGAGTCTCCTCTGGTTCATTTACGTGTACTGTCGGTTTAGATCACCGACGCTAGACCTCTGTTTAATGTCCCATTTGAAAGACCTAATAGTATTAGGGTCAGACGGAGGTGATCGAACCTGTGATCACTGGATTCGAATGACATCAGGTTAACCACTGCACTATTGGAGTAAGACTGCACATATGGACACTGGGGTAGAACCACCGACCTTACGCAAGCAAGCTACATAGCTTCCCGTCACGAGCGAATTCGACACCAGCATTGGGATTCGAACATGTATATACAGCTGTGAGTTTCACTTGGTGCATGTGCATTGTTGAAGGCTTAAACACACGCTGAGTACGATCGTGAATGTCAGAATAATATTTAAAAAATTGGCAAAGTACTTAATATGTCATTTGACACGTGTAATAAAATAAAAACAAAGGTCCCATGTGTACTATGTTCGTACATTGTACCGGTACCATTTAGCGCACAATGCAAATGGGCAACTTATGGGTATTGATGAAGAACCGATTCGAGATGCCGTTTACAGATTACACCATTTTCGACCTCTAGTCCATTCGAGCTACACGATTTGGGAAAATTCAATACCCCGATCTGTTAATTACTGATTATTGAATTGTATTGTGTCAAAAAACAAATAACGCAGAAGCACCGTGTTATTGTGTATGGTAAGTCTCAGAAACCCCGTGTTATTATGTATGGTAAGTCTCAGAAACACCGTGTTATTGTGTATGGTAAGTCTCAGAAACCCCGTGTTATTATGTATGGTAAGTCTCAGAAACCCCGTGTTATTATGTATGGTAAGTCTCAGAAACCCCGTGTTATTATGTATGGTAAGTCTCAGAAACCCCGTGTTATTGTGTATGGTAAGTCTCAGAAACCCCGTGTTATTGTATAGGGTAGGTCTCAGAAACCCCGTGTTATTGTATATGGTAAGTCTCAGAAACACCGTGTTATTGTATATGGTAAGTCTCAGAAACACCATGTTATTGTGTATGGTAAGTCTCAGAAACCCCGTGTTATTGTATATGGTAAGTCTCAGAAACCCCGTGTTATTGTATTTGGTAAGTCTCAGAAACACCGTGTTATTTTGTATGGTAAGTCTCAGAAACCCCGTGCTATTGTATATGGTAAGTCTCAGAAACACCGTGTTATTATGTATGGTAAGTCTCAGAAACCCCGTGTTATTATGTATGGTAAGTCTCAGAAACCCGTGTTATTGTGTATGGTAAGTCTCAGAAACCCCGTGTTATTGTTATGGTAAGTCTCAGAAACCCGTGTTATTGTGTATGGTAAGTCTCAGAAACCCCGTGTTATTATGTATGGTAAGTCTCAGAAACCCCGTGTTATTATGTATGGTAAGTCTCAGAAACCCCGTGTTATTATGTATGGTAAGTCTCAGAAACCCCGTGTTATTATGTATGGTAAGTCTCAGAAACCCCGTGTTATTATGTATGGTAAGTCTCAGAAACCCCGTGTTATTATGTATGGTAAGTCTCAGAAACCCCGTGTTATTATGTATGGTAAGTCTCAGAAACCCCGTGTTATTGTGTATGGTAAGTCTCAGAAACCCCGTGTTATTGTATATGGTAAGTCTCAGAAACCCCGTGTTATTGTATATGGTAAGTCTCAGAAACACCGTGTTATTGTATATGGTAAGTCTCAGAAACACCGTGTTATTTTGTATGGTAAGTCTCAGAAACCCCGTGTTATTGTATATGGTAAGTCTCAGAAACCTCGTGTTATTGTGTATGGTAAGTCTCAGAAACACCGTGTTATTGTGTATGGTAAGTCTCAGAAACACCGTGTTATTGTATATGGTAAGTCTCAGAAACACCGTGGTATTTTGTATGGTAATTCTCCTTTCGTTGTTATCTCTGTTTGTATTGAAGATGTTTGTGTGTGTGTGTGTGTGTGTGTGTGTGTGTGTTTTACGTTTATTTATCGTCGCTACCGGTTGCCCATATGAGCGACGCCTCCTGGAGAGATTAGTCAATTTAGGTTTAGACTAGTGCTAAAATTAAGTTTTCAGTATTATATTCCTAGATATCCCTTTTAGGAACATTTTAGTTTCGATTAGCAGAGGTTTACCATGTATATAGAATTACAATATTATAATATATAATTGTGGAATTCGTGATAGCGCAATAGTAGGACGTTCGCTTCAGGTGCGAAAGGCCCGGAGTTCGAACCCCACTGGAGCCCTTAGGCAATGCATTAAAATTCCACATTGCCTCTTCTTTCTCCCTCGTGGCGATGGATTCCATCAGGAATTATGGTCTCGAGAGTGATTATTATAAGTTGTTAGAACTTTTTCACAATCAAGCTAAAATAAATTTGTATAAAAAAATATAGAATTACCACGTATATAGATTTACCATTTATATATAAATTTTATGTCTCATAAAATGTGTTGGGCGGGTCGCGGCTCATTCATAATTCGCCTCTCCATGGCACTTCTGGTCGCCCAGATATATTGAAATTTAGTGCCAACTACGTTTATGTATGTAACTATTGTTTCAATCAGAAATATGTGTGTTTTGTAGACCTGTTAATTTTTATGGCTTATAAATAAAGCCCATGTATTGGTCTACTTGTGTTTGGGTAAAATTTCTCCATACTAGCTTCCCATGAGCATTTGGTGGTACAAGGTAGTGTGGTCAACATAAATACTATATTAATAATAATGGACTGTAAGTACAATGGCATGACGTCACGACCGTGTTTTAAGTCAAACTATTCACTAATTGCATACGGCTGACCTAACATCAAAGACGGATCTGTAGTCCAGTGGTCAACACGCTGGACTGGTAATCCATGGATAGCAGGTTCGATCCCCCGTCTGACCCTAATAAAATTAACAGTCTTTCAGATGGGACTTTAAACCGAGGTCTCGTTTCGGTACTGTACACCGTGCACGTAAGATAACCAGAGGAGACTCTGGAATGGGACTGTCTGTATCATTGCACTATGCTCCAACAATCTAATATAATTAATCTCTTAACAACCGGTAGCGACGATAAATAAACGTAGAACACACACAAAAACGATAAATAAACAGAAAACACAATGGTAGATTTGTTAACCATCATTATTATTTTATTGCTTGTTTTGTAGAATTTTATTCCGCTTCACGATATGGATGCTCTTTCTGTTAGGTCAATGAAATGGAATTATTAACCTGTACTTGACATGTACTAGCTAGTTTGTATTATTCAATAAATATGTACTTCACTTAACTAGTACATGCATGAAAGATATATCATTTAAACCAGTTTGATATCTCAATTAAGATCATAATTGAATAATGAACACAGACTCGAACTTTATAGGGAGTACAATGTATGATATATCTACATATAACGTAACGCAACGAAGCAAACGTAATAGTAAACAGTTCATTAAATACTGACACCAAATAGAAACGGCGCAAACGTAACAGTAAATAGTTCATTAAATACTGACACCAAATAGAAACGGCGCAAACGTAACAGTAAATAGTTCATTAAATACTGACACCAAATAGAAACGGCGCAAACGTAACAGTAAATAGTTCATTAAATACTGACACCAAAAAGAAACGGCGCAAACGTAACAGTAAATAGTTCATTAAATACTGACACCAAAAAGAAACGGTGCAAACGTAATAGTAAATAGTTCATTAAATACTGACACCAAAAAGAAACGGTGCAAACGTAACAGTAAATAGATCATTAAATACTGACACCAACAAGAAACGGTGCAAACGTAACAGTAAATAGTTCATTAAATACTGACACCAAATAGAAACGGCGCAAACGTAACAGTAAATAGTTCATTAAATACTGACACCAAAAAGAAACGGTGCAAACGTAATAGTAAATAGTTCATTAAATACTGACACCAAATAGAAACGGCGCAAACGTAACAGTAAATAGTTCATTAAATACTAACACCAAATAGAAACGGCGCAAACGTAACAGTAAATAGTTCATTAAATACTGACACCAAAAAGAAACGGTGCAAACGTAATAGTAAATAGTTCATTAAATACTGACACCAAATAGAAACGGCGCAAACGTAACAGTAAATAGTTCATTAAATACTGACACCAAAAAGAAACGGTGCAAACGTAATAGTAAATAGTTCATTAAATACTGACACCAAATAGAAACGGCGCAAACGTAACAGTAAATAGTTCATTAAATACTGACATCGTATATACTATGCATACTTTTATACATGCGTGTTCATTTGTTTTGTTCTGTACATTGTATATATAGAATGAATGCAATAAAATATGATTAAACTGATAGTAAAATCCATAATTCTAAAATCTTAACTGAAAAAGTAACGCTCAATATAAAAGTGACCCGTGTTTTTATGATATCAGTACAGAGCAATTACTGCCAACCTGTCCAATCGTCTAATTAATTAATTAAATTGTATGCCCCTAAGACAAGTTATTAATATTCACATTGGTTATAGTACATATTCGTCAAAACATTGCCCACTGTAACACTGATCCA
Source organism: Archivesica marissinica (assembly GCA_014843695.1). Lineage (NCBI taxonomy): Eukaryota > Metazoa > Mollusca > Bivalvia > Venerida > Vesicomyidae > Archivesica > Archivesica marissinica. The sequence continues at coordinate 54,371,965 of CM026401.1, forward strand.
CAGTAATTGAAACTAGTTAATAGGAAAGTAAAGGACGTTTCACCTCCATCTTTAGATCGATAAAGACAGAGCATACAAATTAAAATGACCTCCCCGCCTTTTACAGTATTCAGGGGCAGTAACTGACACACGTTTTCTATTGTCTACATACTCTCTAATGTGTGTGTGTTTTACGTTTATTTATCGTCGCTACCGGTTGCCCATATGAGCGACGCCTCCTGAAGAGATTAGTCATTTTAGATTTTTGGAGGATAGTGCAATGATACAGACAGAGACCCATTCCAGAGTCTCCTCTTGTTCTTTTACGTGCACGGTGTAAAGCACCGATACGAGACCTCGATTTAACGTTCCATCTGAAAGACTGTTAATTGTATTAGGGTCAGACGGGGGATCGAACCTGCCATCCCTGGATTACCAGTCCAGCGTGCTACCACTGGATTACAGATCCGCCTGTTACACTCTCTAATCAAACTACGTCAGTGTTTTAATGAAATGATCTATGATTTATGTTTTGCAATAACAAATTTCATCTCCGCGAAATAAGATTAAAACTGTTACTTAGTTTTGAATGGTGTAGTGTACTTAAAGGACAGGATGCTGTTCACGCGCATGCATTGACGTATACGGATTATGTTTTCATACGCGTTACTTGATTGAAATATAAAAGAATCTTTATTAGCTTGAATAAAATTATGTGACATACTCATTCATCCCTTCTAACCAATCATATTAGGGTATGGTCAATTAAAAGTCGTATTTCTGTTTCACAAAGGCTGCCGCAATTTCTTAAAAGGGTTGCTATAATGTCATTGTACTTATTCCAACACCATTAATAGAAGTCGTGATAGCGCAGTGGTAGCGCGTTCGATTAAGGTGAGAATAGCCCGGAGTTTGAGCCCCGCTGGAGCAGTTACGATTGTGTACTTATGCAAAGGCGCTTAAATTCCACGTTGCATCTTCTCTCCCTCGTGGCGATGGATTCCATCAGGAATGAGGTCTCGGGAGTGAATTATACAAGTTGTAAAAACGTGTAGCGACGATAAATAAACGTAAAACACAAGTTGTCACTTACGGAGGTTCGAGAGTTGAGTACTGGTTTCTACCCAGGAAATGTGGGTGGTCGTCTCCACTACAACATACTGACTTTGTGCGATAATGCCCCAGTATGTGGGCCATGCACACATTATAGAAACAGAAGACAGGGGACAGAGAAGCCCCTGGGTATTCTAAGGTGCAAATAGCAATACGGCATATGAACATGTCTTTATGTATAATTGATGTAACACAAATACGAACATCAATTTGAAATAACTGTATGGTTCAGTGGAGCTTTCATGGTGAATATACTGTCTACATGCATCAGAAATATTACACATGGACTGGACTCATGGAGAGGACACATGGAGAGGACACATGGACTGGACTCATGGAGAGGACACATGGACTGGACTCATGGAGAGGACACATGGACTGGACTCATGGAGAGGACACATGGACTGGACTCATGGAGAGGACACATGGACTGGACTCATGGAGAGGACACATGGACTGGACTCATGGAGAGGACACATGGACTGGACTCATGGAGAGGACACATGGACTGGACTCATGGAGAGAACACATGGACTGGACTCATGGACAGGACACATGGACTGGACTCATGGAGAGGACACATGGAGGACACATGGACTGGACTCATGGAGAGGACACATGTACTGGACTCATGGAGAGGACACATGGACTGCACTCATGGAGAGGACACATGGACTGGACACATGGACTGCACTCATGGAGAGGACACATGGATTGGACTCATGGAGAGGACACATGGACTGGACACATGGACTGGACACATGGATATGACACATGGACTGGACTCATGGAGAGGACACATGGACTGGACTCATGGACAGGACACATGGACTGGACTCATGGAGAGGACACATGGACTGGACTCATGGAGAGGACACATGGACTGGACTCATGGAGAGGACACATGGACTGGACTCATGGAGAGGACACATGGACTGGACTCATGGAGAGGACACATGGACTGGACTCATGGAGAGGACACATGGACTGGACACATGGATGTCATGGAGAGGACACATGGACTGGACACATGGATGTCATGGAGAGGACACATGGAGGTTGGGAGGACACATGGACTGGACTCATGAAGAGGACACATGGAGAGGACACATGGACTGGACTCATGGAGAGGACACATGGAGAGGACACATGGAGAGGACACATGGACTGGACACATGGAGAGGACACATGGATGGACATGGACTGGACACATGGATAGGACACATGGACTGGACATGGAGGGACATGATGGACCATGGAGGACACATGGACTGGACTCATGGAGAGGACACATGGAGAGGACACATGGACTGGACTCATGGAGAGGACACATGTACTGGACTCATGGAGAGGACACATGGACTGGACACATGGATGATCATGGAGAGGACACATGGACTGGACACATGGACGACACATGGAGAGGACACATGGATGGACTCATGGAGAGGACACATGGAGAGACAATGGAGAGGACACATGGAGGACCATGGAGAGGACACATGGATGGACACATGGACTGGACACATGGACTGGACACATGGAGGGACACATGGAGAGGACACATGGACTGGACACATGGAGAGGACACATGGAGAGGACACATGGACTGGACACATGGACATGGACTGAACATGGACTGGACACATGGACTGGACACATGGAGAGGACACATGGAGAGGACACATGGACTGGACACATGGAGAGGACACATGGATAGGACACATGGAGAGGACACATGGACTGGACTCATGGAGAGGACACATGGACTGGACACATGGAGAGGACACATGGAGAGGACACATGGATTGGACACATGGAGAGGACATATGGAGAGGACACATGGAATGGACTCATGGAGAGGACACATGGAGAGGACACATGGGCTGGACTCATCGACTCTTCCGACATGCCTTATGAAATTAGTTTCTGCGTGCAACTGAGGGACGATACGCATTATATTTCTCAAAGTTTTATGCTTGTGGTTCCCAAACACTGCAGTTTGAAATATTGTCAACGTGAACATTCGGACTCAATCCGTCAGTGACAGTGACGTCATCTATGACGTAATCTAAACTCGACATTCTAGCACAATTTAGCACATTGTTATATCGTTTTCTATCCAAAATAATACTATTCAGCCTAAAATAAAATGTGTTTGCTTAAGTGAATGATCGAATTATATTTCACCCATGAACATAGAAATATGTCATTATCACTCGCGGCTAGAGCCACCCGTGAGAATATTGCGTTCAATGGACATTCGATGAAATATAGCCTAATTCAATCATACACTGAAACAAACCGAAACAAACAAATCTCCGTAAGATTTACTACTTTCTCCGACATGTGTTCCTGTACATCGGACAGGCTGTTGTCATACCATATAGCTCAAAGAATACCAGGTAATCGATCGCCTTTATGTCGTGCCCACTGGCCTTGGAACGGCACATCTGTTTAGTTAATTAACCCCCACAATGAGTACGCCTTCATAGGCCTACATCACATGCAGTCACTGCATATTTTACGCTTAGTGAAAGTAGTGATAGCGCCGTGTTAGAATGAGTACGCCTTCATAGGTCTACATCACATGCAGTCACTGCCTATCTTACGCTTAGTGAAAGTCGTGATAGCGCAGTGTTAGAGAGTTCGCATCATGTGCGAATGGCCCGGAGGTCGAGCCACCCTAGAGCCGTTACCATTGTGCCCTTAGGCAAGACGGAATGTGCAAACCACATAGATCCAGATCAGCCGCGGCATAGCACCGCCTCTGATCAGGATCTGTGTTGTTTGCTATTCAGATACGTGTTTAGCTCCACTATCAGAATAGCAAACAGTACAGAGCCTCATTGATCAGACGGCATATTCTGTGCTGCCTGATCTGGCTCTATGATGTGTGCAACAGCGATTTTAGCCGCGATTGGCAGGTTACTGGTTAATTGAGGCGTGAACGAGCAACGGATTGATCGGAATCAGACACGAACAAATAAAGGATAGATCTAAATCGCTTAACAAGCATACAGTCACACAGAGCTGCATGCAGTCTGCATGTGAACGTATTGTACGACTGCAGCATGGTTAATTTAAATTGAGTAAATATGTGTGTGTTTTACGCTTATTTATCGTCGCTACCGGTTGCCCATATGAGCGACGCCTCCTGAAGAGATTAGTTATTTTAGATTTTGGAGGATAGTGCATGATACAGACAGAGACCAATTCCAGAATCTCCTCTGGTTCTTTTACGTGCACGGTGTAAAGCGCCGACACGAGACCGCGGTTTAACGTCCCATCTGAACGACTGTTAATTTTATTAGGGTCAAACGGGGGATCGAACCTGCGATCCCTGGATTACCAGTCCAGCGTGTTACCAATGGACTACAGATCCGTCTGTTGAGTAAATATGCTATACATGCTTCGATGCTACTAGGCCAGTACGCCTGATCGATAGTTCTAACAACAATCCCCCAGGCGAGTCGACTATAACTGCAATCATAATAGCGCAGAATCTGATATGGAACTGGTCATGATATGCATGTCAATACACAATACCGACATGCCGTCTGAAAATTATTTATGTTATTTAAGTGTTTTTAACGTCGCTACCGTACGATGGTCGCCAGATCGGACAGGTGGGTTTTCTCCGGGTACTCCGGTTTCCTCCCACATGAATGATCACATATACGCTTTCATCCGAGCCAACGAGAGTGATTAATATAAGTTGTTAAAACTTGCTTCGCAATCGTTGTCAAATAGATAAAGTATAAAAAAACCAACGGTTTCCTCCCACATGAATGACCACATATACGCTTTCATCCGAGCCAACGAGAGTGATTAATATAAGTTGTTAAAACTTGCTTCGCAATCGTTGTCAAATAAATAAAGTATAAAAAAAACCAAAAGACCTCGCTACCGGTTGCCCTTTTGAGCGATGGGCAGTTTACTTAACAACACGTTTCCGTGGCAGACACCAGCGGTTAACCAGTAATTGGTGCACTAACTTCCGTAAGAAAAGTTCAACATTTTCATATAAAGAGATACGACTCGAAACTGTGACCATCAGTGATGATAGGTTACAGTGGTATACAAATCAGCGACCTTAACCACTCGACTACGAAGGCGGACATGTCTCAAATGGAGATACACGTCAGTACTGTAACTGAGAAAAATTGCAACCGAGGAAATCTAGGGGGGTCCGGAGGCATGTTCCCCTTTAAAATGGTTAGGGCATAGAAGCGATTTCCTGCATTGTTTTGATTTCATGAGTTTATACGTATAATTACGTACTGACCTTTCAGCTCTCTAGCAGTCAACAGTTTATACAGCAAATGGATATGTTTTGCATTTTATTTATTTAATTTTTCATTTAATTTGTTGGTTGCTTTGGCGATTTTAACCGAAATAGCTGCCTCGGTGTGCCCCAGTGTGCCTCGGTGTGCCCCAGTGTACCTCGGTGTGCCTCAGTGTGGCTACGGGCCTGCATTTAGCAGTTAATCTCCCACCGCTCAGACAGATAAAAGAACAGTACAGTGAAACCTGTGTTAGTGGTCACCTCCATTAAGCATCCAACCTGTATTAAGCAGCCAGTTCCATATTCCAAATATGTTGTTTTATTATACATTTGACAACTATTAAGCAGACACCTGTGCTAAGCAACAACTTTCTGTGATTCCCTTGATCGGCTGCTTAAGACAGGTTTGACTGTATATACTTATATAATACTGAATTATGGTTGCATATTCCTATTCGCCCGCCTCCCTTTTGGGGAGAGGAGGGGGAGGGCCGTAGCTGTGGCTCAACACATTTGCTTCAACATGCATTGACAATTATTGTGCAAAACAATGACATCAATCATATATACAATGCATAATTATACAAGTGTGTTCATTTGTTTTGTTCTGTACATTGTATATATAGAATGAATGCAATACAATATGATTAAACTAAACGGCCGCCTACGTGATCGAGTGGTTTGACAAATTGCAAGCTTTGGTTACAAGTAATAGCAAACAGAAACCTAGGTACACAGCCGTCGACCTCTGGTTCCACGTCGTATTGCATTATTGCCCCTTGTTAGACAGTTTCACCTGTATCTCACCTCTCTAATATAGAACGGCTATATCACTCTCTCATATAGAACGGTTATATCACTCTCTCATATAGAACGGCTATATCACTCTCTCATATAGAACGGCTATATCACTATCTCATATAGAACGGCTATATCACTCTCTCATATAGAACGGCTATATCACTCTCTCATATAGAACGGCTATAAAATTATCACTCTCTCATATAGAACGGCTATATCACTCTCTCATATAGAACGGTTATATCACTCTCTCATATAGAACGGCTATGCCACTATTTCATATAGAACGGCTATGCCACTATCTCATATAGAACGGCTATGCCACTATCTCATATAACACGGCTATGCCTCTCTCTCATATAGAACGGCTATATCACTCTCTCATATAGAACGGCTATGCCACTATTTCATATAGAACGGCTATGCCACTATCTCATATAACACGGCTATGCCTCTCTCTCATATAGAACGGCTATATCACTCTCTCATATAGAACGGCTATGCCACTATTTCATATAGAACGGCTATGCCACTATCTCATATAACACGGCTATGCCTCTCTCTCATATAGAACGGCTATATCACTCTCTCATATAGAACGGCTATATCACTCTCTCATATAGAACGGCTATGCCACTATTTCATATAGAACGGCTATGCCACTATCTCATATAACACGGCTATGCCTCTCTCTCATATAGAACGGCTATATCACTCTCTCATATAGAACGGCTATGCCACTATTTCATATAGAACGGCTATGCCACTATCTCATATAACACGGCTATGCCTCTCTCTCATATAGAACGGCTATATCACTCTCTCATATAGAACGGCTATATCACTCTCTCATATAGAACGGCTATGCCACTATTTCATATAGAACGGCTATGCCACTATCTCATATAACACGGCTATGCCTCTCTCTCATATAGAACGGCCATGTCATACTTGTTTACGTGCGCAGCGTCACGTCTAGGTGATATGGTGATCTACATTACAGGTGAGAATACAAAAACAACAGATTCATTTACTATCAATACAGCAGAAACACTTGTAAAACAACAGCGCTTGAGGAATAGGATTAATACGTGATTGTGTGAACCTTGTGTGTGTGTTTTACGTTTATTTATCGTCGCTACCGGTTGCCCATATGAGCGACGCCTCCTGAAGAGATTAGTCATTTTAGATATTTGGAGGATAGTGCAATGATACAGACAGATACCCATTCCAGAGTCTCCTCTGGTTCTTTTACGTGCACGTTGTACAGCACCGACACGAGACCTCGGTTTAAAGTCCAATCTGAAAGACGGTTAATTCTACTAGGGTCAGGCGGGGGATCGAACCTGCGATCCCTGGATTACCAGTCCAGCGTGCTACCACTGGACTACAGATCCGTCTGTGAATGTGTGAACCGAGCAAAACAGACAGAGTAAGCACGAGGAGGTTGGTTTGTGTCCGTCGTTATGGTGTATGTGCGTGCGTACGTCCGCAATATTATTAAAATGATATTGCCTTGTCAATCTAGTCTAAATGTCGCTGGTATTGTCCAATGGTGGTCGCTAATAAAAATAACTATCATCGTATGATCCAATATCAAAATTGTCAACCATGAACTGGATCCTAGCTAAGCGCTGGTTGCCATGGCGGTGGATTTTGTAATATTAGAGCTGCAATCATGCAGCTCCCAACCAGAATGCATACTTAGGCACTACAGATCATTGCAGTTTTCTGGAAGAATGGGAATATATGTGATAGGAATTACTGCTATATATGTATTCGTATTATAGGTATTAAAATTGTCCAATTGTTTTCAGGCTTTCACTGGTGTGCACATAGAAATACAGGCTTGAGCTGGAATCCGGAAATGGCCAGGTCAATCTATTTACGCAGTTGAAATTCTGCAACAATATTTGGTTCCCATACGATTCAGAGATGTGGTATATACTATTATGTTGTTCATGTTATTATCAACAATTTTGCATTTAATTACTAAACTATGCACTTTATAATTCATACACATTCACTCAATACACTGTCCGAGTGTGTATTATGAGTGAGTTTTCAATCGTCCTTCTATTACATATTTATACAATCAAACCTGTCTATAAAAGCCACCCTCGGGAAAGTCAAAAAGTGACCTTTGTTGACAGATGGCCTCTCAATAGAGGGTTAAAATGCATTGAAAATGGCTCGACGGGAGATAAAAATGGTGGTCTTTAGAGACAGGTTTTTCATATGCGACCTATATTCGGAGGTGGCCTTTAAGCACAGGTTTGATATATAATAGTTTTTCTTGTTTCTAGAGTAAGCATCAATGACCTTCACACTATGATACGTTTATTTACAATCACCCCCTCCCCCCCTGGCTAATCGGGGAGACGCCTCCAAAAGTATAATAGTCATTGTATTTGTTCGAGGACAGTGCACGATACAGAAGACGCTCCAATTCCAGAAGCATTCCTGGTTCTTTTACATGCCCGGTGTATAAGCACCGATACACGATACCTCATATGAAGAACTGTTAATAGTTTTAAGCTCAGACGGGGGATCGAACCTGCGATCCAGGGTTTGGAAGGAAGTCCAACGTGTTAACGACTGACCCGACTGGATGTCTACTAAAGTAGTATAGGCGGTTACGCTGGCGAGCGGGGCGGCTTGACTCCCTCGCCAGGTTGTCATCTCTCTAAGTGGTTAAAGTGTTTTAATGAGTTAGTCAAACAGAGTTATGCCCCTTATATATAAAATGTTATACAGATACATAATATTTATCCCCATACCACTTGACCTTGGAAAAATGGGACATAACTCTGATTTTACCATTTTATTATATTTGTTATATAAAAGGGGCATAACTATGTTTATCTAATTCATTAAAAAACACTTGAACCACTCAGACAGATGGCAACCTGGCGATGGGAGTTTAGCTGACGAGCGGGGGGGGGGGCGGTTCGCCAGCTGCATCCCCTATACTACTTACTCATTCTTCGAACTATTGAGCAATAAATCCTCGCGCTTTCCAATTGGCACTGGCTGTTGTTTCAGACGAGTTCACAAAACTGTCATCTTTTCAACACATATATATGTATAATACAACTCTATTTACATGAAATCTGCTCTACTTAAAATTAGCTTCATATAGAGATGCTGAAATAATTCGTATCTGGTATCTCTAAATAACACTCTCACTTTACAAACATTTTGTCTAATTGATTAATCTACATGACCATCATTTGAACACTCTACACATTTATTATTTATGACTATTTTCTATTCTTTTTTCTATTCTTTTTTCATTGCATGCAATTGTATTATATATTGTTATGATGATGAGCTATACAATGCTTAAGTCAAATAAAATATATGTTCTGTTCTGTTCTATATAAGACGACATGTATTAGTCTCCGTTTTCTTACTTGCTGTACTGCCTGTGATATGCATCTGGTTATTTAATATATGCTTCAAATAAAGTGTATGTATAACTGAAACTAAATATATAGTTGTAGTGTCGAATCAAACAATCAGGTCACATCACAATAGTATTATACGAGTATTATGTTATGCTAACATGCTAGAATTATCATGTAGCCAGGTCATGTACAGTACCCTCCCTGCTAATAACGTTGCACTCTTTTTTATTTAAGTTTATTTAAGGTCACCCATTTGAGCGACTGACATTTTACTTAACAACATCTATTCTGGGCAGGCTTCCAGTGGTTAGTCAGTACTTGGTGCACCAACCTCCGTAAGAAACGTTTTCAAATAAAGAGACACGATCTGAGCGGGTCTCAAACCCGTGACTGCTCGTGGTGATAGATTACAGTGGTATACTGCAAATTTAATTCATACAAAGAGTCACGATCTGAGCAGGGCTCGACCCCGTGACTATCAGCGACCCTAGCCACTCGACCACGGAGGCGGACTAACTGAGAGATAAATATATAGGCTGGTATATATATATATACATATCATATGTAACATATGTATACAGCGGTATGTGTGGAGTCCGTGGTCAGAGGTAGTCCGTGTGGAGTCCGTGTGGAGTCAGAGGTAGTCCGTGTGGAGTCCGTGTGGAGTCCGTGGTCAGAGGTAGTCCGTGTGGAGTCCGTGGTCAGAGGTAGTCCGTGTGGAGTCCGTGTGGAGTCCGTGTGGAGTCCGTGGTCAGAGGTAGAGCATCGGATTTGGAATCGAGTGGTCACGGGCTTGATAACTCGGTTACGACACGTATGTACTACGTAGTGTCCGTCAGCAACACATACACGCACTCCACACACGCCACGCCACACACACACACCATGCCACACCACACCCACCCCACCCCACACCACACCACACCACACACCACACACACACACACACCACACACACACCACACACACACACACACACACATACACACATACACCCACCACACCACACCACCACAACCAACCACACCCCACCCCACCCCACCCACACCACACACCCACCACACCACACCACACCACACCACACCACACACACCACATCACACACATCACACACACACACACATACACACGCTGTCTAGGTCGACTAAACGTTCCCAGGAACACGTATCATGGTACACGCAAGTGGTTTGACATATTAAATGGAATAAAATCACCAGAAAGTCATCATTCACTGCAGTTGTCTACATACATTATAATGCATTTTCCATCCCAGGCTGTTCATCATTATGCTAGAAGACATACACCAGAGACATACACAACCATTATGGCTTCAGAATTCTTCTGAATCATTTTTCCAACCACTAACATATGCATTTTAAAGAAGACATTTCCAATGATATAGCCGCCAACGTGACTGCATCGAAAATAGAAGACCCAAAGAATATATAAATCATTAAATGTAACAGTTAGTATTATATCCGACCATTACCAGTTAATATACAGATCAATGACATTACGAGGACACTGAGACCACCCATTCCTTATCGGGCCCTATATAGTATATAATAGTATGGTCCCACACCGACTCACAGAATCCCGCACTTGATACGCTACTGAAAATGTGCACATGCGTCATATTAAAAAAGGAGGTCAAACTGGTAGCGACATTTTGTAGGCACCATCAATGACACCAATTGGATAATAGGCCGTTATTAGTAACCAATCTAATTAACCCTACTTGAACTCACAACATTAACACACGTGTCTGGCCAATACAAACACTAATTTCGCTGTCAAACCGGGCTAGAAAAGATCGGATAGAATTTCGAAATCAAGTACATGCATATTAACAGCAGCAGTATTTATGTAAGTAGCGCAGGGCGAAGAAAGTAGAACATACCTCTCCCATCCTGATGCCTGTAATGCCCTTCAAGAAGATAAATATAAACGTAAAAGTCCTTGGTATGCCAAGTTCAGCTAAACACTACTACAGTAAAATGTTGAATGTGAATATTGGTATTCACTCCTGCGTAGCGATGTAGTAAATCGCTTGGCTAGGTCGGGGTGTACATACGGGGTACAAAAAGCACATTCTATTTAAAAATCATTATATTACGGATATGTAGTCCAGTGGTAACACGTTGGACTGGTAATCCAGGGATCGCACGTTCGATCCCTCGTCTGACCCTAATAAAATTAACAATCGTTCAGATGGGACGTTAAACCGAGGTCTCGTGTCGGTGCTTTACACCGTGCACGTAAAAGAACCAGAGGAGACTCTGGAATGGGTCTCTGTCTGTATCATTGCACTATCCTCCAAAAATCTAAAATGACTAATCTCTTCAGGAGGCGTTGCTCATATATGGCAACCGGTAGCGACGATAAATAAACGTAAAATCCATCATTCTACGGATATTTTTGTTTAAAAAAAATTGAGATTGCAAATTTAATTAACGTAAACGAGTTATAGTGTTATGTTGAAGTCAAGCGTCTTTACGCTGAATTTACGGTTAATAGCCTTCAAGGCCTTTAGAAAATGTACTGAACACATTAATACGGCCAGGGATGCAAAGAATCTAAAAATGCATATTTAATGTATCTGGGAAACGCGAAGCACATCCTTTCCCATGTTCGGACAAAATCACAAAACAACAATACATCAGATAAACATATCTAATGTCAGTTGATCAAAATAATAGTGTAATATGCAAACCTAGAACACAATTGTTTAACATAATTTTGAAAATGATAAGTGACGGTTTCCTGGAGGCTGTTCAGTTCGTTACGTGTTATGTTTAGCTGCATGGCGATGTGTGCGTGTGCGTGCGTGCGTGCGTGTCGTGCGTGTGTGCGCGCGTGCGTGCGTGCGTCGTGCCTGCGTGTTTCTGTCATGTCACGTGCGTGCGTGTATGCTTTTACATTAAGCTTTAGTTACCGTCGCTACCGGTTGCCCAATTGAATAGATTTTAGATTTCGCATTTGAAGGATAGTGCAATGATACAGACATATACCCATTACAGAGTATCCTCGCGTTCGTTTACCTGCACGGTTCCATAGCACCGACAAGAGACCATGGCTTAAGGTCTCGTCTACAAGACTGTTACTATGATTACGGTCATACTGGAATCGCAGTACGTGTTAACAACTGGTCCACTGATACGTCGTGGTGTATATGTGTATGTGAATCGAGTTTATTAAGGGTGCCCGCTCGGAGGCTCTGTGAGTGAGAGACGTATATGGCTCACCCGTACAGACTTGACCCCGGCGAGTAACATTCACGTTTTAAAGACATAGATTCGGAGTCCGAATTGGATAAATTGTTGACAAAACCATTAAACAAAATAAAGTATAAACTTTATATTTATTGCACAACGATTGCGAAACAAGCTGTAGCAACTTATATTAATCGCTCTCGTTGTGGCGGATGAAAGCGGATGTGTTGTCGTGTGGGAGGAAGCCGGAGTACACGGAAAAATCCCACCTGTCCGATCTGGTCAACACCGTACCATTTCACATACTTCCCATTCCGGTTAATTCCGGACAGTCGAACAACATTAAAAAGTGAGTTTGGGTGTCTTAACTTTGTATTTACTGACACTATGCACTTTTATACTGAGCGTTACCGTTTCGTTACAAATTCTAGAATTATGGATTTTACATTCATACATTGCACTAATTTACCCAATATTTAAACAAACGTCCAAATGTGCCTATATACAGACGGATCTGTAGTCCAGTGGTAACACGCTGGACTGGTAATCCAGGGATCACAGGTTCGATCCCCCGTTCAACCCTAATAAAATTACCAATCTTTCAGATGGGACGTTAAACCGAGGTCTCGTGTCGGTGCTTTACACCGTAAACATTAAAAGAACCAGAGGCGACTCTGGAATGGGTCTCTGTCTGTATCATTGCACTATCCTCCAAAATCTAAAATAACTAATCTCTTCAGGAGGCGTCGCTCATATGGGAAACCGGTAGCGACGATAAATAAACGTAAATCACAACAATTTGCCTATAATATTTTCTATAAGGATATCAAGTTTACCTCTAAGGCAATAAAAAAGTGCACAGTTTTATTGTGTCAGTACAGATGCATTTTGGCTGTCACGTTGTCACACTTGTTGTCCAACGGAGAATGTTGATCGATGTGATTTGACAGTGACACTTCATGTCTAAATTGTGACTTTTGATCAATTTGAACGATAATGGCTACAATCCTATTGTGCTTTCACGCATTTATTATTAGTTTATACAAATTTATTTCAGCTCCATTGTGAACAATTCATGACACTTCTCATCTATCCTTGTATCGACTCATTGGTTGCATTTCTTCTTCGTCATCAGCCTTTCCTTTCTTGTTTCTGCCAGAAGCAATGGCTCTAGCAATTTCATCAAATGTCCTATTTTTGGTCTCCGGCACGTAGATAAAGATGAACACGAAGGTGATGGCCATAATTATGACGAAGATAAGGTATGTGTACGCCCCGATGCTTTTCTGTATTCAGGAACAGATATAAAGTTACAAATAGATTCATGAACATTTTATTATACAAATTTATTTGAGCTCGATTGCGAATCAAAGATTTTGCAACATTACAGTCAAACCTGTGTTAGTGATCGCCTCTTTTAAGCAGCAAGCCTGTATTTTAACCATTTCCTTCATAAAGATTTAGGTTAATACACTAGTATATCTCCATGCAAACGACAGCCATTTAGCTATCATGCAGTGGATAAGTAGTCGCCATATCTATCCCACCTCCATAGATATTACTGGGACTACATAGAGATTTAGGTTAATATACTATTATATCTCCATGCAAACGACAGCCATTGAGCTACCATGCAGTGGATAAGTAGTCGCCATATCTATCCCACCTCCATAGATATTACTGGGACTACATAGAGATTTAGGTTAATATACTATTATATCTCCATGCAAACGACAGCCATTGAGCTACCATGCAGTGGATAAGTAGTCGCCATATCTCAATAGATATTACTGGGACTACATGAGATTCTGGCCTTTATTATGAATATTGGTTTGGTTACTACATTGTCAATGTATGTCGTATTGGTCATGGCGTCAAGAGGTGCTTCTATGAGGGAAAGGGTTAAGCAGCCAGTTTCCAGATTCCCAATATGTTGCATTATCATACATTTGCCCTCTATTAACCAGCCACCTGTGCCAAGTAGCCACTTTCGGTGATTATCTTTGCTGGCTGCTTAACATAGGTTTGACTGCATAGTAATCGCTATCGAGACCACATTCCAGATGGAATCCATTGCCACATGGGAGTGAGACCAGGCAGTGTGGAATTTAGTGCCTTGCCTAAAGACACCACCCACAGTGGTTCTGACGTGGTTCAAACCCACAACCTCTCGGCTACAAGGCGGACATTGTATCCATTACACCACTGGGTATCCACGAAATACATGCATGCCGTCCCAATTTACCTCCACACGTCTGTCCATCCTCCCAATTTGGATGACTTTTTAAAATAAAATGATTTACAGAGAATGGCACAATTAACCATAAGATTAATCTTCTATAGGGTCATCGAAATACCACAACACTCACTCCCTCTCTGTTATCTCAATATCGTTCAGTCATTTCTGAAACTAGATCAACCTCTCTCCACACTCTCCCCCCCTCTCCCCCCCCTGCTCTCTCTCTCTCCATATCCCTATCTTCGTATATGTTGCCATCTCGATATCATTCAGTCATTTCTCAAACTAGACCAACCTCTCTCCACAATCCACCATTACTCAGTTTCCCTCCAGTTCACACTCTCCCACCTCTCTCCCCATATCTCTCTCTTCTTCTCTGTCGTCATCTCAATACCGTTCAGTATTTTTTCAAACTAGATCAACCTCTCTCCACAATCCACCATTACTCAGTTTCCCACCAGTTCACACTCTCCCACCTCGCTCTCCATATCTCTCTCTTCTCTGTCATTATCTCAATACCGTTCAGTCATTTCTCAACTAGATCAACCTCTCTTCACAATCCACCATTACTCAGTTTCCCCCCAGTTCACACCCTCCCACCTCTCTCTCCATATATCTTTCTTCTTCCCTGTCGTCAATTATCTTAATACCGTTCAGTCATTATCTAAAACTAACTCCATTTCTCGCTCTTCAGCCCTCCATCATTCAGTCATCTGTCCAGTCAACTCTTCCCTCTCTACCTCTTTCTCCCTCTCCCCCCTCTCTCTCTCTCTCTCTCTCTCTCTCGCTTTCTCCTCTCTCTTGTCTCTCTCTTCTTTCTCCCTTTATCTTTCTTTCTTTCGCTCTCTCTCTTCTCTCTCTCGTTCTCTCTCTCTCTCTCTTCTTTCTCTCCTCCTTCTCTCTCTATTTCTTTCTTCTTCTTCTCTCTCTCTCTCGCTCTATTTCTCTTTCTTTCCCTTTCGCTCTCTCTCTTCTCTCTCTCTCGCTTATTTCTCTTTTTCCCTTTCGCTCTCTCTCTTCTCTCTCTCTCTCTCGCTCTATTTCTCTTTCTTTCCCTTTCGCTCTCTCTCTTCTCTCTCCTCTCGCTCTATTTCTCTTTCTTTCCCTTTCGCAATCTCCATATCAGTATCTACAACAAGCATTAACTCACTCTCCATATAACTCAGAGCTCAATATCATCTCCACAAATCTTACTTAATAGCTCTCATACATAACTCTTTTCTTCTATTCACTCACCTGTATAAACCGGAACGTCAATAACATGATGAAGTTACACGTCCACTGTACTGCCATAGACACACTCATTGCGGCGGCACGTGGTCCTTGGCGGAAAATCTCGGATACGATCGTATATGGTATAGGACCTGCAAATGTCAATAAATATAGCAATTCTCAATATTTCATTTTCAATGTGAAATCATCGATAACAGCACAATGAAATCCAGTTTTAGCTCATTTACTTGATTCGGATTCCTGCAAATGGAGAAGAAAACGGGAAGAAAATAACGTCAGAAAATACGGAATGGTAAGAAAATAACGGATACTCCAGGTTTAGAACTCTTATGCGTAGGCTAATGTGACACCGCATAACAATATCAAATATGGCTACCATTCCACTGAAGACAGGTGGTTAACCCATTGAACTGCTAATCCAGGTTCGAGCCAACGTCTGACCCTAATAACATTAACAATTAGAACTTTAAACCGATGTCTCGTGTCGGTGCTTACATCGTGTACGTAAAGGGATCAGGGGATACTCTGGAACGGGTAGCTGCCTGTATCATTGCACTATCCTCCAAAAGTCTAAAATGACTAATTTCGTCAGGAGGCTTTAGTCTATACAAATTTATTTTAGATTGATTGCGAAACAAGTTCTTACAACTTATATTAATCACTCTCGAGACCTCATTCCTGGTGGAATCCATCGCCACGAGGGAGAGAGAAGAGGCAACGTGGAATTTAAATGCCATGTCTAAGGTCACAATCGTAACGGCTACAGCGGGGCTCGAACACCGGACCTCATGAGGCTTTGCTCATATGGGCAACCGGTTGCGACGATAAATAGCGATGATAAATAAACGTAAGAACACACACACACACACACACACACACTGGAATCCGCGGTAAGTATCAAGTGAACACTTATTTTATTACATATATATGCAGAATGCGCAAACGAAATGTAGAAAAATCTCACCAAGCCCCAAGGCAAAGCCAATGACAAATGTTAGCATGGATATTATGCAAACGATAGCAAGTGCGCTCTTCTGATTCTGGAAGACAGGAATCAAACGTATTATGAAACATGCATTATAGCGAAAATCAAGCAAATTAAACATATAAACCATGTATTGTAGCGGAAATCAAACAACTTAAACATATAAACCATGTATTGTAGCGAAATTCAAACAAATTAAACATATAAACCATGTATTGTAGCGAAAATCAAACAAATTAAACATATAAACCATGTATTGTAGCGAAATTCAAACAAATTAAACATATAAACCATGTATTGTAGCGAAAATCAAACAAATTAAACATATAAACCATGTATTGTAGCGAAATTCAAACAAATTAAACATATAAACCATGTATTGTAGCGAAAATCAAACAAATTAAACATATAAACCATGTATTGTAGCGAAAATCAAACAAATTAAACATATACACCATGTATTGTAGCGAACATTTATTTAATTGAAGATCAGCTTGTGAAGTCTGCAGAAAATCATCTACAAGTTAAATTCCGAAATAAACTGTGTATGGTTAATTAGCAGTTTGCCCAACTCTGGACAACCAATTCTTGTGACCAATTGCTAAGTCGTCTAAGTATGTCTGTATCATCGGCTTAATAATGATATTGTCAGTTGTATATATGGTCAACCCAGTTTCTTTTATGCTTTCCAATGAATGATAGAGTGTTCTTAGTGAAAGAAATCTCCGTCTTTCACTGCTTTGAAACAGTGAAATATGGAATTTTCTTTGCCACTAGTTGCGTTTGGTATTCCTGCGCGGTTAGATGTACTTTTATATGATTTGCTATATTCAACTATCAGTTAATTATGAAGTATTATTATTGTTTTTGTCTGTAGTTTTTAATTTTGACAGCAAACAGAAACTAACCTTAAATTATACAGGAACTATTTCTTATTACGGATGTTCACACTTACAGAAGTGGTTGTGCGGTTGTGTATTGGAGTGCAATGAGGCTCCCGAAAGGGTAGTTAACATGAATAAAATTTGAAAACAAAATATTATATTAGCCAAAATCATTCAATTTGGAAATCATAAACGAAAAAACAAGATTCGCAAGCGTTTATTAGTCTAAGATAACGCCACTAGAATTTTTTCTAAAAGGATACCAATTTTACATCTAACTTAAAGGCAGATAGATAAATACTTTTATTTCCTCCATTTCTGAAGAGTAAGTTATGGGCAAGTGCGCCGTTTCTTTTTGGTGTCAGTATATATATTACTAACAACTACAATCATACAAATAAACACAAATATCATCTATATCGTACATCATATACATGAATGTATATTAAAACAAACAGAAAATAACAATACCTCGTAAGCCTCATTTTGAAGCAGATTTAGACAAACTGTAAGCACAATAAACGATGCTATCATACCACATAGGGGCCATATCAATAGGGGCCGCCGACCTAGTTTCTCCATCAGTGGTACCTGGAAATAGCATAGGAAATATTAATGGATAAACTCAATTGCTAGTTTGTCAATCAATCCTAAAAATTACTTCAGACAGACCGGCCGAACGCGTCGTTGTATGAGTCAAACTGATGGTTGGTGTATGTTTTACGTTTATTTATCGTCGCTACCGGTTGCCCATATGAGCGCCGCCCTCCTGAAGAGATTAGTAATTATAGATTTGTTGGAGGTGCAATGATACAGACAGAGTCTCATCTGGTTCTTTTACGTGCACGGTGTAAAGCACCGACACGAGACCTCGGTATAAAGTCCCATCTGAAAATTGATTAGGGCCAGACGGGGGATCGTACCTGCGGTCCCTGGATTACCAGTCCAGCGTGTTAACCACTGGACTACAGATCCGTGTGTCTGATGAAATTCTCGAAGACGTCCAAATAGGCGAACATATAAGATAGGTCTTAACAACCAGTGGCGTAGCACTGTCTAAACATTTTTATCAAAAGGTGAAAGTATGAATATGAAAAATATGCAATAAAAACTGTTCAGAACTGTACAAATATGTTCTCATTTCGCGTAAATACATGCCTTAATATGTCTCTTAAATGCAACTGCAGCGATATGGGTTATTCAAAATCATCAGGAGATATACCCACATCCCAATGGTGCCTACACATAGCTGAATCTACGCCTTTGACATTTACTTACACTTCGATCCTCGGACCTGGAAGTATGTGAAATGGTATGGCGGTCGCCAGATCGGACAGGTGGGTTTTCTCCGGGTACTCCGGTTTCCTCCCACATGAATGACCACATATACGCTTTCATCCGCGCCAACGAGAGTGATTAATATAAGTTGTTAGAACTTGCTTCGCAATCGTTGTAAAATAAATAAAGTTAAACTTACACTGACTATTGTAGTTAATACATTAATAGCCCCTTGTCCCACAACCACGTATGGGATAGCAGGATCCGGTACATTAGCTTGAGCGTATATGAAGCTAGAATATGCCATCGCCTGAAACAAATACAGTATCACATTTGTAATATAATATGCATTATATATAGCATATTCATTGAACGAAATGATAACAAGGAGTGTTTCTGTCTTTTACATTTATTTATCGTCGCTACTGGTTACCCATATGAGCGACGCCTCCTGAAAAGATTAGTCATTTTAGAGTATGGAGGATAGTGCAATGATACAGACAGAGACCCATTCCAGAGTCTCATCTGGAATCTGGAATCGAACCTGTGATCCCTGGATTACCAGTCCAGCGTGTTACAACTGGACTATAGATCCGTCTGTAATAACAAGGAGAAATGTCTTATATAGTTATGTGTAGTTGTCATGGTTACATAGTTTATTTGTCGATGCCGTCAATCTATGACATTTGCGAAATAACAAAAGTGCTCAATTTGATGATATTTATGCTTCAATCAATCTCCTGTTGTTAAAGAATTTGATTCTGGTTGCCATGGTTACACAGTTTTCAATCTAGCTCCAGTAGTTATTCATTCCAATTTCCATGGTTATATAGTTACCCATTATGATACTCGCTATAAGAGTGATAATTTCATTCTGGTTGCCATGGTTATATATATTTAGTATTAGTACTATGGCCATAGTTTCATCCTATTGGCCATGCTTGCATAGTGTTACCATAGTTACCGTAGTTAATGTTTTCTTTTATATGTCCATGGTTACACAAATTTAATCTAGATACTGTAGTAATAGATTCATCTAATTGCGCCAGGGTTACATAATAGAATGTTTTACATAAATTAATATGTGTTACAGTAGTTAAACGTCATTCGAGTTACCATACGGCAAACAGTCTGTCTTGTATCCTCTAAACAATAGCTAATACGTCTCCAGAAATGTATTCGTTATGTTAGTGTTCAAAAGATACACCGACGGATACGTAGTCCAGTGGTTAACGCGATGTACTGTGAATCCAGGGATAGCAGGTTCGATGCCCCGTCTGACCATAATAAAATTAACAGTATTTCAGGTGAGACTATAAGCCGAGGTCTCGTGCCGGTGCTTTACACCGTGCACGTACAAGAAACAGAGGAGACTCTGGAATGGGTATCTGTCTGTATCATTGCACTACCCTCCAAATATCTAAACTGACTAATCTCTGCAGGAAACGTTGCTCATATGGGCAACCGGTCACGACGATAAATAAACGTACAGCACAGAGAATAGTGCAGGATACAGAAGACACACGCTCCAATTCCAGAAGCATCCCTTGTTCTTTTGCATGTCCGGTGTATACCCTCGATACACGAGACATCGGTTTATAGTCCAATCTGAAAGTCTGTTAATATTATTAGGATGAGACGGAGGATCGAACCTGCGATCCATGGATTGGCAATCCAACGTGTTAACAACTGAATCACTGACCCGTCGATAGAGTTATTAATCGAAAAACCTTACAGCATTTATTCCCGACATCTGTTGAGCGACTTGCACGACACATGCTATTATTAATGGTAACTTTAATTCCGGGGTGGTCAACAATTTCTTCATAGTATACGATTCCACCGATGCCTCCTTTCTGGATTCGATCTTCATCTCATCGATTTCGTCGTCAATTCCAAAATAAGCTCTCCCACGCAGTTTTCTCAAAGCTAGAAAACAATTCATAAAACTAAAAATGCATGTGAATTAAAATAAGAAAAACAACGATTTTATAAAATTAATATTATTCACAAGAAACAAGCTTAACTTCAGACTACTAGTAATACATCTCAAAACTTTATTTCTGATGGAATACATCGCAATACGGAGACAGAAAAGGCCAATGTGTATTCCAGTGTGTTGCCTAAGGGCATCACTAATATGGTTGTGGCTTGGCTCGAACTCCCAACCCATCGGATACCTGGTTGTACCACGGAAGCTCCGCGTTATTTTTTTTTAATATACGAAATATGTCTTACAAATATCTTATATTGTATATAATTTAACAGGGCGATTACCTGGTTGTACCACTGAAGCTCCGCGTTTTATATACGAAATATGTCTTACAAATATCTTATATTGTATATAATTTAACGGGTCTGTGAATGGGAAACTGTGCAAAAAAGGAGCAAATCTGTCAAAGTACGCGAACACAAATGGACTCCCCTACTTAAAAATTTTAATGTTAAAACATATCCTTTCTGAGCAAGACCAAATCTGTCAAGATACGAGAACACAAGTGGACTCAACTACTTAAAATGTTAAAAATATCTTTTCTGAGCAAGACCAAATCTGTCAAAATACGAGAAAACAAGTGGACTCCCCTACTTAAAATGTTAAAACATATCTTTTCTAAGCAATACCAAATCTGACAATATTAATTTTTTTCAAGAGTTTGATCAAAACAAAGCAAATCGTCTGAATAGGAGTTAACAAACAGAATAGAAAAGAAACAACAGTATGTAAAACGACTAAATATATTTACAAAATATAAAATTCCAGAAAGAAATATTAAAATGGTCACCATTGTGTTGCGTGTAGGAAATCAATTACCCCTTACCTTTCCTAGCACCGTCCTCGTCATTTCTCTTAATTAATAAATATCTCGGACTTTCTGGACAAAACGGCAAACACAAGAGACAGATCACAGCCGGACCAACATTGAAAGCAAATAGTGCTGGCCAGGCGTCCCAGGTTCCTGAAATGATCGTTATGAAGTGTAGTAATCTACATACACGTATAGCGACTGTAGCACCGCTAAGCGTCATCAACATTTCCGCTATACGTTATAAAACCACTAAACGTCATAAACATGTCCGCTATACGTCATAAAACCACTAAACGTAATAAACAAATCCGCTTAAACTCGCAATATTAACATTTGCGTGTTTTACGTTTATGTATCGTCGCTACCGGTTGCCCATATGCGCGACGCCTCCTGAAGAGATTAGTCGTTTTAGATTTTGGAGGATAGTGCAATGATACAGACAGAGACCCATTCCAGAGTCTCCTCTGGTTCTTTTACATGCACGGTTTAAAGCACCGATAAGAGACATCGGTTTAACGTCCCATCTGAAAGACTGTTAATTTTATTAGGGTCAGACGAGGGATCGAACCTGCGATCCCTGGATTACCGGTCCAGCGTGTTACCACTGAACACAGATCCGTCCGTAACAATATTAACAGTCTTTCGGATGAGACTATAAACCGAGGTTCCATGTATCGGTGCTATACACAGAACTTGTCTGTTTAGCACAGGCGGTATCTTACTAGAGGTCAAACATATAATAAGACAACATATTTGGGGAATCTGGAAACTGGCTGCTTAATACAGGTTGGTTGCTTAATGGAGGTGGCCACTAACACAGGTTTTACTGTAGTTCAAGTGATCAACTATTAATTACACAACGTATAATAAATTAATTAACTTCTTATGTTACCTGCTAATTTTGGGAGACCAAGTATCATAGACCATAATATACCCAATGTCACAAACAGCTGATGACAGGTACTAACGGCACCCCGAATCTTCTTTGGTGATATCTCCGCAAGGTACATCGATGCCAAGCTGATGCCCATTCCTATCAATGAGAGTTACTGCCCCTGAATACTCATTAAAAGTAGCTAGGTCCTATTAAGTATTTTCCTCTGTTTTTATCGTTGTTTCCTTTGCACAACGTGCTAGCAAATTTATTCCACTATCGCTTCTTATGATTATTAAAGTAGTATATATCGGCAGGTCTCCTAGAGTATATGCAATGGGTACTTATTTGTAAAATAATGTTATCACTTAATTAACACGTTTTTGATAAAATCGCATTTATCATACCGCAACATCTGGTTAGGGCACAACAGTAAAAACAACGGATTCTAATTAAAAGGACCTATTCACATTTTGGAATAATCAAACTGTATCTGCCAAGGGAGGTAATAGAACATTACAGATGCCTCTCATAGAATATCTACTTGAAGCCATGTATACTGACACCAAATATAAACGGTGCACTTTTATAGTGCGCGTTACTTTTTCGTTACAAATCTTAGTATTATGGATTTTGCTATCATGAGTGAAGAAAATAATCCTTCACGCATTGCACTAATCTACCCGACATTTTGATAACCCATATTTGCCTTAGTATATTGTTTTTCTAAAAGGTTATAAATTATACCTCTAAGGCAAGTACATACAGTGTAGGTTCTTGTTAGTGTCAGTATGTATAGGATATAGACAGAAAACGATCCAATATGTAAAATATTGGACTGTGTGAGGCGCGTATCGCCGAAGACAGTACCAATTTTATACATAATATTATAACATTATATGTAATAAAATAAGTGTTCACTTGATACTTACCGCGGATTCCAGTGTGTGTGTGTGTGTGTGTGTGTGTGTGTGTGTGTGTGTGGTGTGTGGTGTGTGGTGTGTGGTGTGTGGTGTGTGGTGTGTGGTGTGTGGTGTGTGTGGTGTGTGGGGTGTGTTGTTGTGTGTTGTGTGTTGTGTTGGTGGTGTGTGTTGTGGTGTGGTGTGTTGTGTTGTGTTGTGTTGTGTTGTGTTGTGTTGTGTTGTGTTGTGTTGTGTTGTGTTGTGTTGTGTTGTGTTGTGTTGTGTTGTGTTGTGTGTGTTGTGGTGTGTTGTGTTGTGTTGTGTTGTGTTGTGTTGTGTTGTGTTGTGTTGTGTTGTGTTGTGGTGTGTTGTGTTGTGTTGTGGTGTGTTGTGTTGTGTTGTGTTGTGTTGTGTTGTGTTGTGTTGTGTTGTGTTGTGTTGTGTTGTGTTGTGTTGTGTTGTGGTGTGTTGTGTTGTGGTTGGTGTTGTGTTGTGTTGTGTTGTGGTGTGTGTTGGTGTGTGTTGTGTTGTGTTTGGTTGTGTTGTGTGTGTGTGTTGTGTTGTGTTGTGTTGTGTGTGTGTTGTGTTGTGTTGTGTGTGTGTGTGGTGTGGTGTGTTGTGTTGTGTTGTGTGTGTTGTGGTGTTTTGTGTGTGTTGTGTGTGTTGTGTGTGTTGTGTGTTGTGTGTGTTGTGTGTGTGTTGTGTGTGTTGTGTGTGTTGTGTGTGTTGTGTGTGTTGTGTGTTGTGTGTGTTGTGTTGTGTTGTGTTGTGTGTGTGTGGTGTGTGTGTGTGTGTGGTTGTGGTGTGTGTGTGTGGTGTGTGTGTGCGGCGGCGTGCGTGTGTGTGGTGTGTGTGTGTGGTGGTGTGTGTGTGTGGTGTGTGTGTGTGTGTTCTTACGTTTATTTATCATCGCTATTTATCGTCGCAACCGGTTGCCCATATGAGCAAAGCCTCATGAGGTCCGGAGTTCGAGCCCCACTGGAGCCGTTACGATTGTGCCCTTAGGCAAGGCATTTAAACTCCACGTTGCCTCTTCTCTCTCCCTCGTGGCGATGGATTCCATCAGGAATGAGGTCTCGAGAGTGATTTATATAAGTTGAAATAACTTGTTTCGCAATCGAGCTAAAATAAATTTGTATAAACTAAACAATTTTATACATATTGGATCCGTTTGATGTTTATATCACAAATAAAACACACACTTATATAACAAGATCCTACTAATTAAAATTGTTAATTTCGTACATGTACGCGTAGGAATTAATATAATACTCTGGCCTTTTGACAGCAGTCCTATATTAATAATAATGGACTGAAAATATAAAGGTACGACGTCACGACAGTGTTTTAAATAATGATAAAACTATTGTTAGTTTAATATACAAATTTAGCTCGATTGCGAAACAAGTTCGTACAACTTATATTAATCACTCTCAGGCCTCATTCCTGATGGAATCCATCGCCACGAGGGAGAGGGTAGAGGCAATGTGGAATATAAATGCCTTTCCTAAGGCATTTATAACGGCTTTTATAACTTCGTAACGGCTCCAGCGGGGCTCGACCTCCGGACCGTAGCATATATGCATATAAAATGCAATCAAACTATAAGTGAAAAAGGGACTATAAGTGAAAACTGCACATTGGAATTATATAACTAGTAATGGTAAGGCTGAATAGTAGAGACATGTTATGGCATGTGATAGGGAGCACCCTCACGGTCCTTGTGATAGCGGTGAAAAGTAAGTTTTAACAAAGGGTTGCTACACTTGTGTGTTTTACGTTTATTTATCGTCGCTACCGGTTACCCATATGAGCGACTCCTCCTGAAGAGATTAGTCATTTTAGATTGTTGGAGGATAGTGCAATGATACAGACAGAGACCCATTCCAGAGTCTCCTCTGGTTCTTTTACGTGCTCGATGTAAAGCACCGACATGAGACCTCAGTTTAAAGTCCCACCTGAAAGACTGTTTAATATAATTAGGAACAGACGGGGTTGCTACACTACTCGATCACGGGGGGTCATCCAAATCCATACCAAATACATATATATATATTATCATAGATACCTGTGTGAAGACCTACAAATACCCTGGAGATCATGACGCATTCTGGAGATTTAGCAACGGTGGGAATCCCGCCAAATATTCCGGCCAGAAACATCAAGAACGTTATCAGTACCATGCCCTTCTTCCTAGATTTAGACAGAAGTGGAAAACTGACAAGTTGAATCACAATATAACAAGTACTGCTAATATAAGACAATTGTCATTGAATGATCTCTTCTTCTTAATACGTCCAGTCCCTCCCTCTCCCTCTCCCTCCGTCCCTCCCTAACATTTTGCATTACGGCCGACGGCAGCCGTAATAACATAGTGAGCATGGTTTGACGTCCAATTGAGATAACCCTAAAAAGACGATTAAAGAAAAAACAACATTTTTTTAGATATGTGCAACGATTGAAATGTAACTTAGCCATAATATGCCATAGTTTCGTGAGCACGTTTCATCTCGCGTAGTCGAAATCTCGCGAGATTGAAACCGTTGATATGTGTATAGCTACACTTCATGCAATCTAGCATCTTATCAGGTTTTCAACATTTACATAATGGACAATGGACAATGGACAATAATGGACAATTCTGCGAGCAATTTGGATTTAAACGAAAGGTCGAATTTCATACACAAATTTCACACAACAGTTAAATATGCTTTTGGTTTTGAAAATAGTATTTTACCTTCCAAACTAAATCTTAAATAACATATGTTGCGCATGCGCGTATATATATTTTTTTAATCTTTATTTATTTTACAACGATTGCGAAACAAGTTTTAACAACTTATATTAATCACTCTCGTTGGCTCGGATGAAAGCGTATATGTGGTCATTCATGTGGGAGGAAACCGGAGTACCCGGAGAAAACCCACCTGTCTGATCTGGCGACCATCGTACCATCTCGCATACTTCCCGGTCCGAGGATCGAACCGTATAAATATGTTTGCGACATCCGCAAAAGCATTGTTGTGAAAATATAATATTAAATTAATCGTGGATTAATTGCTGTTCAACTTATGTTCATAGGTTTTAAGCGGCAGTGTTGAGTTATTTGGTTTTGATTGTATGGTAGAGTCCCCGTTTCTGTTAAAGATTGTACTATTTTTTGGAGTAAATCATACTAAAGTTTACCTGCCAAAATAGTCTGCAATTCTTCCTGAAG
Organism: Archivesica marissinica; assembly: GCA_014843695.1. Classification (NCBI taxonomy): domain Eukaryota; kingdom Metazoa; phylum Mollusca; class Bivalvia; order Venerida; family Vesicomyidae; genus Archivesica; species Archivesica marissinica. The sequence goes on from CM026401.1 coordinate 54,399,187, forward strand.
AAAACGCTCCAATCATACCGAAGAATACAAAGAACGCCACAGTGATAGACCAAAGGACCTCAATGACATTGTCAGCCTCGATTTCTGAAAATGGTAAATTATATAAATGCAAGTCTGATGTTTGTGGCACAGAGGCTTGGGGTTTGGACAAGTGGTTTTGGTTCAAAACCAAATTATTTATTTTTTAAGGACATTATGATACACCATAGGCTTGACACTACACAAACATACTATATATCTATATATCTTCCTTTAATCTTTAACCCCTCGCGGGGACGTAGACATGTTGCGCGTCAAAAACCGCTAAGAAGTTAAAAGTATGAGTAGTTAAAAGTATAATTTAAAAAGGTATGAAAATAAGTTGTGGTAAAAGTTTAAAAGCAGCTACGCAGAACAACTAGGGACTGGCATGTTCAATATGGCAAACTGCCGTATTGAATTGCTCTATGGTAGGGAGATGGACAATGTCAGGAGGGAGGTGATTCCAATGGTAGATTGTTCTTGGAAAGAAGGAGAACTTGTAGTAGTCTGTAGTTGCTGTAATTAACCTATAGCTTAAGGAATGGCAATGGCGAGTAGGACGGGAGAGGGGAACTATGTAATTTTCAATGGGAATAGCAACAAGATCATTATGAATTTTATACATAAGGGATAACCTATTGTCATACATTGCGGGCCATATCCTAGCATATTTAAAAATGACACCACGTCACTATCAGCGCACAAACGGATATGTAGTCCAGTGGTAACACGCTGGACTGGTAATCCAGGGATCGCAGGTTCGATCCCCCGTCTGACCCTAATAAGATTAACAATCTTTCAGATGGGACATTAAACCGATGTCTCGTGTCGATGCTGTACACCGTGCACGTAAAAGAACGAAAGGAGAATCTGGAATGGGTTTCTCTCTGTATCATTGCACTATCCTCCAAAACTCTAACATGATGCGTTGCTCATATGGGCAACAGGTAGCGACGATAAATAAACGTAAAACACACACGTGTACACTATCAGCGCACATATGGCCTAATATTTTAAGTGTCTGTGTTTTGTTGCGCTGATTTTGTGTTTATGGCTGACAAACGGTTTAGATCATATGACGACTCTACAGCTTTATTGTTGGAGGAAAGCACCTGATTCCCGTTCGAGCATCATATACTGCACGTGTAGAACCACCGTCCTTTCGCTGTCTGAAGACTGGTACTATGCGTAGCTGTAAACAATTGATTTGGTGTATGGCTTTGATAGTGACGGGTTGTCATTCTTAAACGTGCTTGTATATGGCCTAAACAAGTGTACGTATAGTGTAAAGCCTATAGTGTATCATAGTGTTCTTAACAAATATATATAAAAAAAGATATCTTTTTGGTTTTTAATCCGAAACCATTTGTCCAAATTGTCTGTGGATCTACACATGTGAAAAACGAATAGAGCACTGAATCATAATTAAAAGAGTACAAAATCGATCTCACCTGCTTCAGAATAAGCTAGAAATGGATCACGTGATGTAGCGTTCTCGGCCAATGTGACTTCCGGTAGAGCGCCCTCTGCAATAGCGTATCCTGACACATGTCCTGTTGTAAGGTTGTTCAATGACGACTCAGATATCGTTTTGTAATATAGATTTCTGTCAGAAGTATTGTAGTAGGTATCAATGCCATCATTGCGTAATAGGTACGTCATCTTGTAAAATGCTTTGATAAGCTGAAATCATTATAATTATATGTGAATTTATTGTGTAAAATCATTTGCCAACTTAGAAGGAACCAGTGACCTCGTGCATCGCAACATCGTCCTTGCAACACATACCATGGCTTGCACATATCTTAGACGAGATATATTAACAGGCCAGTAGCCACACTGAGGCACAGCTTCCTCGGTTAAAATTTCCAAAGCAACAAACAAAAAAACTTAAATAAATATAATGCAAAAAGTATTCATTTGCTATATAACATGATAATTTACAAAGACAATAATGAACGTTATATACCCTGGCTGGAGAATTCACAACCCCGATGTTGTAGCCGTAGAGGAAGGAGTTTCCGAACACGCTCACTGTGACACTGATGAAAAGCCACCACGTCATACCGGCCTCTTCCGACTGAAATATTAACATGAATGAAGGGAGATTACTAGGTTTGTCAATGTTGGAGTCGCAATGTCATACCGGCCCTTCCGACTGAAATATTAACATGAATGAAGGGAGATTACTAGGTTTGTCAATGTTGGAGCCACCATGTCATACCGGCCCTTCCGACTGAAATATTAACATGAATGAAGGGAGATTACTAGGTTTGTCATTGTTGGAGCCACCATGTCATACCGGCCCTTCCGACTGAAATATTAACATGAATGAAGGGAGATTACTAGGTTTGTCAATGTTGGAGTCGCAATGTCATACCGGCCCCTTCCGACTGAAATATTAACATTAATGAAGGGAGATTACTAGGTATATCATTGTTGGAGCCACCATGTCACACCGGCCCTTCCGACTGAAATATTAACATGAATGAAGGGAGATTACTAGGTTTGTCATTGTTGGAGTCACCATGTATGTCATACCGGCCCTTACCGACTGAAATATTAATATGAATGAAGGGAGATTACTGGGTTTGTCAATGTTGGAGCCACCATGTCATACCGGCCCTTACCGACTGAAATATTAACATGAATGAAGGGAGATTACTAGGTATGCCATTGTTGGAGTCGCCATGTCATACCGGCCCGACTGAAATATTAACATTAATGAAGGGAGATTACTAGGTATGTCAATGTTGGAGCCACCATGTCATACCGGCCCTTCCGACTGAAATATTAACATGAATGAAGGGAGATTACTAGGTTTGTCAATGTTGGAGCCACCATGTCATACCGGCCCTTCCGACTGAAATATTAACATGAATGAAGGGAGATTACTAGGTATGCCATTGTTGGAGTCGCCATGTCATACCGGCCCGACTGAAATATTAACATTAATGAAGGGAGATTACTAGGTATGTCAATGTTGGAGTCACCATGTCATACCGCTCCCTTCCGACTGAAATATTAACATGAATGAAGGGAGATTACTAGGTTTGCCATTGTTGGAGTCGCCATGTCATACCGGCCCTTACCGACTGAAATATTAACATGAATGAAGGGAGATTACTAGGTATGCCATTGTTGGAGCCACCATGTCATACCGACCCGACTGAAATATTAACATGAATGAAGGGAGATTACTAGGTTTGTCAATGTTGGAGTCACCATGTCATACCGCTCCCTTCCGACTGAAATATTAACATGAATGAAGGGAGATTACTAGGTTTGTCAATGTTTGAGTCACCATGTCATACCAGCCCTTCCGACTGAAATATAAACATGAATGAAGGGAGATTACTAGGTATGTTAATGTTGGAGCCACCATGTCATACCAGCCCTTCCGACTGAAATATAAACATGAATGAAGGGAGATTACTAGGTATGTTAATGTTGGAGCCACCATGTAATACCGGCCCGTTCCGATGAATGAAGGGAGATTACTGAGTGTGTCACTTTTTTTGTTCCTTAAACCAGTTATCACCCTTGCAGTTCCCATCTCGGCTATAGTAATTTAACGGCATCTACCTATGTAGCATCATTTACAATTGTATCCAGCTGGCAACTGAGGTTTGCGATTCCAACTGACAACTGTGATGTCAGTACAATCATGTACCATTTACATAGCCAGGCATTTGTTCGTACATTTTATGTTACATTCTGTAGTGTTCAAATCTACTCTATATGGATGACCATTCACTAATGTTGTTAGATTGAGTACAGGTACATGTAGTCCCCCCCCCCTCTGTGGTACAGATTAAAGCGTCAGTGTGGTCTTGTATCTGAGAGGAAACCGGAGTACCCGCCGGGGAAAACCACCCTGTCAGATTTGGTACAGATGAAACTGTCTTTGTGGTACTGCGTGTGAGAGGAAACCGGAGTACCAGGAGAAAACCATCCTGTCCGAGTTGGAACAGATGAAAACGTCGTTGTCGTCGTGCGTGTGTGAAGAAACCGGAGTACCAGGAGAAAATCATCCTGTCCGATTTGGTACAGATGAAAACGTCTGTGTGGCTCTGTGTATGAGAGGAAACCGCGGAATACCCGCAGGGGAAAACCATCCTGTCCGATTTGAAGACAAACTTACCATATCACAAGCTACCCAGACCAGGTACCCAATCCGTGGATCGAACCCGGTTTACATTGGGGAAACAACACAAACATGAAGAGTAACTTACCCCTGACATTATTCTGTTTGTGTTCTATTATTGAAGTATGAATTCGTAACGGACTGTACAGTTAGTTCTGACTCTGAGACAAACTCATATGTGTAGTGTTGGTCTTTTCTCGGGTTGCTATGACCTGTGTTTCTGCAAAGAAGTAAGAATAAAATAATTATATGTTGCATTGGAAACAATAAACGAGGTTACCCACTTGTTGGGGTCTCAAAAAACATTATATGACCTGTGACATGAGAAAACCAACATAACGAGGTAATAATAATTATAAATATAGCCTATAACTGCTAAACCATTCATGGCAATAGCGTGCAATCTAACACAATCTTCAACACCACCACCAACACCCAGCTTCAAAACACCTAGATAATTTGCATAAATGACACGTGCAAATATTTGAACTTCACGGCTCATCTGGATCTACACTTTTTGTAAGCCTATATAGACGTATGTAGTGTTGAAAGGGTTAATTAACTACGGCGTCGATACAAGGCGTCTCTGTACAGCTTATTTCACTTGTTCATAATTTCAATGCAATATACAGTGAAACCTGTGCTAAAGGCCACCTCCCAATAAAGGCCGCATATGAAACACCTGTCTCTAAAGACCATCATTTTGCTCTCCCGTCGAGCCATTTTCAATGCATTTAACCCTCTATTGAGATGCCACCTGCCAACAAAGGCCACTTTTTGACTTTCCCGAGGATGGCCTTTATAGACAGGTTTGATTGTATATGCATGTATCTCTTGTGCATTGCATATATTGTATCTTGTGTTTCTTGAATTGCTTGTATATCGATTGTATATCGAATCTTAATTATTCATTGTATTTCTTGTATATATTGTTTATTGTGTTGCTTGTATCTGTTGTATTTTGTATCATTTGTATTACTTGTATCTCTTATATTAATTGTATATATTGTATCACGTGTATCTTTTGTATCTCTTTATCTCTTGTATATTGTATCTCTTGTATATTGTATCTTTTGTATATTGTATCTCTTGTATATTGTATCTTTTGTATATTGTATCTCTTGTATATTGTATCTTTTGTATATTGTATATCTTGCACCATGAATATATTGTATATTGTATATCTTGCACCATGAATATATTGTATATTGTATATCTTGCACCATGAATATATTGTATATTGTATATCTTGCACCATGAATATATTGTATATTGTATATCTTGCACCATGAATATATTGTATATTGTATAAAGTGTATCTCTTACATCGTGTATTTCTCTTGAGTAGAACTGTGAAATCACGTGGAAATGAACAAATCACATTGTCGATCAGCTGTTTAATCATTGCACGGTATGCAATCCGGTACAACACATTGTCGATCAGCTTAACCATTGCACGGTATGCAATCCGATACAACACATTGTCGATCAGCTGCTTAACCATTGCACGGTATGCAATCCGATACAACACATTGTCGATCAGCTGCTTAACCATTGCACGGTATGCAATCCGATACAACACATTGTCTACCAGCTGAACCACTGCACGGTATGCAATCCCGTACAATACAATGTCGTTGCTGTGGGCAGTCATACTGTTTGCGAATATCAATTAAATTATATATAAGGTATATAAGACAAGTGGCACTGGTCAATTATGTTCGTGTTTCATCGTATCAGCATACATACGGTGCATATATAGCATCTGGTTACATTAAAGTGTGCTTAAAAGAACCATTAGTATGCACGAGCACGTAATCTACATACACTGTAGCTAGTTAAGATAGTCACGCAATATAACTTTAAATTGAAAACACATCCTGCAAATTGAAATGAACTATCAGCTGGCAACTTATATATGTTTTCTATTTAGTTTAATCATCTTTTATTTGCTGTTTGACATTAACATTACATACATAGTCATGACAAAGCGAAGAAAAAAGCAAAATGGGTTGGGCAATAAGTTCTAACAGCATTAGTAAACTGCCCTCCTCTCCATTGAAGAATATTTGGTCCGGAGTTCGAGCCCCACTGGAGCTGATACGATTGTGCCCTTAGGCAAGGTATTTAAATTCCACGTTGCCTCTTCTCTCTCCCTCGTGGCGATTGTTTCCATCAGGAATGAGGTCTCGAGAGTGATTAATATACAATGTAAGTTGAAAGAACTTGTTTCGCAATGGAGCTAAAATAAATTTGTATAAACTAAACTAGAAGAATATTTGGCAAATAGATTATTCAAACAAACACGTGTGTCTGCATGTTTTATGCACGAGAACCAAATATGTTATTCAAACACGTGTATCTGCATGGTTTATGCACGAGAACCAGATATGTTATTCAAACACGTGTATCTGCATGGTTTATGCACGAGAACCAGATATGTTATTCAAACACGTGTATCTGCATGGTTTATGCACGAGAACCAGATATGTTATTCAAACACGTGTATCTGCATGGTTTATGCACGAGAACCAGATATGTTATTCAAACACGTGTATCTGCATGGTTTATGCACGAGAACCAGATATGTTATTCAAACACGTGTATCTGCATGGTTTATGCACAAGAACCAAATATGTTATTCAAACACGTGTATCTGCATGGTTTATGCACAAGAACCAAATATGTTATTCAAACACGTGTATCTGCATAGTTTATGCACAAGAACCAAATATGTTATTCAAACACGTGTATCTGCATGGTTTATGCACGAGAACCAGATATGTTATTCAAACACGTGTATCTGCATGGTTTATGCACGAGAACCAGATATGTTATTCAAACACGTGTATCTGCATGGTTTATGCACGAGAACCAGATATGTTATTCAAACACGTGTATCTGCATGGTTTATGCACGAGAACCAGATATGTTATTCAAACACGTGTATCTGCATGGTTTATGCACGAGAACCAGATATGTTATTCAAACACGTGTATCTGCATGGTTTATGCACGAGAACCAGATATGTTATTCAAACACGTGTATCTGCATGGTTTATGCACGAGAACCATATATGTTATTCAAACACGTGTATCTGCATGGTTTATGCACGAGAACCATAGATGTTATTCAAACACGTGTATCTGCATGGTTTATGCACGAGAACCAGACACATGTACTTGTCCAGATTTCTGAACATCATGCATTCCAACCGGTGGTACAGACTACCTGAGAACAAAACCAATATGTCTGCAATGATCATAATTTTGATATCTCCTGTAAGCGAATATCAATGGATGCTAACAGCAGATATAGGCAATCTTCCAACAAACATAGACCATCATTTTGATTTCCTTTGTAAGCGAACAATTTGATTTCCCTTGTAAGTGAATATCAATGGGTTTCAACAGCCAGATATAGACAATCTTCCAACAAACATAGACCATCATTTTGATTGATTTCCCTTGTAAGCGAATATCAATGGATTTCAATAGCCAGATATAGACAATCTTGTAACGTAGACCATCATTTTGATTTCCCTGGTAAGCGAATATCAATGGATTTCAATAGCCAGATATAGACAATCTTCCAACAAACATAGACCATCATTAAGCGAATATGAATGGATTTGAACATAGACCATAAGTTTGATCTCCACTGTAAGCGAATATTAATGGAGTTTAACTTTAAGCTCACATATTTGTCAATATGACGGAAGTAGGGCCTATATACGCTCACACTTTAAGTTAAATCATTTTAATGCCCCACTTGATGTATCTTTCGGGTCAAAACGTTATCGGATGAGTGGTTATACCAAGGACATCAGTCATACATGTTGACACTGGTTAAACCCTTCTTTGCCATTATCACAAAAGTCAACAGGCAAAGCGTCTAACTGTAAACATTTCAAGTGTACATAGCACTGACAAGCTACCTTAACATAGCCATGCTTCCAGAAGATCCCATTTCCTCTGCCTGTCAGATGAGGTCATACGATTTCCTTGAGGTGTTCACAATCTGTTTTGGGAGTTGTTGGGATATCGCAGTAGGTAGATTGGTTTCCTATGTTACGACCAAGGACGTCACAGTAGCGTGTGTCCGCTCGGATAGCGCAGTAGGTAGATTGGTTTGCTATGTTACGACCAAGGACGTGGCAGTAGCGGTGAGTCCGCTCTGATAGCGCAGTAGGTAGATTGGTTTGCTATGTTACGACCAAGGACGTCGCAGTAGCGGTGTGTCCGCTCGGATAGCGCAGTAGGTAGATTGGTTTGCTATGTTACGACCAAGGACGTCACAGTAGCGGTGTGTCCGCTCGGAAAGCGCAGTAGGTAGATTGGTTTGCTATGATACGACTAAGGACGTCGCAATTGCGGTGTGTCCGCTCGGATAGCGCAGTAGGTAGATTGGTTTGCTATGTTACGACCATGGACGTCGCAGTAGCGGTGTGTCCGCTCGGATAGCGCAGTAGGTAGATTGGTTTCCTATGTACTGCTAAGAACGTCGCAGTAGCGGTGTGTCCGCTCGGATAGCGCAGTAGGTAGATTGGTTTGCTATGTTACGACCAAGGACGTCGCAGTAGCGGTATGTCCGCTAGGATACCGCAGTAGGTAGATTGGTTTGCTATGTTACGACCAAGGAGGTCGCAGTAGCGGTGTGTCCGCTCGGATAGCGCAGTAGGTAGATTGGTTTGCTATGTTACGACCAAGGACGTCGCAGTAGCGGTGTGTCCGCTTGGATAGCTCAGTAGGTAGATTGGTTTGCTATGTTACGACAAAGGACGTCGCAGTTGCGGTGTGTCAGCTCGGATAGAGCAGTAGGTAGATTGGTTTCCTATGTTCTGCTAAGAACGTCGCAGTAGCGGTGTGTCCGCTCGGATAGCGCAGTAGGTAGATTGGTTTGCTATGTTACGACCAAGGACGTCACAGTAGCGGTGTGTCCGCTCGGATAGCGCAGTAGGTAGATTGGTTTGCTATGTTACGACCAAGGACGTCGCAGTAGCGGTGTGTCCGCTCGGATAGCGCAGTAGGTAGATTGGTTTGCTATGTTACGACCAAGGACGTCGCAGTAGCGGTGTGTCCGCTCGGATAGCACAGTAGGTAGATTGGTTTGCTATGTTACGCAAGGACGTCGCAGTAGCGGTGTGTCCGCTCGGATAGCGCAGTAGGTAGATTGGTTTGCTATGTTACGACCAAGGACGTCGCAGTAGCGGTGTGTCCGCTCGGATAGCGCAGTAGGTAGATTGGTTTGCTATGTTATGCTAAGAACGTCGCAGTAGCGGTGTGTCCGCTCGGATAGCGCAGTAGGTAGATTGGTTTGCTATGTTACGACCAAGGACGTCGCAGTAGCGGTGTGTCCGCTAGGATAGCACAGTAGGTAGATTGGTTTGCTATGTTACGACCAAGGAGGTCGCAGTAGCGGTGTGTCCGCTCGGATAGCGCAGTAGGTAGATTGGTTTGCTATGTTACGACCAAGGACGTCGCAGTAGCGGTGTGTCCGCTTGGATAGCTCAGTAGGTAGATTGGTTTGCTATGTTACGACAAAGTACGTCGTAGTAGCGGTGTGTCAGCTCGGATAGCGCAGTAGGTAGTTTGGTTTGCTATGTTACGACCAAGGACGTCGCAGTAGTGGTGTGTCCGCTCGGATAGAGCAGTAGGTAGATTGGTTTGCTATGTTACGACCAAGGACGTCACAGTAGCGGTGTGTCCGCTCGGATAGCGCAGTAGGTAGATTGGTTTGCTATGTTACGACCAAGGACGTCGCAGTAGCAGTGTGTCCACTCGGATAGCGCAGTTGGTAGATTGGTTTGCTATGTTACGACCATGGAGGTCGCAGTAGCGGTGTGTCTGCTCGGATAGCACAGTAGGTAGATTGGTTTGCTATGTTACGACCAAGGACGTCGCAGTAGTGGTGTGTCCGCTCGGATAGCGCAGTAGGTAGATTGGTTTGCTATATTACGACCAAGGACGTCGCAGTAGCGGTGTGTCCGCTCGGATAGCACAGTAGGTAGATTGGTTTCCTATGTTCTGCTAAGAACGTCGCAGTAGCGGTGTGTCCGCTCGGACAGAGCAGTAGGTAGATTGGATTGCTATGTTACGGCTAAGGACATCGCAGTAGCGGTGTGTCCGCTAGGATAGCGCAGTAGGTAGATTGGTTTGCTATGTTACGACCAAGGACGTCACAGTAGCGGTGTGTCCGCTTGGATAGCTCAGTAGGTAGATTGGTTTGCTATGTTACGACCAAGGACGTCGCAGTAGCGGTGTGTCCGCTCGGATAGCGCAGTAGGTAGATTGGTTTGCTATGTTACGACCAAGGACGTCACAGTAGTTGTGTGTCCGCTTGGATAGCTCAGTAGGTAGATTGGTTTGCTATGTTACGACCAAGGAGGTCGCAGTAGCGGTGTGTCCGCTTGGATAGCTCAGTAGGTAGATTGGTTTGCTATGTTACGACCAAGGAGGTCGCAGTAGCGGTGTGTCCGCTCGGATAGCGCAGTAGGTAGATTGGTTTGCTATGTTACGACCAAGGACGTCGCAGTAGCGGTGTGTCCGCTCGGATAGCGCAGTAGGTAGATTGGTTTGCTATGTTACGACCAAGGAGGTCGCAGTAGCGGTGTGTCCGCTCGGATAGCACAGTAGGTAGATTGGTTTCCTATGTTCTGCTAAGAACGTCGCAGTAGCGGTGTGTCCGCTCGGACAGAGCAGTAGGTAGATTGGATTGCTATGTTACGGCTAAGGACATCGCAGTAGCGGTGTGTCCGCTAGGATAGTGCAGTAGGTAGATTGGTTTGCTATGTTACGACCAAGGACGTCACAGTAGCGGTGTGTCCGCTCGGATAGCGCAGTAGGTAGATTGGTTTGCCATGTTACGACCAAGGACGTCACAGTAGTGGTGTGTCCGCTGGGATAGCTCAGTAGGTAGATTGGTTTGCTATGTTACGACCAAGGAGGTCGCAGTAGCGGTGTGTCCACTTGGATAGCTCAGTAGGTAGATTGGTTTGCTATGTTACGACCAAGGAGGTCGCAGTAGCGGTGTGTCCGCTCGGATAGCGCAGTAGGTAGATTGGTTTGCTATGTTACGACCAAGGACGTCGCAGTAGCGGTGTGTCCGCTTGGATAACTCAGTAGGTAGATTGGTTTACTATGTTACGACAAAGGACGTCACAGTAGCGGTGTGTCAGCTCGGATAGAGCAGTAGGTAGATTGGTTTCCTATGTTCTGCTAAGAACGTCGCAGTAGCGGTGTGTCCGCTCGGATAGCGCAGTAGGTAGATTGGTTTGCTATGTTACGACCAAGGACGTCGCAGTAGCGGTGTGTCCGCTCGGATAGCGCAGTAGGTAGATTGGTTTGCTATGTTACGACCATGGAGGTCGCAGTAGCGGTGTGTCTGCTCGGATAGCACAGTAGGTAGATTGGTTTGCTATGTTACGACCAAGGACGTCGCAGTAGTGGTGTGTCCGCTCGGATAGCGCAGTAGGTAGATTGGTTTGCTATGTTACGACCAAGGACGTCGCAGTAGCGGTGTGTCCGCTCGGATAGCACAGTAGGTATATTGGTTTCCTATGTTCTGCTAAGAACGTCGCAGTAGCGGTGTGTCCGCTCGGACAGAGCAGTAGGTAGATTGGATTGCTATGTTACGGCTAAGGACATCGCAGTAGCGGTGTGTCCGCTAGGATAGCGCAGTAGGTAGATTGGTTTGCTATGTTACGACCAAGGACGTCACAGTAGCGGTGTGTCCGCTTGGATAGCTCAGTAGGTAGATTGGTTTGCTATGTTACGACCAAGGACGTCGCAGTAGCGGTGTGTCCGCTCGGATAGCGCAGTAGGTAGATTGGTTTGCTATGTTACGACCAAGGACGTCGCAGTAGTGGTGTGTCCGCTTGGATAGCTCAGTAGGTAGATTGGTTTGCTATGTTACGACCAAGGAGGTCGCAGTAGCGGTGTGTCCGCTTGGATAGCTCAGTAGGTAGATTGGTTTGCTATGTTACGACCAAGGAGGTCGCAGTAGCGGTGTGTCCGCTCGGATAGCGCAGTAGGTAGATTGGTTTGCTATGTTACGACCAAGGACGTCGCAGTAGCGGTGTGTCCGCTAGGATACCGCAGTAGGTAGATTGGTTTGCTTTGTTACGACCAAGGAGGTCGCAGTAGCGGTGTGTCCGCTCGGATAGCGCAGTAGATAGATTGGTTTGCTATGTTACGACCATGGAGGTCGCAGTAGCGGTGTGTCCGCTCGGATAGCACAGTAGGTAGATTGGTTTCCTATGTTCTGCTAAGAACGTCGCAGTAGCGGTGTGTCCGCTCGGACAGAGCAGTAGGTAGATTGGATTGCTATGTTACGGCTAAGGACGTCACAGTAGCGGTGTGTCCGCTCGGATAGCGCAGTAGGTAGATTGGTTTGCTATGTTACGACCAAGGACGTCACAGTAGTGGTGTGTCCGCTGGGATAGCTCAGTAGGTAGATTGGTTTGCTATGTTACGACCAAGGAGGTCGCAGTAGCGGTGTGTCCACTTGGATAGCTCAGTAGGTAGATTGGTTTGCTATGTTACGACCAAAGAGGTCGCAGTAGCGGTGTGTCCGCTCGGATAGCGCAGTAAGTAGATTGGTTTGCTATGTTACGACCAAGGACGTCGCAGTAGCGGTGTGTCCGCTAGGATACCGCAGTAGGTAGATTGGTTTGCTATGTTACGACCAAGGAGGTCGCAGTAGCGGTGTGTCCGCTCGGATAGCGCAGTAGGTAGATTGGTTTGCTATGTTACGACCAAGGACGTCGCAGTAGCGGTGTGTCCGCTTGGATAGCTCAGTAGGTAGATTGGTTTGCTATGTTACGACAAAGGACGTCGCAGTAGCGGTGTGTCAGCTCGGATAGAGCAGTAGGTAGATTGGTTTCCTATGTTCTGCTAAGAACGTCGCAGTAGCGGTGTGTCCGCTCGGATAGCGCAGTAGGTAGATTGGTTTGCTATGTTACGACCAAGGACGTCACAGTAGCGGTGTGTCCGCTCGGATAGCGCAGTAGGTAGATTGGTTTGCTATGTTACGACCAAGGACGTCGCAGTAGCGGTGTGTCCGCTCGGATAGCGCAGTAGGTAGATTGGTTTGGTATGTTACGACCAAGGACGTCGCAGTAGCGGTGTGTCCGCTCGGATAGCGCAGTAGGTAGATTGGTTTGCTATGTTACGACCATGGACGTCGCAGTAGCGGTGTGTCCGCTCGGATAGCGCAGTAGGTAGATTGGTTTGCTATGTTACGACCAAGGACGTCGCAGTAGCGGTGTGTCCGCTCGGATAGCACAGTAGGTAGATTGGTTTCCTATGTTCTGCTAAGAACGTCGCAGTAGCGGTGTGTCCGCTCGGACAGAGCAGTAGGTAGATTGGATTGCTATGTTACGGCTAAGGACATCGCAGTAGCGGTGTGTCCGCTAGGATAGCGCAGTAGGTAGATTGGTTTGCTATGTTACGACCAAGGACGTCGCAGTAGCGGTGTGTCCGCTTGGATAGCTCAGTAGGTAGATTGGTTTGCTATGTTACGACCAAGGACGTCGCAGTAGCGGTGTGTCCGCTCGGATAGCGCAGTAGGTAGATTGGTTTGCTATGTTACGACCAAGGACGTCACAGTAGCGGTGTGTCCGCTTGGATAGCTCAGTAGGTAGATTGGTTTGCTATGTTACGACCAAGGACGTCGCAGTAGCGGTGTGTCCGCTCGGATAGCGCAGTAGGTAGATTGGTTTGCTATGTTACGACCAAGGACGTCGCAGTAGCGGTGTGTCCGCTCGGATAGCGCAGTAGGTAGATTGGTTTGCTATGTTACGCCAAGGACGTCGCAGTAGCGGTGTGTCCGCTCGGATAGCGCAGTAGGTAGATTGGTTTGCTATGTTACGGCCAAGGACGTCGCAGTAGCGGTGTGTCCGCTAGGATAGCGCAGTAGGTAGATTGGTTTGCTATGTTACGACCAAGGACGTCGCAGTAGCGGTGTGTCCGCTCGGATAGCGCAGTAGGTAGATTGGTTTGCTATGTTACGACCAAGGACGTCGCAGTAGCGGTGTGTCCGCTCGGATAGCGCAGTAGGTAGATTGGTTTGCTATGTTACGACCAAGGACGTCGCAGTAGCGGTGTGTCCGCTCGGATAGCGCAGTAGGTAGATTGGTTTGCTATGTTACGACCAAGGACGTCGCAGTAGCGGTGTGTCCGCTCGGATAGCGCAGTAGGTAGTTTGGTTTGCTATGTTACGACCAAGGACGTCGTAGTAGTGGTGTGTCCGCTCGGATAGAGCAGTAGGTAGATTGGTTTGCTATGTTACGACCAAGGACGTCACAGTAGCGGTGTGTCCGCTCGGATAGAGCAGTAGGTAGATTGGTTTGCTATGTTACGACCAAGGACGTCGCAGTAGTGGTGTGTCCGCTCGGATAGAGCAGTAGGTAGATTGGTTTGCTATGTTACGACCAAGGACGTCGCAGTAGGGTGTGTCCCTCGGATAGGCAGTAGTAGATTGGTTTGCTATGTTACGACCAAGGACGTCGCAGTAGCGGTGTGTCCGCTTGGATAACGAACGCAGTCGTTGATTATGGATCGCATGGGCCAGAATTGGGCGCGAACTCCGTGCCTCTCACAACAGAAGTGAACGAGCTGCCACTATGCTATCACAATCACAACTTCCGATTTCGCAGATAAAATGTTTCTCACTTTGTTATTGGTTTTGGGCACATTGTTAACTTGTACAGAAATCCTACACATGTAGGCACTTTTGTTTAGAATGAGGAATACATTACATGTATCTACACAAAGGCCCACTGAGCCTTACCTGATTACGACACATTCCTGGGTATAATGGGCGTCGTGGTGAACACTATCTAATTTGGGCAGTTATTTATCCTCATAGCTTGAACCTATATGACCTCAACCCCGTTTTAAGGTGAAATTACCTTTATTAATGCAAATGTCACAGCACTGTTATATATAATGTAAACCGAGTTTAGTATAGAATATCGCTCGCCCATACGGATCGCTGGAGGCGAGGATAATTAAATTGAAACAGCATCAGTATGGAACATACTGAAGATGTAGCGGATCAGTGGTTCAGTGGGTAACACGCTGGACTTGTAATCCTATGTTAGCAGGTTCGATCCACTGCTATACCATTGTA
Source organism: Archivesica marissinica (assembly GCA_014843695.1). Classification (NCBI taxonomy): domain Eukaryota; kingdom Metazoa; phylum Mollusca; class Bivalvia; order Venerida; family Vesicomyidae; genus Archivesica; species Archivesica marissinica. The sequence continues at coordinate 54,414,488 of CM026401.1, forward strand.
AAATGACTCACATCATAGTCTTTCGGATGAGACTTTAATCCGGTTTCGGTCCTTTACACCGTGCGCGTAAAAGAACCAGATGAGACTCTGGAATGGGTCTCTGTCTGCATCTCTTCCGGACTCGTCGCTCATATGGAATTATTTATTTATTTACCATCGCCACCAGCGAACCATCTGGGCGAGCTCCAGCTTTTATTGGTATTTCAGGCACGATGGGCACCCGGATAGAACCACCGACCTTCCGCAAGCAAGCTGGCTAGCATCATCACATGAAAATCCGACCCCAGTGGGAGTCGAACCTTCAGCGCTGAGGAGCAAGTGATTTGAAATCAACGACCTTAACCACTCGGTCCACGTCACCTATTGTCTGGTTTATACAACTACAATGTAAATGATAATGATGATGCTATTATGAAATTGATAATAGCACATTTATTCATGTTACTGTCTTAAATTGTATTCCAATCAGAAGTCACATCGTCCTCCTTGTATTTCGTTCCGACAAGGGTACTGAATTTGATGATAAGTGCATGTGACTTAATTATCTAACTCAATACGAATTCTCCTGAATATTATTTATCCACGTGTGCATTATAATATACACATCTTGTAGAGTGACTCGGTGGAAGATGTTTATCGCTTATATATGAGGGAGTGGTGATCTACTGTCATGTCTGACCGATGGAGATCTTACACCGACTTGCCACATTTCTATGTGTAATCTTCTATGCAATTTTACATTCTGTTTGTATTGATTTCTATGTAAATTATATATGAAAACTTCTTGTTCTGCTCCCCAGTATTGGAGGTAATAAAGGTATAAAATCCAGCTGGCTTGTCGAAGGTCGGTGGTTCTACCCGCGTTCCTCTTCCTCCAATACTGGAGAGCCGCCAAATAACTTAAGCTGTTTGCTGAGACAGTAATACCCCACAGCAGAAAATAGTTGATGATGTACATGTCTTATGTACAGGACGTAATGTACATACTTACGAATGTATAAGTATACTGTACATCTAACGACACTAAGACACTTACTACTTAGCCTTTGTACTCACTAATCAGGGTCAGACATGCAGATCGTGTTTATTTATTAATAATAAGAATAAATTTAGTAAATGCAACAGGGAACAACATATGTCTACATGTACTGTTTGAAATAAAACAGGTTCGATCCCCCGTCTGACCCTAATAAAATTAACAGTGTTTCAGATGGGACATTAAACCGAGGTCTCGTGTCGGTGCTTTACACCGTGCACGTAAAAGAACCAGAGGAGACTCTGGAATGGGCCTTTGTCTGTATCATTGCACTATCCTCCAAAATCTAAAATTACTAATCTCTTCAGGAGGCGTCGCTCATATGGGCAACCGGTAGCGACGATAAATAAACGTAAAACACACACAGAAAGCTGTTAATCCAGACACGTTGTGAATAATTAGCAACTGAAAACAATCTCATTAATGAATATGTGTGCTTTACGTTTATTTATCGTCGCTACTGGTTGCCAATATGAGCGACGCCTCCTGAAGAGATTAGTCATTTTAGATGTTGGAGGATAGTGCAGTTATACAGACAGAGACCCATTTCAGAGTCTCCTCTGGTTCTTTTACGTGCACGGTGTAAAGCACCGACACGAGACTTCGGTTTAACGTCCCATCTGAAAGACTGTTAATTTATTTAAGACTGTTAATCGTATGTTGAAACTCTTTACTTCAAATCTTCAAATTCCATTTTTCTATATTAAATCAAATCGGGAATGTTATCAACTTCTTGTTCATATGTATTTGTTTATGTTTTTATAGTGGTCTCATGCCTATATATCATGTAGATATTACTTGGCAACATTAAACTGAGACTCATTAATCTCCGCCAAAGCCTTCGTAAGTTTCCGTGAACTACGACCCGGACATGCTTTAGGTTTGTACCGTTAATATTTGAATCAAGTCAGTAAGTGTAAGTGGTAAAGCTCATAGTTTACTTCGGAAATCCGAATTATTAAGGAAGTAAATTCACGGAATATGCAAATGTCTCAGTTTAATATTGCCAAACAGTACATTATACATGTACAATTGTAAACATTGCTCGTGTTACTATATATATAACTAATTGCCGGTGACACATCCCCCGTCTGACCCTAATAAAATTAACAGTTGGGACGTTAAATCGAGGTCTCTAGTTGGTGTTTCACACCAGGCACGTAAAATAACCAGAAGAGACTCTGGAATGGGTCTCTGTCTGTATCATTGCACTATCCTCCACTCAAATGACTAATCTCTTCAGGAGGCGTCGCTCAAATGGGCAACCGGTAGCGACGATAAATAAACGTAAAACACACATATAGGCCCAATGGGCCGAATGCTTGTTTGCAATTTTATAAATTTATGTCAAAAGCTTTTTTGTTGTTGTCTAAATGTAAATATTTACTTACTTACTTTTCATATATATAGTGCTTTCAAGGTAAAGTAATAATACCGTTGGAATATTACACTACTGTATAGGTAAGGCAATATACGATAGCTTACAGGTACTGTGATTTATTGTTTAATAGGTTATACCTGACTTACCTATAATGCAATAGTGTATCGAATGTTTGTTTAAATGTATTCAGTAATCCCTTGCTAGCGGTGGTCTCAATATAGTAGCATGTGCTACAGTGCCAACGTATATATGTACCAGTACCTCGTCTGTACTTGGGATTAAATAGGCTTTCCTTTGGCTGAAATATGGCTGTATTTCTTCAGGCATACAAGGAGATACATGTCACAGCTGACGTTTAATGCATGCTTGATAACTGACATGAATTGTATGACATTTTAATAACTGATACATGTATGATGTATATATTGTATATCTAAGCATTGCAGGTTCGATCCCCCGTCTGACCCTAATACAATTAACAGTCTTTCAGATGGGACTTTAAACCGAGGTCTCGTGTCGGTGCTGTACACCGTGCACGTAAAAGAACTAGAGGAGACTCTGGAATGGGCCTATGTCTGTATCATTGCACTATCCTCCAAACATCTAAAATGACTAATCTCTCCAGGAGGCGTCGCTCATATGGACAACTGGTAGCGACGATAAATAAACGTAAAACACATTGCAGAGTTGAATAGTTTATTCAGGAGAAATCTACCCCACAATGTAGGTGCTTTACACTGTACACGCAATAGAACAAACGGAAACGCTGACATGTGTCTCATTGCACTATCATGACTAATATCTTCAAGAGGCGTCGCTGAATTGGGCAACCGGTAGCGACGACAAATAAACGTTATAAAATTATATCACTGAATGTACGTGTAGTCTCTTACAGCTCTGCTAGAGAGTGGCAATGCACGTTTATATTAACAATGTATGCGTTATAATGTGTTTGTGTACATTAGTTTATACACATTTATTTTGGCTCGATTGCGAAACAAGTTCTTACAACTTATATTAATCACTCCCGAGACCTCATTCTGGAATACATCGCCACGATGGAGAGAGAAGAGGCAATTTAAATGCATTGCCTCTATTAGAGCACACTCGTACGTAACGGCTCCAGTGGGGTTCGAACTGCAAGCCGTTCGCACCTGAAGTGAACGCACTACCACTGCGATATCATAAACTAAAAATTGCTTAATAAGACAAAGAAGAGATACTGCACCACAAACAGCACATGCGGATATCGACCACTTACCTCTTAATCAAAGTAATTATATAACATTCCGACCAAAATCCAATATAAAACACATGTGCTTAATATATATATTTCAATGATTATGTGCATCACACTTTCCAAGATTAAATAAGGCAATACCTTAATATATAACAACATATAGTGTGTGACCTCCATACAGTTATCGTTCAAACTTGTAACGGAGGTTTATCTACTAGAGGAGGTCAAGACGCGGCAAGATTTGCTAATAAAACGACTTAAAAATCATTGTATTGAACATTATCAAAATGTATTAAGTTGTACCAGTAGGTCCACATTATACAATAGAGAATAACAATCGGTGACAGACAGACAGACAGACAGACAGACAGACAGACAGACAGACAGACAGACAGACAGACAGACAGACAGACAGACAGACAGACAGACAGACAGACAGACAGACAGACAGACAGACAGACAGACAGACAGACAGACAGACAGACAGACAGACAGACAGACAGACAGACAGACAGACAGACAGACAGACAGACAGACAGACAGACAGACAGACAGACAGACAGACAGACAGACAGACAGACAGACAGACAGACAGACAGACAGACAGACAGACAGACAGACAGACAGACAGACAGACAGACAGACAGACAGACAGACAGACAGACAGACAGACAGACAGACAGACAGACAGACAGACAGACAGACAGACAGACATTTAATTTATGTCTCACATTTATACAAAGTTAAATATATAAAACATCTAAAATGCATAAATGTGCTTTACACTGTGCACGTAAAAGAACCAGAGGGGACTCTGGAATGGGTCTCTGTCTGTATCATTGCACTGTCCTACAACAATCTAAAATGACTAATCTCTTCAGGAGGCGTCGCTCATATGGACAACCGGTAGCGACGATAAACACACGTAAACAAATCGTTTTCTTTCTTTTTTTTAAACTTTATTTATTTTACAACGGTCCCGGGTTCGATACTCGGTCAGGCCACGTATGTAGTGTCATTGAGCAAGGCACCCCACACACATTGCTTAGTACTGGTTAATCGCTTAGGTCGACTGAGCCTGCCCAGGAAAACATGTCTAAGTCCCCGCAAGGGGTTTGACATTAAAGAAACATACATACATAAATTAATATATTCCAAAGACTTCGTAAATATTCTTATTGTTATTCCGGACAACGTTAAATAGCACGTCACGTTCGTAATCAACAACAACAACAACAATACATTTATTGAAACAAACATTGTCTTGTAATGAGCGACATTCGCTTCAGGTGCGAAAGGTCCGGAGTTCGAGCCCCACTGGAGCCGTTACGATTGTGCCCTTAGGCAAGGCATTTAAATTCCACGTTGCCTCTTCTCTCTCCCTCGTGGCGATGGATTCCATCAGGAATGAGGTCTCGAGAGTGATCTACATAAGTTGAAATAACTTTTTTCGCAATCGAACTAAAATTAATTTGTATAAACTATGAGCGACATTGGTTGTTTTTTTCTATTACCTCACTTGACATATATAGACAGATTTATCTTGACGTGTATATTGGGCATTTTCGTGGGAATTCTTTGTTTTTTCTGTTGTTACCTAACTAAATGTTGCGGTATGATAAATGTGATTTTATCAAAATAATGTTTTGACTAATCTCTTCAGTAGGCGTTACTCATATGGGCAACCGGTAGCGACGATAAATAAACGTAAAACACACACACATGTGAATGGTTCTTGTGAATTGCAATGTGCTTGTAATTATAAGTATACATATGCGTGGTTGTCATCAGAGAGCCCTGTGAAAGATTGGTATCAATTGGCCAACTGGAGTACGCTCTATATAAATACATGTCCGATTAGCGCAGTGGTTCTCTCTCGTTCCCTTCACTAATGTAATCCGGGTTCGATCCTCGGACCGGGAAGTGTGTGAGATGTTAGTCGCCAGATCGGACAAGTGGGCTTTCTCCGGGTACTCCGGTTTCCTCCCACACTAATGACCACATTTACGCTTTCATCCGCGCCAATGAGAGTGATTAATATACATTGTTAACGCTTATTTCGCAATCGTTGTAAAATAAATAAGGTTTACCCTCTATATAAAGAATTCCTATACAAGGGAAGAAATACATTGACTTACAACGAAATGTTGAACAAAGACAAATGATCGGCGTAGACCTATCCGGCATGTTCGTATCATTAACCGCCACACTGTCTGATGAAGTATGGATCATGCAGACTAGTACCTGTTTTGGAAAAGTCAAAGACTAAATACTAATACTACATATAATCATACTATATAACATAATTATGTACATGTTTAAGCTTTCGATTGCGTAATAACGCCTTTTTCATTCTGTCGTATTCAAATCGTTTCTATGGGGAGGGCCAATCACTAATGTTGTCAGAACTTGTGGCCCAACCCATTTGCTAATTATGTATCGGTTATACGATTGTTATTGTTATATGCATGTATATAGAGCAATACAATATTGTCAAATCAAATGAGGAGTCTATCAGATGGGACGTTAAACCGAGGTCTCGTGTCGGTGCTTTACACCGTGCACGTTAAAGAACCAGAGGAGGCTCTGGAATGGGTCTCTGTCTGATTGCATTATCCTCCAAAAATCTAAAATGACTATTCTCTTCAGGAGGCGTCGCTCATTATGGGCAACCGGTAACGACGATAAATAAACGTAAAACCCACATGAGGAAGTATGCGCGCGCATGCATTTATTTGCCGACTGTGCGCGTCTGAAAAAATAATTGAATAATTGAGTTTGTTTTTACTTTACAACGCAGACAAATGAATAAATTAAAATAAATCTAAACACACCGACAACGTGAGCATCGTAATCAGTGAATGTAACGGAAGGTTTGTCTCCCTTTGATTTATTGACAACTAAAATGTAGTTTTCACAAAGTTTATTTAATTTAATTTTAGTTTAAACATATTTTATTGCTTTCAAATAACATACATATACACAGATTCCACAATAATTGTTCAACAAATGAAATGTAACGAATAATTTAAACATAGTTTATTTCAAACAATGATATAACATATACAAATGTACAATTTACACAAATATTTACATACATGTATGAACAAGGATTAGAACCGAAAGTTATAGCTTATAGTGGTCTTCTCCTATAATTAGATGGACAAATGTAACGAATATTATACGAGTGAAACTTATAATGTAGAAGCATTTAACTGGGTATTTAATTTAATACTATTTTATTGCCACTGTTTCCATAATGATGAATACAATTTACAAATCACAATCACATTACTGTCACATTAATGACGTACATAAATCCTGATAATATCCAGATACATATACATGACATTTTCAAAGTGCAAAAGGATTGGGCTACACGTTTTGAAAACATTAGCAACAGCCCTTTCCAAAATGTCAAATTTGCTATCAATTTCTTCCGTTGTATGTATACTAGAGGACATAGAAAACGTACACTTCGGATAAGTGTGTTTTTACATGAAAAACAATAAAAATATAAATACATAGTTTTAAACATTTTGGAATATTTTAGTTGTTCAGTTTGTGTTTTGTAATAAAGATGTGATATATCTTTCACGGAATCCTTCGTATTTCGTTTTCATGTAATAATAATCATATAATGTATGTGTGCGTTTTCTATGTCCTCTCGTATATAATAAAAAAATTGTTTGATTGTCAGAGCAATACCTCGAGAATAGTGGAATCTCCCCTGGCTATTGTAACCAAACATGAACCAGACTGGAAACAGATCTTAAAAGTGTAAGCTAAATGAAGAATAAATATATTTGGAAATGTAAGCTTTGGAGAACGAGCTAGTTCTGATTAAAGTTTAGGTACCTCGAGAACTAGACCCACCAGTCTAACAGAAAGTCATAATCAATATATAACAAGAAATGGTAAATCAATGCATAACAGGAAATGGTAAATATATGTATAACAGGAATTGGTAAATATATGTATAACAGGAATTGGTAAATATATGTATAACAGGAATTGGTAAATATATGTATAACAGGAATTGGTAAGTCAATGTATAACAGGAATAGGTAAATATATGTATAACAGGAATTGGTAAATATATGTATAACAGGAATTGGTAAGTCAATGTATAACAGGAATAGGTAAATATATGTATAACAGGAATTGGTAAATATATGTATAACAGGAATTGGTAAATATATGTATAACAGGAAATGGTAAATATATGTATAACAGGAATTGGTAAATATATGTATAACAGGAATTGGTAAGTCAATGTATAACAGGAATAGGTAAATATATGTATAACAGGAATTGGTAAATATATGTATAACAGGAATTGGTAATACACACCTGTGAATCTCACTTAACGTACCCACACCTCGAACTATGTCCACATGGTAAGAATGCAATTATGTATCTGAGTGTCAGATCGACGCCCGAAATAGCTGGATTGTTAACCACCAATTGATTTATTTCACCATTTTGAGGCTCCCAGAAACAGCTTGGTGACAATGGGCGGAAGATGGGAGTGTTATGGTGCAGGACATGTATTTATGTCTTATTCCTATACGAACTATCTGAACGATTATAGCATAGGAGGTGAGGGTAGTAGCGTAGATGACGAGTGTAGAAAGTGACCCACTGTTGTGGATGACGTCATTACGAGAAGATTACGTCACACAAGCACGTTGTTGACTGAATATTTGAAATTGGTTAACGTTTCCAGAATCGTATCACAATTTTTAAACAATTAATTTTATTATTCTCTTCGCCTCATGCTGATTTCATACTATATTTCGCGAAACTCATGCTGATTTCATACCATATTTCACGAAACTCATGCTGATTTCATACCATATTTCACGAAACTCATGCTGATTTCATACCATATTTCGCGAAACTCATGCTGATTTCATACTATATTTCACGAAACGCATGCTGATTTCATACCATATTTCACGAAACTCATGCTGATTTCATTCCATATGTTATGAAACTCGGAAAATCCTATACGTATGCGACCCCAGAATTCAGCGAGGGCATTAAGTCGATAAACACAATAAGTATGGTGCATAGGATCGGTGATGACGTTGATAACAATAGCAGAACGTACACCCGAGTGCTATAAAATGTACACTCCCGGTCTGTACTCTGTACTTTTATGGGAGCTTACAGTCAGTGGACACAGAAAGAAGAAACACAACGAACAATTTAATACGGATGACTCGTATTTCTTTGCTTTATAGAAGCAAACGTCCACCCAACATTGTAATTTACATGAAATATGCAGTTTCAATTCCTGTGTGTTGTAAAGAAGCAAGACATATTGTATTAAGAGACCACTTTGTGTATGTCCATTTGGTGGCCTCTGAAAGTAAGACTTTCGTGAATCAGTTCTCCACGTAATGCGCATTTTATGAACTCTTTATGACCTTTGTTGACTATCAGATCACACACATAAGACAGCCGTTTCAACATCCGTTGCTGCTTCACGCATGCGCATTAAGCATTGTTTACATACATTTGTTGATAAACAATACTCGTATACGACTGTGCTATATGGATTTGATTGCTTCCGTTTCTGAGTGAATATTTGCACTTATTTCAACACACAATCTTTAGATTATATATAAGCGATATCTGGTACATGTTTGCCAAAAACCATCCTTTATTCCAATTGAAAACGACATCGTACGGGCAATGTAGTTTTGGCACAGTTGCTATTATCGCAGTTTACTTCGTGGGTTTAACGCAATTCGGTATATATACTAACAAGAAGTCGGAATAATCAAACGTTTATGTATTGTGTACTTTCAAGTAACGCTAGTATAGATCAGAACCTATGTCTTAACTATACGTGGCACACATTTGTGTGTGCGAATTATTGGTGCATACAATTCTTTACACTTTATTTATTTAACAACGATTGCGAAGCAAGTTCTAACAACCTATATTAATCACTCTCGTTGGCGCGGATGAAATCGTATATGTGGTCATTCGTGTGGGAGGAAACCGGAGTACCCGGAGAAAACCCACCTGTCCGATCGGGCGACCACCGTACCATCTCACATAATGCCCAGTCTGAGGATAGATCCCCTGCTATACCAGGCTAAAATGACTCATATAATAGTATTTCTGATGAGAATTTCAACAGAGGTATCGTATCGGTGTGTTGCATAGTGCTCGTAACAGAACAAGAGAAGACTCTGGAATGGGTATATGTATGTCTGTCTGTCAGTCTGTATCATTGCACTATCCTCCAAAATCTGATATGACACATCTCGTCTGAAGACGTCGTTCATATCTATGGGAAACCTGTAACGACGATAACACAGACGGATCTATAGTCCAGTGGTAAAACGCTGGACTGGTAATTCAGGAATCGCAGGTTCGATCCCCCGTCTGACCATAATAAAATTAACAGTCTTTCAGATGGGATGTTAAACCGAGGTCTCGTGTCGGTGCTCTACACCGTGCACGTAAAAGAACCAGAGGTGACTCTGGAATTAGTCTCTGTCTGTATCATGCACTATCCTCCAAAAATCTAAAATGACTAATCTCTTCAGGAGGCGTCGCTCATATGGGCAACCGGTAGCGACGATAAATAAACATAAAACACACACTAATTTTCATCGAACTCGCAACATCTCGGATACAAGGATTACAACGTATCCATTGTACCACATATCGTTTATAGAACTTGCTTAGCAATAGTTGTAAAATAGAAATATGTTTAAAACTAAACTATCGATTTTGGGAGAGTTAGCTGCCATATTTAACGTATTATGAAGTATTACGATCTGATTCCAGGAATAATGTGTTACATGCTTGGATATCTAACTCGCAATATCACACCACTTGGAATAATTATGGAATGAAATTAGAGAGCGCTTTTATCGGGACGTTTTGACAGGGAGAATAGACATTCTATGGAACGCCAAAAATAGAGTTTCTATGGACGCAACATAATATGGCGTAGAGATATCAAATTAATGAAGGAAATATAAATTACATTTACTGAGATTGAAAGGTCCAGTTTCTTAATAATCACTGACAATCCTGATTATATATAGTATGCAATATGTCTAGAATGACAAAATAAGTGTCGAAATTCACTAAATTAAGTGCTATTCAAAGCTGTCTCGTTTATTTACATTACTTGCAGCGTTGTTATAAACATAGATTGTTTGGGCAACATTAAGAGAGCCCGTATGAGTTTAAAATGAATCTAGTACCCCAAGAGTTGCAGATAAGATAATCCCACCCGAGGGCTGAACATGCGTGCAAAGAACGAGACTTTGCTTTATGTGCACTTTATGAATTATTCTAGCATATGAATTTACTATTGAGTGATTAGGTAATTGGGATTATATATTCACTGTGTACAGTATTGTATTAAGTGTGTGTTCTACGTTTATTTATCGTCTCTACCGGTTGCCCATATGAGCTTCGCCTCCTGAAGAGATTTGTCATTTTAGATTTAGGACGAGAGTGCATTGATACAGTCAGAGATCCATTCCAGAGTCTCCTCTGGTTATTTTACGTGCATGGTGTACAGCACCGACACGTGACCTCGGTTTAAAGTCCCATCTGAAAGACTATTGAATTTATTATGGTCAGACGGGGCATCGGACCTGCGATCCCTGGATTACCAGTCCAGCGTGTTACCACTGGACTACAGATCCGTCCGTCTTTAACAATGTTAACATTACCATCATTAGTACTTAGTCATACTTGACACTACAATGACTGCATTAATTCTTAATGTAATCACAGTGACTTATACACAATGCTATTTATAACGATTTAATATTCATTTGACTTCTAGATACATGTGTTTCTTACGTTTATTTATCGTCGCTACCGGTTGCCCGTATGAGCGACGCCTCCTGAAGAGATTAGTCATTTTAGATTTTAGAGGATAGTGCATGATACCGACAGAGACCCATTCCAGAGTCTCCTCTGGTTCTATTACCTGCACGGTGTAAAGCACCGACACGAGAACTCGGTTTAACGTCCCATCAGAAAGACTGTTATTTTTATTGGGGTCAGACGGGGGAATGAACCTGCGATCCCTGGATTACCAGTCCAGCGTGTTACCACTGGACTACAGATCCGTCTGTAATGTGACTTCTAGATACATTGTGTTGTGTGCTATATTTATATGATTATGCATAGGATATAAGCCGAGAACGATCCAATATGTAAAATATTGGACTGTGTGAGGCGCATAGCGCCGAAGACAGCGCCAATATTTTACATATTGATTCCGTTTGAGGCTTATATCTTACTTAAAACACACACTTTAAGTTATATACCAAGATGTTACTAATTAAAATTGTTAATTTCATACATTTACGCATACGATTTGATAAAACACATTTTAAAAGCAGTCCAATATTACTAATAATGGACTGCATGTACAAAGGTATGACGTCACAACAGTGTTTTAAATGTATGTATTGTGTGTTAATACATATTTCACTATGTTAAAAATAGTTACTTACACAAGTATCGCCATATATATTTACCTAAATAGCCAGTGTTTTGAAAAGTAGTTGACGGATCTGTAGTCCAGTGGTAGCACACAGGACTGGTAATCCAGGGATCGCAGGTTCGATCCCCCGTCTGACCCTAATAAAATTAACAGTCTTTCAGGTGGGACTTATACGATAAATAAACGTAAAACACACACAGGTATTTGACATCATGTTTGGTTCTAATTAAACAACAAAGCTTAATATGTGGATGAGCCTTATTTTGGAGAACATGCTCTGCTTACTGGAAGAAATCCGTGTCATCACATTACATTAACTATCAGTGTTACGTGGTATATGTAAGGGACAATACTCGCTTATGCGCTATCGGTTGCATTATAGCGTGGGTTGTTCGCCACAATAATATTGTATATTGCGATATTAATAGTAGAGTACAAGTCTAACAGGACAAGGAAAATATCATTCAACTTGTTTCAAAATAGTTTAAACCAATACGAATTGGACACTATATTTATAACAAAGAAGTGAGCTGTGTGCTTGTCATCACTGTGAGTCTAGTAAAATATGCTGTTCACACATTCAACACCAAGTAGCTGACATGGTGATATTTTTAGACCAATAAATTAATAAGAAAATTATATGTGGACCAGTTCATTTATCAAAATGGGTAATTTTCTCTAAACATAGAAATATTACTGGCAAAAAGTGCAGATCTTGATGAGACGGCTCGTCATGTGTCGGCTCATCTGGATCTAGACTTTTTGTAAGCCTATTTAGAGGTATGTAGTGTTGAAAGGGCTTTAATCTCAGTATAAATGTATAAACTTTAATCTTTCAAGGAATGCTAAACACGTTATAACACATTATATTAATCACTCTCATTGGTGCGTATGAAAGCGTAAATGCGGTCATTCTTGTGGGAGGAAACCGGAGTACCCGGAGATAACCCACCTGTCCGATCTGGCGGATATCATCCACATACTTTCCGGACCAAATATCGAACCTGAGTTGCATTTGTGAGAAGCGAGCTTGCCAACCATTGTGCTATTCGGACAGCCAACCACTGTGCTATTCGGACAGCCAACCACTGTGCTATTCGGACAGCCAACCACTGTGCTATTCGGACAGCCAACCACTGTGTTATTCGGACAGCCAACCACTGTGCTATTCGGACAGCCAACCACTGTGCTATTCGGACATCCAACCACTGTGCTATTCGGACAGCCAACCACTGTGCTATTCGGACAGCCAACCACTGTGCTATTCGGACAGCCAACCACTGTGCTAATCGGACAGCCAACCACTGTGCTATTCGGACAGCCAACCACTGTGTTATTCGGACAGCCAACTACTGTGCTATTCGGACAGCCAACCACTGTGCTATTCGGACAGCCAGCCACTGCGCTATTCGGACAGCCAACAACTGTGCTATTCGGACAGCCAACCACTGTGCTATTCGGACAGCCAACCACTGTGCTATTCGGACAGCCAACCACTGTGCTATTCGGACAGCCAACCACTGTGCTATTCGGACAGCCAACCACTGTGCTATTCGGACAGCCAACCATTGTGCTATTCGGACAGCCAACAACTGTGATATTCGGACAGCCAACCACTGTGCTATTCGGACAGCCAACCACTGTGCTATTCGGACAGCCAACCACTGTGCTATTCGGACAGCCAACCACTGTGCTATTCGGACATCCAACCACTGTGCTATTCGGACAGCCAACCACTGTGCTATTCGGACAGCCAACCACTGTGCTATTCGGACAGCCAACCACTGTGCTAATCGGACAGCCAACCACTGTGCTATTCGGACAGCCAACCACTGTGCTATTCGGACAGCCAACCACTGTGCTATTCGGACAGCCAACCACTGTGCTATTCGGACAGCCAACCACTGCGCTATTCGGACAGCCAACAACTGTGCTATTCGGACAGCCAACCACTGTGCTATTCGGACAGCCAACCACTGTGCTATTTGGACAGCCAACCACTGTGCTATTCGGACAGCCAACAACTGTACTATTCGGACAGCCAACCACTGTGCTATTCGGACAGCCAACCACTGTGCTATTCGGACAGCCAACCACTGTGCTATTCGGACAGCCAACCACTGTGCTATTCGGACAGCCAACCACTGTGCTATTCGGGCATCCAACCACTGTGCTATTCGGACAGCCAACCACTGTGCTATTCGGACAGCCAACCACTGTGCTATTCGGACAGCCAACCACTGTGCTATTCGGACAGCCAACCACTGTGCTATTCGAACAGCCAACCACTGTGCTATTCGGACAGCCAACCACTGTGCTATTCGGACAGCCCAGAGCCTTTATTTAACGATGGTATCTGAATAAGTTGAATGGTCATACTAATATGACGATACACAATGGGAACTTCAGCTATGATATTTGTAACATTTATGATGGTGACAACAGCGTGGTATGCAATAATAGCAGCAGCGGCATTATTAATAGAAGGTGTTGTAGTAGTAGCAGCAGCAATAATAGTAGCAGCAGTAGCAGCAGTAGCAGCAGCAGTATTGTAATTAGTAGTAGTAGTAGGGCAGTAGAAGCAGCAGTATTAGTAGTTGTAGTAGTACTACAAGTAACGTTCACAGAAACAGTAACATCAGAAGTTGTCATAGCAGTAGCAGCAGTAGTTTCAGGAGCAACAGTAACAGTAGTAATATTAATAATAACAGAAGCAGTAGCATTGACAGTAACTGTGGTGAAGGCAGTAGCAGCAATAGCAGGAACTGTAGTGAAGGTAGTAGCAGCAGTAGCAGGAACTGAGGTGAAGGCAGTAGCAGCAGTAACAGGAACTGTAGTTAAGGCAGTAGCATTGACAGTAACTGTGGTGAAGGCAGTGGCAGCAGTAACAGGAACTGTAGTGAAGGCAGTAGCAGCAGTAACAGGAACTGTAGTGAAGGCAGTAGCAGCAGTAGCAGGCACTGTAGTGAAGGCAGTAGCAGCAGTAGCAGGAACTGTAGTGAAGGCAGTAGCAGCGGTAGCAGGCACTGTAGTGAATGCAGTAGCAGCAGTAGCAGGAACTGTAGTGAAGGCATTAGCAGCAATAGCAGGAACTGTAGTGAAGGCAGTAGCAGCAGTAACAGGAACTGTAGTGAAGGCAGTAGCAGCAGTAGCAGGCACTGTTGTGAAGGCAGTAGCAGCAGTAGCAGGAACTGTAGTGAAGGCAGTAGCAGCAATAGCAGGAAATGTAGTGAAGGCAGTAGCAGCAGGAACTGTAGTGAAGGCAGTAGCAGCGGTAGCAGGCACTGTAGTGAATGCAGTAGCAGCAGTAGCAGCAGTAGCAGGAACTGTAGTGAAGGCATTAGCAGCAATAGCAGGAACTGTAGTGAAGGCAGTAGCAGCAGTAACAGGAACTGTAGTGAAAGCAGTAGCAGCAGTAACAGGAACTGTAGTGAAGGCAGTAGCAGCAGTAGCAGGCACTGTTGTGAAGGCAGTAGCAGCAGTAGCAGGAACTGTAGTGAAGGCAGTAGCAGCAGTAGCAGCAGGAACTGTAGTGAAGGCAGTAGCAGCAATAGCAGGAAATGTAGTGAAGGCAGTAGCAGCAGGAACTGTAGTGAAGGCAGTAGCAGTATTTGCAGTAGCAGCAGTAGCAGGAACTGTAGTGAAGGCAGTAGCAGCAGTAACAGGAACTATAGTGAAGGCAGTAGCAGCAGTAACAGGAACTGTAGTGAAGGCAGTAGCAACCGTAACAGGAACTGTAGTGAAGGCAGTAGCAGCAGTAACAGGAACTGTAGTGAAGGCAGTAGCAGCAGTAGCAGGAACTGTAATGAAGGCAGTAGCAGGAACTGTAGTGAAGGCAGTAGCAGCAGTAGCAGGAACTGTAGTGAAGGCAGTAGCAGCAGTAGTAGGAACTGTGGTGAAGGAAGTAGCAGCAGTAGCAGTAAAGGCAGTAGCAGGTATCCGCTTTAGCAGACAAGTGTGCTGTTTGAGGATAAAATGCATATCTGCCTGCGGTTGGAAATGTATATGGACAATATTAGAAAAGAAACAGACATGTATAACCACCCTAAACTAACGTGTTCAAATAATGCGTCAAGGCCACTCAAATAACGTAAAACTCAAATGGAGACTACGTAGATTAGCTTGGAAACCCGCCAACTGCATGCTGCAAAATGTTCAGTGTACTATCGAAATATTAATCGTAGATAACATGTCTTCTATTATTATAACACTTTTAGTAATATTCAAAACACAGTAAACACAAACAATATGCGTCCAAAGTCACACAATAGTCTGAATAAACAAAACAATATCCAGATAAGATTTCGTCTATGTCTGTATCATTATCCTCCAACATCTAAAATGACTAATCTCTTCAGGAGGCGTCGTTCAAATGGGCAACCGATACAAATGAAACACGCGACATGACAATCATCGATGATTATGTTGTTTCGATCCTATATTTACATGCGGACGTTAAATGTCCTTTGTTTTAAACAATTTCAAAGTCACAATATGGGAATGGGAATACGATTAAACCTCATATTCCATCTAAATCTGATTTGTTTATGTTTTACATCAGATCTAGTTTTATTAGCCAATCGTTTGGTTGTATCATGTATTTTACTATGTGTATACCTTCCATCTTGAAATGTTGATACTGTTAATGAGTGTTCATTTTTCTTAGGTTTATTACCGACTAGAAATAAGGGGCTTATTAAACCGTTGGAAAAGTGATCTACTTCCTTTATTGCTCCTTTGTCTAACAAAGCTTGAACTTCTAATTATATCAACTTTGTCTTCCTTTGATTGAATTTTGCCTCTATGGCTTGCTGTGGATGGCTTAGGACAGGTTGGGTTACAACATTTAGTTTTAGACCCAATACATTTCCTTGTATCCACTGATCGTTCGTCTGAACTAGCCAATTTTGATAGAATAATTTTATCCGACCCCCTACAGGAATATGCAATAGGGAACTGAACCAATGACCATGGTCTTACCTGAACTACTGGTTGAACTGTTTGGTGATTGTTCTTTTGGACTGCCACTGTCCCCTGCCGCGTCCTCTGCCTCGGTAGTTCTGGCCCCCAAACTGAGCTGTCGTTGAGGGCCCTCCTCGAAAGAACTGGTTATCGTTCTGTTTCCGAGGTTTGTAGGAAGATTTGTCGGCAGAGTACCTCTTCTTGAACGGTACCATCTTTGATAACTCACGGTTGTCTTGGCTTTCGGTAGACAATCAGTATCATAAATTTTCTACCGAATAGATTGGTCTTAGATTTCAAGAGATCCTTCTTACCGGCAGAGTCATCTAATATTTCTAGCGAATCTTGTAGTACTTTGGAAAGTATCAACTTCCTGCGATCAGCCATGTAAACATAGTGCGCATTCCCAATCAAAACCAAAGCGCGTTGTACGACACTAATAACATTAGTCGGATTAATGGATTTGCCCTTTCTCTTTAAACGCTCTGCTTCTTTCCAAAGAATAGACAAGGCTCCCACAGCATCAAGTATTCTGTTCTGAGTGTTAATGATAACCTTCTCCCTCTTACCAGAAAGAGGTGCGTTAAATCTCTGACGAAACAGTTTCTTAATAAAGCGATCAGTCTCTTTAGTCGCCAATTTCTTACTGTCTGGTGTAGGACAATCCTTCGTGATGTCCTGGCGAACTTTCTTCTCAATGCCACTGTTCGCGAACTTCTCAATGTATTTACAAATTTTCTTGGGTATATTCGACCCTTGAGAATTGAAATTAATGGTAGAAGGATCAAATAACGACTCGTCGTCATTGTCATATGATTCTGAACTCAATTCGTCAAAATCTGAACTGAAATCCTTGAAATTTTCTTTCATTTCATCATTCCTATCGCTATTCCGGTGTGGTTTAAAACCCGCAGTCACGGGTCACGCGGTCGCCACAGACGAGGTTCGTTATCTTCTTCATATCCGCTTATCTCACCGGTTCAACATCTCTAAATGGATATACCTGGCTTGTCGTCTCATTATTGCCCTAAACTGGCGTGTCTAGTTTGCCCTGAAATGGCTTCTCTTTTGTGCCCTGAGTTGGCGTGACAGAAACATTGTCATCTGAACTAAAATCCGGGACTTTTAATAGCTGATTATGCTAAATTTGAAGGCGATTGCAATATTATATCTTACGAATTTTCTGAAGTATAATTTAATATAACCCTTTACACACACACACACACACACCTACGTTAACATCGATACCAGATTATGATAACAGGTAAAACTATTTTACCTGTTTCTAATTATATGTTGCTACAGTCATAACAACTGGTTGTCTCAAATGAGATTTCAAAGCAACAAACAAAATAATTTTGTGTATAACCAAGGTGTGTGGAAACACTTTTACATACTAAAAATGTATTCACCTTCTATTCCACATCTGTTCCATGTGCATCTTTCTGTCTGTTCTGCTAACACAGATGAAACATAATTGCTGTCACTTAATGGCTTGTTATAATATGTTGCAAAAGTATATTCATTTGACCATCCAGCTACTCTTAAAATGTCCTGAGTAGAAACTCCTGAAAGTTTTGCTTTTGACGTAGACGCTCCTCTAACACTGTGAGGTTTAAACTTGGTAATGTCAATTCCAGATAAATACATAATTGTTTTTAACCATCTACTAATGGTACTAGCTGTTACAGCTTTATGTGGTTTCATATAGCTCACAAAAAGTCTGTTTTCTGATCCACGAATATGTTCTGTCTTTTTCGGATAATGTTCTAATGTACTATATACACATATTCTCCTGTCTGGAGTATATTTACTTAACTGTAAAAAAGGATTGTTCCTGCCATTTTTAGACTGCTTCAATAAACCACAATATTGTAATGTATAACAATTAAGGTCTTGTTTGAGACCCACAACAATTATCATACTCAATGAATGACACCGACTTGCTTGAGTCAGAGCTATTAACATAACTAGTTTTAGTGTCAACCGTGTCAATGATATAACTTGATCTGGTGGCATTGTCTTAAGATAACACAGGACTTTTGATACGTCCCATGTATCATTGTATTTACATTTAGGAGGAAGCAAGTAGTTGAAAACACCTGTCATAAATTTAACAACTATGGGATGGGAACCCGCAGTAAATCCATCCTCAGTGATACATAGTGATGATAAAGCACTTCTAGCTGTATTCAATGCATCATACTTGTAACCTGAATCAACTATTCAGTCAAAAATGTAATGATATTGTCTACAATAACTCGAAATTTATTCATCTTCCTTTTATAACAGAACTCCACCCATTTAATGATATATGACGACTATTGTTTTTTGGTAGAGTTTCTCCATCACGCCATGATGATATTGACAGATTTTTCCGAAATGTTTCTGTTTTCAAACACTTTGATACGACATACCATCAGATGTAGTTGGTCTGCCAATGGATGAATTGTGTCTGTCTGTGCCAATGTTAGAATATCTGGCATAACTTTTATCACAAAAGTTTCAAAGTTTTATTTGTTTAAATCCAAAAGGTCTCAGACCCATGTGGCATACATGTACATATACAAAAATATGGCGACAGCAATTCATTATATCAATATATCTAATTAATTATATAATACTAAAGTAAATATTTATATGTGATAATATGTTATAATATAGATGAAAAAATCTTTAATAACATAATTTATGCATGCCATGTTAACTTACTTTAAAGGCATTTATTTGTATAAGTAACACACCAAACATCGTTCATGCAATTATTAAGAACGTATTAAGTAAATAATAAATTTATTATTAGTATATAAATAAAATTATTTTATTATATAGATTAATATTCTGAAAACTAAAATATATAATCAATTGGACTTTAATTTGCAGCTGTATTTGTATATCATAACATTAACCTACTAATAAATATTGGTGTACTTATGATCTTAACACACATGCAAATAGTTTAATGGCCCACACTGTAATGAGAATGTATCATACTTATATTGACATGAGTTGATAGTACGAAGTCCGAAAACATGATGACTATGCTTATTAATAATACAACTTGTACATAATCATTTTCTGAAGGTATACAACTTCCAACATATGAACATTCTTGCTCGAAAGCGAAATTAGCAAGAAATTGCCTTTGGAAGGTGTTGATATAGGTTAATAAACAGAACTATTTAAACGTATAGAACGTACACTTTGATATGACATTCCTAACGCAGAATAAATAATTAGTTGCTGTTATAAAGTGCACATAATGACGAACTGGTCAGATTATTTTTCTACATGGTATACACCTTATCTTAACGTTATGATATAACAGTATAGCATGTGAAAGTAATCAAACGAACACTAATTTAGCTTAATAAACTGAGTATAAGTATGTTTCAGGCTTAACTAGAGTCGATGCCGTGTTAAATTTACTACAATCTCGTTTCTACTAACCAACAAGTTACCGTGGGTACATTGCATCTCATATCTACAGTTAAGTTATGAACGTACAGAAAATGTACAATATGCATATACTATTGTCTTGATACATTGGAGAACATAAATAACACGTATACTCTATTAATTTATTCTAACCTTACCATTTCAAGCATTTCTGCATTACATAACGTTCCATACAAAATATTTGACACTAACGTATATGTATATTCTTTCATTCTTAGCACCAATAACATTTACTTGTACTTACCATGTTTATGAAAGACGTCTATTAAAGTACATAAATCAAATTATATTGGTATTATATTGGACTTATCATATAACATATTATAATCTAACACGTTATTATCTAGTATACAACTCATTTGTCCTAAGGGTAAATGATTTTTCTATATATATACTTAAACTTTTAATAACCTGTTTATTTTCACTATTAATTAATTCAACAAATTTATGCATATTGGGACGCCTCCAGTAATATCTCGGAATAAACAGCTTTCTCAAATCACAATACAAGTTACATTCTAATACAAAGTGAAATTCATCTTCTAGACTATTACATGAGTTACATTTTCTTTCGTTTACTGGTGTACTTAATGGTTTTGTCCATCGACCAGTTTCAATAAAAAGTCTGTGTGACGATAAACGTAAACGGGCTAAACATACACGAAATTTCTTAACAGTAACAATATCTAAATATGGTTGAAACCTATGATGTGAAACATATCTATAAAATAACGCTCTACTCGATTCGTTCAGTCTACCTGACCAGTTTGTAAGAACTGGTCTTTAATTCTTTGTTTTACAGTAATTAAAAATAAGTCAACATTTCCAACATTTTGAAAAAGCTAAGCTTCATAAAACCCAAGAGTACATAATAAATCTCTGATTAATGAACACCAGTTTGTCCTGTTAGGGTAAGCTGTTGCGTCTTGCATCAACATTAAATACACTTTTTTAGTATATTTATCTTCATTTGTACTTAAAATCTTACTCCAAAATTTTATAATATTGAAATATCTCATATTCTGTAGTGGCAATCTACATGTACCTAAATCACCGTAAATAAAATCATTTTGCGTGTTTTTCTTTACTCCTAATAAACGTTTGCAAAACTGCATATGTAATCATTCTATCGACTTACCTTTATGAAAACCCCATATTTCACTGCCATAATTAAGAATGGGTAAGATTAGCTTATCAAACAAGTTTAACCTATGTTTAACAGATATATCAGTAAACTTATATAAACATGTTTCCACTTTAAAAATAGCTTTAAGTGCTTGACCAGCTAATGTACTTTGAGCTTCAGAGAATGAGCCACCTGTAGTGAAAACTATACCAAGGTAAACAAATTTATTGACAATTTCAACAATACCACCATCATAATAAAAGTTCATGTTTTCTGGTAAATGACCACCTTTCCTGAATATCATAACCTTGGTTTTGTTGGTATTAACCACCAGTTTCCATTTATTACAATACTCCCATAATAAATATAGACTACCTTGTAATTCTGCACTATTAGTTGCAAATATGACTATATCATCAGCATACAGTATTAAAAACACTTTGAACATATTAACATCGATACCCTCAAACCCATGTTTAATAAACATATCTTCGATGTCATTGATATACATTGCAAAAAGGAAAGGTGATAAACATTCACCCTGTCTAACGCCTAGCATGACTTCGTAACTGTCACTTAACTGGTTATAATACTTAACTCTTGATTTCACAGCTATATACATCGATTTAATAATGTTTAAAATGTTTCCTCTGATACCTAGTTGAATTAATTTGACCATAAATGATCACGATTTACATAATCAAAGGCTTTACTAAAGTCTATAAATGCACACTATAAATGCTTACCACTATTAATCACATGATTTATTAGACCATGTAAAACAAAAATATTATCCACCGTACCTAATTTCGAACGAAAGCCTGCCTGTGCCTCTATATACACACTATAAATGTCAGCCCATTATGTTAATCGTGTAAAAAGCTTTCCTAATGTACTAAGCAATGTTATTCCTTTATAGTTATTTTCATCATTTATACTGCCCTTATTATGTAACGGAACTACAAAACCATCTGACCAGGACTCGGGAAAATACCCAATTTCAAAAATCTTATTAAATAATGATAGTAAATATGGCATTATAATGCATTTACCATGTACAAAGAACTCATTTAAGTACAAATCAGGACCGCCACTTTTATTTGGGCTTAACTGATTAATTGCTTTTAACAAATTTTCTGTCGTAATTGGTAACTTTAATTCTTTCATATCTATCAACAAAATATAAGACATCTTCATCGGGACTAAAGAAATGATCATCAGGGTTATTCACTGATTTAAAATATTGTTAAAAAACATCCAATGAAATATTAGATTCCTTAACACCAGCACAGTTCTTCAGCATTTTCCAGTACAACTTTGCATTTTTATGTTTGGCCTCTATTAATTTACTAGTTTCACTTTTGTCATACTCATATCTAGCTTTACGTAAACAACTTTTATATTGTGATCTAGTATTAACCATGTATATTCTATTTGTTTCCGTTTTGTCTACCCTATATAAATTTAACGCAGCGTAAAACAATCGTCGCTTGTCATCACATTCTGATGTATACCATTTCTGTCCTGACTCAACATTACAATAAGGCTGCCTAGTATTATATAACTGTTTTTTTAAACAAAGGGGAGACAACTCCATCAATAATATCAGATAATTCACTAATACAACTATTAATATCGTTATTACAAGTGCTTTTGTCTATATTTAGCTGAAACGCTTCTAACTTAATTGTAGTATTATTTGAAGACAAGCTATCAATGTATTCGTTTGTCATTCCTCTGTGCCATGTATACTTATAATCTATATGCTCGTGTTCTTTATTTTCAGGTTTAATATTCAATCCTGGTACATCAAATACTAATGTAAAATCAACTAAACAGTGATCAGATAATATACTAGGATCAGAAATATTAAAATAATCAACATACTGAAATAAATTCTGTGTGCTAATAACATAGTCAACAACACTTGACCCTCTATTTCCAACAAATGTATAGCAACCAATATTTTTGTCGTTACCAAATCGACCGTTTAAAATACGTAAACCTGTTTGTCTACACAAATCCAACAAAACTAAACCATTATTATTCAAGCGGCCTTTATCTTGTGAATAACGTTTAATATATCCATCAGTATAATAATCGCCTGGCAAAACATCAACATGAGAGTAATTATCATCAACGACATAGTCTGGACACTCAGAGGTATGCGAGTTCATATCGCCGCAGAGAATAAAATTAAAGCCATTTTCATGTTTTGAATCTAAACTAACAATATGCTCGAATAATCTGTCATCGGTACTGGATTCGATCATGGTTTGTCGGCTGCTCTGTTCTGGTATAATGTAGCATAAACAAACAAATAAGTCATTATGTAGGCCAAGTTTAAAACCGTTTATCTTAATACAACTAATATCATCTTCACTATGAAAGATTACAGTATCACAGGAGACGAACTCATTTCTAACGTATATAATTATACCACCTGAGGAGCGTTTGCTAGAGGCTTTATTTTCTGACCTGTTTAGATTAAAATGCTCGAAACATTCAACAGATAAATCCGAAAATTGATTGGCCCAAGTTTCCGTAAATAACACAATGTCATGATTGTTAAATATATCTTTTATTTCTGGAGACAGTAATTTATTTGTCCGTTTTGTTTAAAACCCCTGAATGTTCAATAATGCACAACGCAGCAAGACCTTCTCAGTGTTGACATATTGTCCTAGTAGCGCACCTGTAGGGGAAACCCCACCACGTGTCAATTGCTCACGATCCGTTTGTTTGTTTTGATTCACTAGAGTACACGGTTTATTTATAGCATCAGGTAAAACCCGATCTGTCTTTCTTCGTGTTGTACTTACACTTTCTCTCCTGTACGGAATGGTGAACGTTTTTTACCTTGATACTGCACGTGAGTTTCGTGCACGTCCCCTTGCTATGGGTAGTTTTGACGTTTCACCACAGTGTGACTCGGTTGGCTGACTCGCACTATCACTAGTGACCACGGATTTGAGTTCTGTTTCGTCAGTTTCAACAGTATTTTGTGAATGTGGAAGTGCAGCTATGAATGGGATTTCATTACTTATAGGGATATGTGATGTGGGATGTTTCTGTTTTCAAACACTTTGATACGACATACCATCAGATGTAGTTGGTCTGCCAATGGATGAATTGTGTCTGTGTGCCAATGTTAGAATATCTGGCATAACTTTTATCACATAAGGTACTTATCACTTTTGTGTACCAGCACTGTGTTGTCCAAAGAGGAGCCACAAGAATTTCAGGCGGGTTAGGAATGGTTACCTCGTTCAATGTTTGTACATGTAGCTGAGGTAGTACTACATTTAATGCCGTGTTTATTGCTGTACCAATTGGGGGTAAACTATTAATAGGTATACTATTCATCATGTGTTCGTTTTGTGGCCCATATCTCGCTAATTGATCACTTGGTGGCAATTGTGCCATGTTCAGCACTTGATGAGATTGGTTACTCACTGGTGGACCCAAGGGGGGATAACTAATTCCTGGATATGTCACAGTGTTCACTAGCGGCACTGGTGGTCCTGTATACGGAAATTGCCCAGCACATAATTGTGCATATGTATTTGTTTGCTGTCCATGGCTACCTACATTTACAACGTGTGGCCCTTGTTGGTTCGAACTGTTCCTTTCTATCGGTGGTGGGTTAGCGGTATTCACACATCTCGTTTGTGACAAGGGAAATGTTGATATTTGCTCTGGTTTCTGTACGTTTGATGAGGGTGCAGTGTTCACAAGGGGATACGCGGGTTGGACTTCTATGAGATCAATGTTATTTAGTCGGTTACCTCTGACGTAATAGTTCCACTGGTAACTCATCATGTATAACTCTGCCGTCAACAATCAGTTTTGCCGGATACACTATTTTCACTTTAGCTTGAGGATTTCGGGATCTCTGCTCTTTGTATTTCGGCCATAATCTGGATCGTGCATCCTGAATCTCCTTTGGATAGTCCAGATCAATGGAAATACCTGGTACACCCCTGAGTCTGTTTACTCTGCTCATGATGTACTCCACATCTCCGAAATCGCGGAAATTTACTATAATAGGCCTATTGTAGAACCCGGTGCCTGTACCTGTTTTACGGACTGGAGGCCTATGTGCACGGTTCATATATATATCTTTGTAATCAATGTCAAGTCGATTTTGTAGAAATTCACCTATGACTCTGAAACAGTCTTCATTTCGATTTTCAGCAAAACCTCTAAATATCAAATTATTTCTCCTTGATCTTGCGTCAAGATCTATAGATTTGTATGCAAGCGTACGCATCAATCCTGTCTGAGAATTGGTTACATTTACCACCTGACATAATTTCTCGCTCACCTGCCCCATAGCGCTGTGAAAGTTCTGCATAGTTTTACCACAGTTTTCCTGCTCATTTTGAACTAATGTGATTTTATCAAACAAATGCACAAGTTTTTCATCCATTGTACCAGACACAAACTGATCTCCAGACGTGCACATTTGTGGGTTTTTGCCTGATACCTCCATCTCCCGCTCAGTGAAAAAGTCATATATGTTCGACACAGGTACACTATAGGTCATGTTCATTGTCATTTTACCTGTTCATTTATTCCTTTATTTCGTTATAGTTTTCCACCAGAATCTACGTTTTAATAGTCAACTTTCTCATTTTACTAGAATCTACGTTTTTAATGGTCAACTTTCTCATTTACACCAACTATTTAGATAAAACCTTCAATAACATTTCACACGTCAACACTGTCCGCCATATTTAATTGCACTAATATATTTGTTAAATGATAATGAAAGATTATATGCGGCCTTTGTTGATTATACTAAAGTGTTCGATTTTCTAACCAGGGATGTACAAGCTTATAAAGTATGGAATTAGGGGGAAGATGTTGGATATTATTAAATCTATGTATGAAAATGTGCGTTCACGGGTTAAGTATAAAAACATGCTAAGTGAGGAATTTGAATGTCTATTGGGGATACGACAAGGGGAATCTTTATCACCTTTTTTATTTTCGATGTATATTAATGATATAGAGGAGTATTTTATTGTAAATGGATTTAATGGACTAGATTTAGGCATGTTGAAATTATTCTTGTTGCTATATGCAGATGATATTGTAATTATGTCAGAAACAGAGGAGGGTTTGCAGAAAGGTTTAATTTTATTAGAAGAATATTGTGATAAATGGAAATTGACTGTGAATACGATTAAAACTAAAGTAATGATTGCTAAAAAGGGTGGGAGAATTAGAAGAAATGTTAATTTCTTATATAAGGGCGAAATTATTAATATAGTTAATAAATTTACATACCTGGGTATTCATTTTACTACGGGTGGCTCTTTTAATACATGTTGACACTTTATCTGGACAGGCTTCTAAAGCACTATATAGACTTCAGTCTGAACTAGTAAAATATCCTGGTATTACTGTTAAACACAAATTAGATCTTTTTGATAAATAATTATTAATTTTACCTATTCTTAATTATGGTTCAGAGGTTTGGGGGTTAAATGAAAGTAAAAAAATAGAAACAGTCCATTTGAAGTTTTGTAAGAATTTATTAGGGGTTAGACATCAAACCCAAAACAATTTTATTTATGGAGAACTAGGTAGAACAACCTTAAGAAATAGAAGAGCTCTAAATGTTTTAAAATACTGGTTAAAAATTGTTCAGTTAGATAGTGTTAAGTATGTTAAAATTGTATATGATATGATGTATAGTGAAATAGAAATTAGACCAGATTATAGTAATTGTGCTTCAGGTATTAGAAAGTTATTACAAACATTAGGATTTAATGATGTATGGTTAAACCAAGGAGTCGGAAATAAGAATGTGTTTAAGCGTAGCAAAACAAAGACTAAATGATATTTTTATGCAACATTGGTTTTCAGAATTGAGTAACTCCACAAGGGCTAGAACTTATGTTTTATATGCAGACTTCAAGTTTCAGACATATATGAACGGTGTAAATATTGATAAATTTAGAATAGCATTGTCACGCTTCAGAGTATCATCTCATAGACTTGACCCGTAGCCCGTAGCAATACCATATGAAGAAAGACAATGTAGATATTGTTTAACTTTAGAAGATGAATTTCACTTTGTTTTAGAATGTCAGCTATATACCGATTTCAGAAAAACACATATTAAGAAATACTTTTGGAGAAACCCAAATGTTCCAAATTTATTGAATTGATGACCTCAAAAAATGTTATAATAATTAAAGATTTGGCTATGTATATATACAAATCATTTCAAGTCAGAAACAACCTGTTCTATGACTAGTGTTAATATCTCATTATACGTTATACGCTAGCCGATCGTAAACGTTTAGTATTTGCACGTGTTTTTATTTGCACATTTGCTCTATATAATTATATTACATATTTACACAAGGCACGCACTGCCAATGTTCACGTTTGAAAGTATGTAATGTGTATATAATGTGTACTCATGGGCGTATTGTCCATTGTATTTCGAAATAAACTCTTGAAACTCTATAGAATGTGAATATATTGTTAGTGCGGATTAACGGTCTCTTATAGTGGGCATACGAATAGTCATAAGGTATAGCTTATTGCTGAAAATGAGTAACGGTAAATGTATTCCACCATGTTCTGGTATATATACAACTGTCCACACTCCTATTATACCCGTGTCAATAAAGTACACTCTATAATTGTATGCAAATGATAGGTAACAGAGACCGATGAATCTGCACAAACTATGCATGCCCGTACAAGCAGACGACATACTGTACATTTATCTTATAATATTCAGCGTTTATATCGTCTGTAACGTTACACGTTGTTGGTTCATGTAGTACACATCGAAATAGTTTAATCCTCAGTAGTATACCTATAGGAAGCGCTACGTCTCACTGATTCTGATTGTTCCCTCCTGATCCGTTTGCATCATCTATATACAACATATAGTGGACAAGGTCGTCAATGTCGTCTGAATGAGCCCTTTAGACTACTGATCGAACGCGGGTTGCATTGGTGAGAAACACGTGTGCTAACCACAGCGTGAATCGGACAGCCTGCTGAACTATGCTTATGTACGATACACCCAGATCTAAGAAACAGCTATTTACGTTTCCCACACCACATTGTACCACCAAATGCTCATTGGAAGCCAATATGGAGAAAGTTAACCCAACACACAAGTAGATTGATACATGGGCTTTATTTATAAGCCATAAAAATTAGAAACAGTTATATGCATGTAGCCCAGGCCTTATTTATATGTTATAGAGAAAAGTTATATTGTGTATTATTATTGTACTGCAAGCAATGCTCTCTTATCTGTATATGTACGGTAGCTGTTCCTTCTCTTCTATGACAGTTACCCATGTGTGTCCAGTCTATTGTGTTATCTACTGTGGTGTAACGTCATGTAATTATGTCCGAGTGATTGTACGGGAGAATGACGTATGCGAGGTCAAATCACTAATCCACTATTAACCCCAACTAAACCCGTTTTGCCGCCATTTCTAATAATCCGCGCACTGGAGAAGTAGAAGTATCGACATTGTCTTGCCACAATGTCGGAATAAATGTAATTTTTGTCGTTTAAGTTTACGAATTAGACAAAAATTGATTTCCCTTGGTTCATAAGCTCCGATAGGTGTCGTTAGTATTTGAAATTTTGAACATTTCGTGCGTGTATTTTAGCGTGTAAAGTACATTCAGCCTAGGGTTACAGACCGGTAACGACGTATAGAATGTTTAAGTTTCTGGCTCTAAAGTTTGTTTCATTTATAGTAAATATGGAAATTTAATTGTCCATATTCCATAATGTATAATGGCATAGTGGTCATTATTATAAGGTTTAATACATTAGTGTTATGAAAGTCAATGTTAAGTACATTGAGTTATTGAATTTTGTAAATATGAGGGTTGTCTATATTTATGATGTTTTGCATTACATAAATGTATTGAACGATATGAAAGTTGGAAAATGAATAAACAGACGGTCTGTTGGTACCCACAAGGCTTATACTAAAAATAGTTTGGAGTTTGTGTTCTTCTTTCCGAAGTTGGGAACATGTGTGTGTTGGTGGTGAATGTTGTAATAGCATCGTGTTGTAGTTTGATGCTATTGTAATATTCACTCGCAACGTAACACATATTCTTGAGCTATCGGAGGTGTTGGGCATAAGGTAAAATAGTGTATACATACACTCTTTGTTTAGATCTACCTCTGATCTCTTAAATAAATATTCGTAAGAGTATACAGTCGAATCTGGTCCCGTTTTATGAATTGATACACGGTAAGGCTGTCCGATTAGCGCAGTGGTTAGCGCGCTCGCTTCTCACCAATGCGACCCGGGTTCGATCCTCGGACAGGGAAGTATGTGAGTTGGTACGATGGTCGCCAGATCGGACAGGTGGGTTTTCTCCGGGTACTCCGGTTTCCTCCCACATGCATGACCACATATACGCTTTCATCCGAGCCAACGAGAGTGATTAATATAAGTTGTTAAAATTTGCTTCGCAATCGTTGTAAAATAAATAAAGTATGTGATACACGTTATAAACTACGAATCTCGGATACGGGTTTTGGTTCATTTATTTACTCCATGAATACCCGGTGACATACATAAATAGGTTCTACAATGCAGACCAATATAATTGTATGGAGAGATTGGTGATTTGTACACTCGAAACATAGAAATACCGGACAGTAAGCATGCTTCTTAATACATCGAACCGTAGAATGTCATGGTGTAGTTATACTACAATCTAACAGCACATCCCTATTTCTCCTGATCTTTAGATGGTCGATTCGAAACGTCAAATGAAAATGTTCAAATCACGCCACTTTTAAGCGACCAATAGCATGCTTCCTAAATTCAAATCTATTTCATTCCCATGTGGTAATCAGATAATTCTTCCTGGATTGTATTACTATAAAACAGGTACCTTCATCCGCCTAAGTCATTACACATTGTGCTTCATACGAGGCGGAGACAATACGTATACTTGAATACTTGACTATAATGGAGCTGCACTGTGTTGTATTGCTGATATTGGTATGGGGCGCTTACGGAGAAGAAGACGGTGCCTATGATCCAACTTTCGAAGACCGCTATGATAATCTGATGAAACGGGGTCACCTCGAAGACGTACAGTCGCAATTGGAAGACAGTGACACCGCATTACGGATGAGTATCAAAGTACTGGCAGACAAATTAGAAGGTAATTATTCTACACTGTGTTGCTAATTGGGGGGGGGGGGTCTGAGTGTGTGGGGGCGTGTTATATTTCGTATGGTCGTTAGCTCCAAAATAACATGATCCGCTGCGCTGTGTGTTCTAATACCATTCGGAATCGAATTCGTTCAGGTGAGAACGCTATCAAGCTCGCATTAAAAAGGTCGGCGGTTCTACCAGGATAGTCTCTATCTGATACACTGCTCCGAAGGTCACTCTGGGTCTTCGCCCACCAATATTAGCCGGAGAGTTGATATATGATTAGCTGTATCGTCTTTACGTAATGTAGGGTACATATAAAGTATAAACTGTAACTTTATGATATAATCTGTAACATTATGATATAAACTGTAACTTTATGATATAATCTGTAACATTATGATATAAACTGTAACTTTATGATATAATCTGTAACATTATGATATAAACTGTAACTTTATGATATAAACATAGGCACACATGTGAGATATAACGGTCAATCTGTGTTATTCAGGATACACATATTGTATTACGCATGGATGTCGACCTATTTTACATTATTTTGTTATGTTAACAAACCGCGTATACGACGTTTGTTTATTTGCTGAAATATTCAGTTTTTAGGCAAATATTAACAACATAACAATTATACCATATAATAGGAAAGTACATTCTGTAGACATTTGTTTTTCACTAATGTAGTTTCTCTTTAAAATACATACCGTTCCCGTGTCTCACGATTATAACGCCCTCCAATGACATATCACTGGGCCCTTACTACTATCAGTGAAATAGAATATATTATTCAATTAGTTAGTTTAAACATATTTTATTTGATCAATATTTACATAATGTTGTAACATTAATATACAAGAACAAATGGAAGCTAATAGCTTATTTAGATTTTCTCCATGACAAACATAATTTTCATAAACTATGACAGAGTGTATATACATTTATGAACGTGACAAGTTTTATTCAAATGTTATGATATAAGTGTAAGTAAAAATAATATGGATATGATGATGAAGTAATCAATCAGACTGGCTTACCAGTCGGATTACGTGCAGTCGATTTAGGAAATGGTGAGAGAGAGAGAGAGAGGGAGAGGGAGGGGAGGGAGAGGGAGGGAGGGAGAGGGAGGGAGGGAGAGAGAGGGAGAGAGAGGGAGAGAGAACACAATAGGGAGAGAGAACACAATAGAGAGAGAGGGAGAGAGAACACAATATGGAGAGAGAACACAATAGAGAGAGAGGGAGAGAGAACACAATAGAGAGAGAGGGAGAGAGAACACAATAGAGAGAGAGGGAGAGAGAACACAACAGTAGAGAGGGAGAGAGAGTTGAAAACAGTGCAATAGAACAATTTATTTCTATCTGCTTTGCGCGTATTATT
This sequence comes from Archivesica marissinica, assembly GCA_014843695.1. Classification (NCBI taxonomy): domain Eukaryota; kingdom Metazoa; phylum Mollusca; class Bivalvia; order Venerida; family Vesicomyidae; genus Archivesica; species Archivesica marissinica. The sequence continues at coordinate 54,446,769 of CM026401.1, forward strand.
CCCAGCTGCTGCTTGTTGAAATATTGTCAACGGCCAACGTATTTAATGATATGTTTGCATCGTTTTCTATCATTAAAAACATGTTTGTTTAAGATCATGAACATAACAAGCTATTGGAAGTCGTGATAGCGCTGTAGTAGGGCGTTCGCTTCAGGTGCGAAAGGTCCGGAGTTCGAGCCCCTCTGTAGCCGTTACGAGTATGCCCCTAGGCAAGGCATTTAAATTCTACGTTGCCTATTCTCTCTCCATCGTGGCGATGGATTCCATCAGGAATGAGGTCTCTAGAGTGATTAATATAAGTTGTAAGAACTTGTTTCGCAATCGAGCTAAAATAATTTTGCATAAATAAAAAGCTATTGTTATAATCGTGTTTTCAAAGTTCATTCGGTGAAAACTAAATCGACACACACTGAAACAAACAAATATACTTTCAAATATTCAAATATTGGATCTTGGGTGATGATTTCATACCATATTTTATAAAACGGATTTTGAAGTTTGCTATTAAGAGTGCCGTTTTGGCGAGCTTAATAGCAAAACTCCAAAATAAGTTTCATAAAATATTGTATGAAATCACCACGAGTGTAAGATCGTTTTTATCACATTACCCCAGTAACAACAACCATAAGTTGAAGAATATATATATATATTTAATATGTGGTCATTCGTGTGAGAGGAAACCGGAGTACCCGGGAAAAACCCCACCTGTCCGATCTGGCGACCACCGTACCATCTCACATACTTCCCGGTCCGAGGATCGACCCCGGGTTGCATTGGTGAGAAGCGAAGTATAGTTGGCGTGGAGACTCATTACATGTATGCCTGATCAGCATATTAAAGGTATTCCCACACATGTGTGCTATTACATCAGAAATGTACTCTAATGTTTAAGCTTAAACATTACAATTCTAAAATGTTAACTTGTTGTTGTCAGTACAAGTGAGTGTTTGCACCAAAACAATATATCCGAATTGATATATTGAGTGGCAGTTATACCAAACATGCTTACTGGAACATATGTAGCTTGACATTTTATAGAATACATGTCCAAGCTTGCTTCTCTATAAAATATGAGATAAATTTAGATTAGATGGGGGGCGAACTGGGATTTTGAAAGCGCCGTATGGTGCGTATGCACGTATTAACAATTTTATATAAAATACTTTTGTTGTAAAGTGGACTTCGAACATTACTTCGAACATTTACTGAACACCAGAAATACTATACGATTACTGTACACGTGTCATCCTACAGTGATAGTGTATGTATTGTATATGTTATTGTTATCTCTCTGTTTAAAGATGCATCTTTTCTGTAATATCCAAATTAAATTTCACTTTTAGGAGCCATTGCCACAAGCTTACAGTCACAGCAAACCGGTGGCGGGGCTACCTATATTCGATGGGGTAGAACAACATGTTCGGATAGCAGCGGCGCCGTGTTGGTGTACGAAGGGTACGCAGCAGGCTCGTATTATTCACATTCAGGGGGCGGGGCAAATTATCTATGCCTTCCGAAGCAGCCTATTTGGGGGCAGTACAATGATAAACAAAAATCACAGAGTCTGCTTTATGGAGCTGAATACGAAACGAGCGGTTATGATCACTACCAGCATGATGTGCCGTGTGCAGTTTGCAGAATACCGCATACCAGTGTGTTAATGATTCCTGGTCGGAACATTTGTTACAGCGGATGGACATTAGAATACAGTGGGTACCTGGCTTCTGAACGTTATAAAAGTTCTCATGCATCCGAATATGTGTGTCTTGATGCCAATCCGGAGAGGGTACCAGGTGGACACAAAAACACGAATGGTGCATTGTTTTATTACACTGAAGGCCGCTGTGGGGCTCTGAAATGTCCTCCGTACGTAGATGGGAGAGAATTGAGTTGTGCTGTTTGTTCTTATTCACGAACAAACTAGTCTACATCCGTCTGACTAAGTTACACTACGTAGAAGTAAATTACACCGCGCCAACACAACCACATTACACTGCACCAACACAACCACATTACACTGCACCAACACAAGCACATTACACTGCACCAACATAACCACATTACACTGCACCAACACAACCACATTACACTGCACCAACACAAGCACATTACACTGCACCAACATAACCACATTACACTGCACCAACACAACCACATTACATTACACTACACCAACACAAGCACATTACACTACACCAACACAACCACATTACACTGCACCAACACAACCACATTACACTGCACCAACACAACCACATTATACTGCACCAACACAAACATTACACTGCACCAACACAACCACATTATACTGCACCAACACAAGCACATTACACTGCACCAACACAACCACATTACACTGCACCAACACAACCACATTACACTGCACCAACACAGCACATTACACTGCACCAACACAAGCATATTATACTGCACCAACACAAGCACATTACACTGCACCAACACAACCACATTACACTGCACCAACACAACCACATTACACTGCACACACAACCACATTACACTGCACCAACACAAGCACATTATACTGCACCAACACAAGCACATTACACTGCACCAACACAAGCACATTACACTGCACCAACATAACCACATTACACTGCACCAACACAAGCACATTACACTGCACCAACACAAGCACATTACACTGCACCAACATAACCACATTACACTGCACCAACACAAGCACATTACACTGCACCAACATAACCACATTACACTGCACCAACACAACCACATTACACTGCACCAACATAACCACATTACACTGCACCAACATAAGCACATTACACTACACCAACACACACATTACACTACCCAACACAACCACATTACACTGCACCAACACAACCACATTACACTGCACCAACACAAGCACATTACACTGCACCAATACAAGCACATTACACTGCACCAACACAAGCATATTACACTGCACCAATACAAGCAAATTACACTGCACCAACATAACCACATTACACTGCACCAACACAAGCACATTACACTGCACCAATACAAGCATATTACACTGCACCAATACAAGCAAATTACACTGCACCAACACAAGCATATTACACTGCACCAATACAAGCAAATTACACTGCACAAACACAAGCAAATTACACTGCACAAACACAAACAAATTACACTGCACAAACACAAGCAAATTACACTGCACAGACACAAACAAATTACACTGCACAAACACAAGCATATTACACTGCACCAATACAAGCAAATTACACTGCACAAACACAAGCACATTACACTGCACCAACACAAACACATTACACTGCACCAACACAAACACATTACACTGCACCAACACAACCACATTACATTACACTGCACCAACACAAACAAATTACACTGCAACATAATAACCCAATAATACAACTGTTTAACTTTGTCGTAAAGGTATTATTGATTTCCTGAATAATATATTATAAAAACGACTCCATATAATTAATACAGAGACAAGTTGTATTCCTTTAACTTGGAGTAACATTTAAATGTGTGAATTAAGTTTATCCTCTTATCATTAACATACGCTGTTGTTGTTGTTGTTGTCGTCGTCGTTGTCGTCGTCGTCGTGTCGTCGTCGTCATCGAGACACTCTTAATTGCAACTACCATCGACAATTAATATTATTATAACAAGCAAGAGAACTATATAGATGTTTTTGTTTCCCATAACATTTATTTCGTATGGTACAATATTTTTTGTTTATACAAATGTATTCTAGCTCGATTGCGAAACAAGTTCTTACAACTTATATTAATAACTCTCGAGACCTCATTCCTGATGGAATCCATCGCCACGAGGGAGAGAGAAGAGGCAACGTGGAAATTAAATGCCTTGCCTAGGGTACAATGGTAACGGCTCCAGCGGGGCTCGAACTCCGGACCGTCGCACCTGAAGCGAACATACATCCACTGCGCTATCACGACTTCCACATATGTCATATTTCCACATACGTATGATACAATAAAATAGCAGAGCTGCATGGTGTTTCTATGCCTGAATCTCTTAAACCTGGAAAGCATAGCCGAAATAGATAGAAGCTGTGTGATTGTATACTGGAACTAAATGTCATACACCCGCCAACGAGAGTGATTAGTATAAATTGTTAAAACTTGCTTCGCAATCGTAAAATAAATAAAGTTTAAAAAAAAGAAAGAAAAAGATTTGTTTACGTTTGTTTATCGTCGCTACCGGTTGCCCATATGAGCGACGTCTCTTGAAGATTTTTGGAGGATAGTGCAATGGTAGCCAGCCGAGACAAGTTAGAGAATGGGGATGTGTGCCCAGCTATCCCCATCATCAGCGACACGCATTGTGTCATTATGGACGGTAGCGAGCCGAGACATTTTAGAGATTGAGGCAGTGCCCAGCTCTCCCCCACATCAGCGACACCCATTATGTCCTTATTGACGGTATCGAGCCGAGACATGTTAGAGATTGAGGCAGTGCCCAGCTCTCCCCCACATCAGCGACACCCAGTATGTCCTTATGGACGATACGAGCCTGATAAATAATGCCACTCGTGTATACAGGTATAATGTCTGTCGGAATTGCAACGAGACAGAACAGTATCCAATGAAGCTTATGTACATAACCATACTACACTTGAACCTCAGCTCAGACCCGATACAACAATTCGTGCTCATAATTTGAGCACAACTTAATAATTTGAATCGTGGACTGCAATAGAGAGATGTTCCTTTACACATGCTGGATATATATTATATTGATACATAATAATAGGACAGACAGACAGACAGACAGAAAGGACAGACAGACAGACAGACAGACAGACAGACAAGACAGACAGGCAGGAAAGACAGACAGACAGACAGACAGACAGACAGACAGACAGACAGACAGACAGACAGACAGACAGACAGACAGACAGACAGACAGACAGACAGACAGACAGACAGACAGACAGACAGACAGACAGACAGACAGACAGACAGACAGACAGACAGACAGACAGACAGACAGACAGACAGACAGACAGACAGACAGACAGACAGACAGACAGACAGACAGACAGACAGACAGACAGACAGACAGACAGACAGACAGACAGACAGACAGACAGACAGACAGACAGACAGACGCTCAAGTGATTTAATTTGTTGATGTTTAGCCTTACACTAAGCTGAGCCAATCAGAAGCTTGAGACTTTGTTTGAGATTAGAGAAAAGTTGTATAACCTCCAAGTCTCAACTGTGTCTGGAATCGTGGCCTCCTTTGTACATTTCACCATCCCCCCCCCCCCAACATAGAATGATTAATGTGCTTCTGTAGATGTCGGTCCAAGCACAGGAACTTGAAATTGTATCCATAAACCACAAAAGGTCTTGTACCTCTATCCTAGGACACCCTACTCTATCTTTTTTAATAGAGTGGGGGGTCCTAGGATAGAGGTACAATACCTTTGGTGGCTTATGGATACCATTTCTAGTTCCTGTGGTCCAAGGTTGCGCACGTTGGTGATAACTAAGCTCCCTAAACGTTTTAGGATGTGAAATCGTATGAGATTTACTGTTGCGTATGCTGTCATTATAACTCGCTATGCAGCGATATCATCAGCGTCGTGAACTTGTGACACGGAGTTCACTACATATCAGTGTCAAATGATTTGTGAGAAAGTCAGTCACTAAGCGGAAGTTAGAAAGTCGAGTAATTGTCCTTATCGATGAAATATGGATGGATTAGTGGGTGGATTGTGGGCAAGTTATCAGTCACTTAGTGGAAGTTGGAGAGTCGACTATTGGTCCTTACTGATGTAATGTTGATGGATTAGTTGGTGGATTGTGGGCAAGTTATCAGTCACTTAGTGGAAGTTGGAGAGTCGACTATTGGTCCTTACCGATGTAATGTGGCTGGATCAGTGGATGGATGACTTCCTCTCAATCAGCAAATACATGTCTTGTATACATGTACGTATGATGTGTTGATTTATACTCGGTCCAAATTAGAACGACACCCTTTCACATATAATTAAATTATATCGAATTATATATGTCGGGTTAGTGACCCTAAGTGTATATTGAAATACGACTTGATTTAAGCATAACACACCATTGTATGTTTATTTGTATTATCTCTATTTATAGATATGGCCTGTATCGTAGATGTTTGTATATAAAGTTATGTGTCGTGGATTTAGCTTGACTGGATGATGCTTGTCGGACAATCGCCACATGGTTGATGTTATTATTTGTGTATCGGGATATGAGGCATAGTCGGTGGTGTTTAAATGCTGTGGACTGATCACTTGGCATGCTGGGACGAATGTTTCTTCTGATAAAGGCCACGGTGGAGATTTCTATTTTAATGTGTCTATTCCAAGAGAGAGCTTGTGTGATGGTGTGATTGTAACGCCTAGCCTGTGTTTGTTTTACGTTTATTTATCGTCGCTACCGGTTGCCCATATGAGCGACGCTTCCTGAAGAGATTAGTCATTTTACATTGTTGGAGGATAGTGCAATGATACAGACAGAGACCCATTTCAGAGTCTCCTCTGGATCTTTTACGTGCACGGTGTACAGCACCGACACGAGACATCGGTTTAACGTCCCATTTGAAAGACTGTTAATTTGATTAGGGTCAGACGGGGGATCGAAAACGCCTAGCCTGGGAACAGGCGTTGATATATTGTGCATGGTTAGTCAAATAAATATATTTTAACACCGATACCATTAATTGATCCGTATTGAAGTTCAATTTTCCGGAAGTAAAAAGTAAATATCGACAGACTGGAACACAGGCTAGGTAACGTCCAGATATTAAAGTGACCAAGCAAAGAATGAGCGGAAAAGTTAGTGACCCGACGTTGGATTGGACCTCCCAAACACTAGTCGGACAGCTCTACCAACTGAGTTAGCCGGGTCGATGTTCTGTCCAAGCCGAAATACGCTACAGTATTACACTCCATCTATTTAGAGGTTATTAAACCGCGGAGGTGGGCCATTTGTGGATATTGGCGCACCCTATGGAGATATTGGCCCGAAGGCCGTTAGGCCCGAGGGCCAATATCGGATAGGTGCGCCAATATCCACAAATGGCCCACCGCAGCCGTTTAATAACTTCTGTATTGCATACCTTAACGGCCCCAGGCGGCCATGTTTACACAATGTAGTTACTATGTTGTTGCTACCTGTGACACGTGCTCGTGATTCGTTCTCGGCGCGTGCCGGGCCAATATCGAATATTGGCCCGGCAGAGCCGAAAATCGAAATATATTGCCCGCGTCGACCAGATATTTTGCTTTTCTACCATTAAATTTGTTACTATTTATAGTAACGTATGCAATAATGAGCTATATTTGTCCATATATATATTCAAACCTGTCTTAACCCTTTCCTTCCTAGAGATTTAGGTTAATATACTATTATATCTCCATACAAACGACAGCCATTTAGCTACCATGCAGTGGATAAGTAGTCGCCATATCTACCCCAACTCAATATATATTACTGGGACTACATGAGATTCTGGCCTTTATTATGAACATTGGTTTGGCTATTACATTGTCAATGCACGTCGTATTGGTAATGGCGCCACGAGATGCTTCTATGAGGGAAAGGGTTTATTATGAACATTGGTTTGGCTACTACATTGTCAATGCACGTCGTATTGGTAATGGCGTCAAGAGGTGCTTCTATGAGGGAAATGGTTTATTATGAACATTGGTTTGGCTACTACATTGTCAATGCGCGTCGTATTGGTAATGGCGTCAAGAGGTGCTTCTATGAGGGATAGGGCTTATTATGAACATTGGTTTGGCTACTACATTGTCAATGCACGTCGTATTGGCAATGGCGCAACGAGGTGCTTCTATGAGGGAAAGGGTTTATTATGAACATTGGTTTGGCTACTACATTGTCAATGCACGCCGTATTGGTAATGGCGTCAAGAGGTGCTTCTATGAGGGAGAGTTAAGCAGCCAGTCAAAGGAGGCGGTAAATATGGCTACTTGACACATGTGCATGGTTGCTTAATAGAGATGAAATATATAATAACATGTATGGTGTAGGCCCTACTAGGACGACTTGGTGGGGTTCCCTTGTTTGTGATCGATGTGGACTATACTCTAGATGTAAAGGTGGATTGTCTGGGTTGATGTTCATCTGCCAATCGGAAAAGTGGGTTTTCTCCGGGTACTCCGGTTTCCTCCCATACGAATGACCACATTTACGCTTTCATCCGCGCAATGACCACATTTACCCTTTCAGCTGCTCCAATGAGAGTGATTAATATAAGTTGTTAGAACTTCCTTCGTAATTGTTGTAAAATAAATAAAGTTTAAAATTAAATTGCACTCATCAGCAAATAGACGGGCTATCGATTTCACTCTGGAAGGTAGATCGTATATGTAGGCAAATAAGTGGAAGTCGTGATAGTGCAGTGGATGCGCGTTCGCTTCAGGTGCGAAAGGTCCGGAGTTCGAGGCCCGCTGGAGCCGTTACGAGTGTGCCCATAGGCAAGGTATTTAAATTCTACGTTGCATCTTCTCTCTCCCTCGTGGTGATGGATTCCATCAGGAATGAGGTCTCGAGAGTGATTAATATAAGTTGTAAGAACTACGCAATTGAGCAAAAATAAATTGTATAAACTAAATAAGAGGAGAGAACCTGAATATTACCCTGTGGGACGTCGGAAGTAACACGCGAGCCGTCTAAGCTGGACTAATCGGTCGGTGTTGTAAGCGAATATGTTAGATATAGACATACAATGCAAAATAGAAAATCCATAATGCTTGTGATGATTGACTTGACTTGACTTTGTATAATCTGCCTCTTATAGGCACCTCTCATAAGAGCACATAGGAATATGTTGTATATTCTGACAATAAAAACTTATAAACTTGTGTAGACCGGGGAGTTTATAGAAATGACAAACTCTGGTTGTTTCCGTATTTTCGTATATATGGATATAAAGAGCCTGTAAAATACAATATATACATAATATTATTATGTACAAATCATTCTACTTAATTTCACAATACAAAATAGTAAATACACAATTCCAAGTCCAGCAGTTCAAATAAATATTTTACAATGTAAAATATCAAAGATAAAACATTACATTACCAGAGTCCGGCTATCAGCTGATACATATATTATATATATGTATAAAGTTACTAGTATAGTATATATTAACGTAAACAGGATAGCTTTGCAACGTATCCGTTTGACTAGTAGAGATAGAGTGTGGGATAAGGGTCTTGAACAATTTAGTTGGAAAGTGCACCTAATTAGTTGAGTTAGTTCACTCATTCACACATCTGACCTGATTGTCACTCACAATCACTCACCCATACTACTTTATACACAATAGTAGTGAAGACTAGTATATATTATACAAAGACATAGTATGGGACCAGGCTATATAATTATGATATGATTCAGACCAGTGATTGTATTAGGCCATATAGGGAAACTATTGGGTGGTACGCTTGCAGCAGGGTTTGGAAACATTATAATGTACATGTACTAAATATCAATAATTAGTTCCCTTTAACATAAATATGACATGGGTTACATAGTTCCCCTCTCGGAGAAAAGGTCTCCTGACGTTTTAATTACCTGAAACTAAATGAATAGTGTAGATCAATCCAAATAATCAAGCTATATAATAACAATTTTATTTACTGCATCATTCACTATCCAACATCCGACATTGTCAGCTGAAATAATTTTACAAACTGAAATAAAAACATAACAACCAATACAATGTAATTAAAGATACTAATGTAACGATCATTAGTTAAGTATTACACCGTGCATGGGTATGTTCAATATGGCTGGATTAAAGGTAGATGTCCACAATAATGGACATATGCTACAAATCTGTTCCAACTATGTGGAGACCTGTAAAGGTAAGATTAACCTTCAAATTGTACAAACATGAACATTTACTATGAAATAAAAACAACCATTTCAAATGACATAATGAAATGTAATGCTAATGTACGCGCATTGTATATATATGACATAGAATGATTCAAACATTGCACTTACACAGTAAAATACCAGAATACAGTATATTTTGAAACAATTAAAAACTCAATATCTGACACTGTCTTACACATAGTACACAACCATGTCAGTGTTTGGTACTGCTGGCAATGGGACCACCCATTCTCCATACCGGTCCGGTGGCTTCCTTTGGCGCACCGGACGACGGGTCGGTTCAGGAGTGTGGGCATTGCCAGCAGGGACGACAACAGGTTGGTCTATTATGGACTCTAAATGTGAGACAGATCTCTGTACTGATGGTTCTGAGGTGGTGTTATAAGATATATCATGAATCTGTGAAGATTCAGGTATCGTACTACCGGTACCAAGTAAACTGGGTACAGAGGGTTGAGATGTCGCAGAGTTAGATCTGGTTGAGTGTTGCACTCCTGGATTGTTCTCGACGATACGACTAGGAATATGGGTTGGACTACCAGTAGTCGCAGGAACCATCCTAGGTATCGTCGGAGGCAGCAATCCAGAGTGATTATGCTTTCGCAAAGCTGGAGGTCTGTATAGTTTGACGCTTTCGCCTTCGCTATCTAAATCAGAACTATCAGATTGGATTGCGTGAGGTACATGTACTGGTGGTGTCCTGGGATTGGTTCTGGCCAAATCCTTGCGGATAGGGCCTATCTCAGATTCTACACTTACATCCACCGTCGGTGTATCTCTGGGTACACACTTGAATGGCAGGAGCATATTCCTATGCAACGTCCGGATTGGTCCTTTGCCATTCTCAAGTTGTACACGAAATACTGGTATGTCGGGGTTCGGCATAGCTAGCACAACATAAGGGTCGCGATCCCATCTGTCTGCTAGCTTATAATGTGTCCCCTTGATACCGACTTTCTTTACAAGTACACGGTCTCCAACTTCTATCTTGGACTCACGAACTTTACAGTCGTACCTGTCCTTGTTCTTGGCAGCCTGCCTGCCAGCTTCATTGGCAGCTGCCCTATATGCATATTCTAGCCGGTTCTTTAGTTTGGCTACATAGGTCGTAGGTGTAAATTCACCAATGTCTTGTGGATCTGTGCCTAAGTAGGCATCGACAGAAAGTCGAGGATGCCACCCAAACATTAAATAGTGTGGTGAAAAACCGGTTGCGTCACTCTTGGTACCATTGTATGCCTGAACAAGAGGGGCGATATACGATTTCCAGTTGCTCTTTTGGTGTTCCTCTAAGGTACCAAGCATGCGCAGAAGAGTGCCGTTGAATCGTTCTGCTGAACCATTACCCATAGGGTGGTACGGCGTTGTACGGCTTTTACGAATGCCCGTGAGCTTACACAGTTCCTGTATAGTCCTACTAGAAAATTTCGACCTTGGTCACTGTGAAGTCGCTCGGGAAAACCATAAAAACGGAAATAATGGTCATACAAGGCCTTGGCAGTGGTTTGTGCAGTCTGGTTGCGACATGACACTGCTTGAGCATATCTGGTGAAGTGATCCACTATAACCAGTATGTTTTCCACACCACCTTTGCTAGGTTCGAGCTTTAAAAAGTCGATGCACACTAGCTCCATGGGTCTAGATGTAAAAATTGGTACAAGCTCTGCGAAAGGTTTGACAGGGGTCTTCCGTCTAATACATGAGCTACAATTGGTGATGTACTTGTTAACATCCTCTTCCAACCCAGTAAAACCGTTGTCTGGCCAGCCAAAGGGTCTTTTCCTTGCCCTGGTGACCAGCATCGTCATGAATACCCTTCAAGGCAATAGTCCTGTGGGATTCAGGTAAAACAAGTTGACGAACTGACTGGCCGTCCAAGACAGCGGTTCTGTACAGAATTCCCTCATCGAGATGAAGTCTGTTCCATTCTCGGAGAAAACGCTGTACAGCTTTTGACTCGGATCCTCTCCCTCTGGGAAGAAAACCGCTTTCGAGGAGGTCAATCACCCTTAAAATGGTAAAATCATTCAATTGCTCAGCTTTCCAGTCAATCTTGTTGACATGTTCAGATTCAAACATCTCCTCATCGGCCGAATGAGGAAGTGCCGAATCTGATACACAGTCGACAAGTGATGTAGCATTTACAGCACCTTGAAAAATCGCTTTCATTTCTTCTTGAAATACGTATCGACGAGATAAACCATCTGCGTCTCCGTTTTGGCTGCCACTACGGTATTCAATATAAAAATTGTAATTGGCTAATTCTGCTAGCCAACGGTGGCCTGTTGCATCAACCTTTGCAGAGGTTTTGACATAGGTTAAGGGATTATTGTCAGTAACCACCTTAAAGTCATTCCCACACAAGTAGTCATGGAATTTATCTGTGATACTCCACTTAAGGGCTAGAAATTCCATCTTGTGGGCGGGATAATTCCTCTCGCTGGGTCTCAAACTTCGGGATGCGTATGCAATAACACGCTCCTTCCCGTCTTGGACCTGGTATAGTACTGCTCCTAATCCAAGGGACGATGCATCCGTGTGCAGAATAAAAGGTTGGGAATAGTCTGCATATGCCAAGATTGGGTGTGATGTTAATTTATCTTTGATTGTATCAAGGCAGCTTGCTGGGCATCACCCCATATCCATGGAACGGGTGTCTTGGTCTTCTTCTTGGTCTTTTTCTTGGATTTTTTCTGGTTAAAACCATGTCCTTCTAATAAAGAGTTTAACGGCTGTACAATCTGGGCATAATCCTTTATAAATTTTCTGTAGTAGCCCGAGAATCCAAGAAATTGTCTGAGAGATTTCAGATCGTGACATGCTGGCCAATCTTTAACGGCGGAAACTTTACCGGGATCCGTAGAAATACCTTGATCAGAAACGACATGACCCAAGTAAGTTACGGATTTCTTGAAGAATTCGCATTTTGAAGGTTTAAGCTTCAAGTGATGCTGATCCAACCGTTGAAAGACGGATTCAATCCTCTCTATGTGTTCCTCAAATGTAGATGAGAAAATAAGGATGTCATCTAAGAAAATTAAACATTCTCTAAGATGCATATCACCCATGCATTTTTCCATCAGTCGCTGGAATGTTGCGGGTGCATTGGTGAGTCCGAAACCCATCCGGTTCCACTCATAAAACCCCAGTGCTCCGACACTAAAAGCTGTTTTGGCCTTATCCTCTTCTGCAACTTCGACCTGCCAGTAGGCTGAATGTAGGTCAAGTTTACTAACATATTTGGCAGAAGAAAGGACATCAATAGTGTCGTCAAATCTGGGTAACATAAAAGCATCCTTACGGGTCTTGTTGTTCAATCGACGCCAATCCACACAAAACCTGAGTGCACCGGAGGATTTTCTAATCAAAACAATGTTAGAAGAGTAAGGACTATCAGACTCTCGAATAACGTCTGCCTCCAACATTTCCGTTATGTGCTGACGCACTTCCTCATACATGGCTGGAGGGATTCGTCTGTATGGGTCTTTAAACGGTGTATTGTCCTCTAACACTATCTTGTGCTGTACAAGATTTGTTTTACCCAAGTCCTGACTGTCTTTTGAAAATACATGTTTCCATTTACCCAGGACTTGTTGAAACCGCAAAACTTGAGACGGAGACAAATTTGTATTGTCAACGTTGACACCCATGTCTTCGAGAGAGGTATCTGAAGATGTATCCTGGCAAATATATGTAGAAAGATCATCCACAACTGTTGCTTCAGAAATTTCACAAATCTGTGTTTTGGGTTTAAAAGATAAAGTCTTCGCAGTCATATTACAAATCCTGACTGGGACTTTAACTGTGGATTGTTGATTGACTTTAACAATCCGAGGACATACTGTATAACCTGTAACAGTTTCAGGTGTCTCAGTGACAACAGATGAGATGTTGTTGTCGAAATTTCGAACTATCCCATTGATAGTAACTGTCTCATATGGTGCTACCGTAATCGTTTTGGTACCGCACGCTTTTACTGAGAAGGTCCGGGAGTCGAGGCTATCCATCGCCGCCTTCCATTCTACTGGGATGTCAACAGTAGAATTGTCTGAAGATGGGGACAAAAATGTATTACACCTTCTAAGAACGTTTGTTCCCACAATGACGGGACACGTTCTGTTAAAACTATTGTCTGGGATGACCAGAACAGGAATATCCAATTTAAAAACAGATAAAAACGGTAATGTGATGGTAGACTCAAAATAACCTGAGTACCCCATGCTTGAACCATCAGCAATTGATAAGTCAAGACCAAGAGTGGTGAGAGGTTGTAATACAACATCTGAAAGTCTCTTGAAACAAGAAAGAGAAAGAGTGGTTACTTGACTACCAGTATCAACCAAGGCTTTAAAAGAACTGCCGTTGATAACAATATCATGTTCATTCGGTGAACCTATAAGACGGTTCACAAATTGTTGTTCTGGTGGGTGTGGGTTCGTTTGGGCAACTTGATAACTAGTCCCTGTTTGGCCCTCAACAGAGACGGTATCTAGTTTAACGATTGGCGATATTGGGAAATGCCTCTTCCGCGACCAAATGACCTTGGTCCGGAGTTCGGCTGCAGGTGTGATCCTTGCGGATTGTAATCCTGCTGACTATAACCAGAAGCTTGGTTGCCACCACTGTATCTCCCAGGTCTATGGCCGCGACCTCTGTTGGTGCTAAATGGTTGTGGTGGTAGAGAGAATGACTGATGTTGTTGCTGCTGGTTGTGGGTAGAGTCCAGCTTCTGTAAAATCTGGTCGAACTTTGAGTTGATCTTCTGGTCTATCATGTTCTCACAGGAAGTGAGTTTGGTATCGAACTGATCCAAGCGAGACTGCATTTTCTTTTCCAATAAAGAAAACTGTTGTTGCACGTCTGAGTCCGCAGTAACTGTATTGTTCTTAACAGAAACCTTCAAATTATGATATGATTCAGACCAGTGATTTTATTAGGCCATATAGGGAAACTATTGGGTGGTACGCTTGCAGCAGGGTTTGGAAACATTATAATGTACATGTACTAAATATCAATAATTAGTTCCCTTTAACATAAATATGACATGGGTTACACTTGTAAGCTTGTAACAGTAACCATTTGTATAGAAAAACACAAAATAATTTATATATATATATATATATATATATATACATATGAGGTAGACAATGCACACATTAGCAATTTGATAGACTATACTTGATTTGAATAGAGTGATTGGCGTAGATGCGTAATTGCATAGCAAGCATTGCTGGCCAGTTTATATATTCCAGCATCTCTTGAAAATCCTAGTAGAATTTCTAAGAGTTCATTTTCCGATCTGGGGGGTTGGTTCCCTATGTCTTGTATTCTCTGGTAGACTGGTAGAAGTGCCGAGCATCTTGTTAGTTGTAGGGCTGGGCATCTGAGTAGCATATGTGCAGAATCTTCAGGCTCAAGTAGGCAAAGGCGGCAGTTTGGGCTTTCTTTGTAGAATTTGGCTCTATGTTTCTGCAGTGTGAATGTTTCTGTTAGGATTCTGGCTTGAAGTCTTGCTCTGTCAACAGCATATGGGTTCATTTCAACATGTTCCCATGATGGTATTTCCTGGTGAATTAGCTGGAGTGTGGGTTTCTCTTTAGCAGCTGTTTCAAGTTCCTCTTTCCAGAACATGTGTACTGTTTTCTTTACCAGTCTATCTATCTTCCTATTAGTCAAACCCCTGATGGGGACCTTAGACTTTGACGCGCGTCAACTGACAAGAATGTTAGTAAGAGATGAAATAAAAGATGATAAAAAGAATGATGTTAGGTTGGTTAAAAACAGGTTAAGAACAGGGCAGGTTTATTTAGGGAGAAACATGTTCAATCCGACTTGCAGCCAGACTGAACTGTGGGCCAGACAAGGTGACAATATCTGGGGGCAAAGCATTCCAGTGGACAATGGTTCTTGGAAAGAAGGAATATTTATGGTAGTCAGTCACTGTTTGGATCTGTCGGAATGCTTGGGAATGGGATGTTCTGGAAGATCTTGTATTTGGGGTAAGGTAGTTTTCAGCTTGAATGGCAACTTGGTTATGGAGGATGTTGTGGAACATAACCAATCTTTGGTCGATGCGACGAAGGTCAAGGCGTCTCCAATTTAGGGAGTTCAACATTTCTGTGACACTGGACGTTCGGCCGTAGTCTTGTTTGGCCCAGCGGGCAGCTCTGCGCTGTACAGACTCAAGCTGGTCTATGAGAACTGCCGTATACGGTGACCAAATCGTGGAGCTATACTCAAGCTGGGGCCTTACCAGTGTCTTGTATGCTGTTGATTTTAACCTTTCTGAGTGTACTTTGATGTTTCGTCTTAGAAAACCCAATGTTTGACTTTTTTGCTGATGTTGTCTATGTGTTTGTTAAAGTTTAAATCACTTGATATTGTTACTCCCAGGTATTTTGCTGAAGAAACAGTTTCTAAGAAGGTATTATGCAGACGATATTTCGTGGATATGACTAGTTTGCGTTTGGTGATCTGAATAACCTGGCACTTTGATGGATTGAATTTCATTTCCCATTTGGATTCCCATTGTTCAAGCTGGTGTAAGTCTTGCTGTAGTAGGCTGGAATGAGAAGAAACAGTCAGAGAAAGATAAAGAGCTGTGTCATCGGCGAAGAGGCGAAAACAGTCTTTTTCATGTATTGTATTTCATCGGATTTTGTATAACATCATGGGGAGATGGTAAACCATACTTGAATGTCAGCTTTACAATTGAGATGAACCATGAGTTGGATGATAATTCTTTAGTGGCTAGTTGACGAATGCATATTTGGTGTAAAATTGATGAGCTATCGTTGATGATTTTCCCAAAGAATGTTAATGTTCGGATATCAAGTGTGCCTTCTGCTGTCGTTGAGTGGAATAGAAGATAAGGTGCCTCGTTTGCAGTTCTTTGAGGAAGAGCTTGTATTCTTTTCAGGAGGTCTCTGTATGCAGTTTCAAGTAGAGTCTTCTGTTTTTCAGTTACTATTGATAGCGGCATGGAATAATTTAGACAATGCCAATTAGAGTTATTTCCCTTACTGGACTTACGGCTTTCAGCAATGTTTTACTAATATTTACATTTCTACATTTGTGTGTACCCCATATCTTTGGAATCACCACATCATGAGCCGTAGGAAAGGTATGTAAAAGAAGAGATGCTTGTTTGTAATTTTGTTTGAGGTTTTCTAGAATATGTGCGCTGTGGTAGCTTGAGTAACTTCAATCATTTTCGGATGCAATTAATTTTTCGGACATTTCTATTTTTACCTTATACTGCCGAGCAATCAATTCTGATTATGATTGTGGGTGCAGGTCATTTGTACTCTGGACGTTTTGTATGCAGTTTGGACGTTTCATATCGAGTACTTCAGTACTATCTTTCTCTAATGTCAAACACCTCACGGTACGGTAGTCGCCAAATCGGACAGGTGGGTTTTCTTCGGGTACTCCGGTTTTCTCCCACACGAATGACCACATTTTCGCTTTCATCTGCGCCAACGAGAGTGATTAATATAAGTTGATAAAACTTCCTTCGCAATCGTTGTAAAATAAATAAAGTTTAAACCCTTCTCGGGTATGTAGACATGTTGCGCATCAAAAATGTCTCAAGACTATCACACCACTGAAATTTTGACTTGTCCGCGACTAAATTCTGGTTGACAACGACTTACCCGAAAACAGTTTTAGACCTATCCTGGGCATCGACTAAATTCTGGTTGACAACGACTTACCCGAAAACAGTTTTAGACCTATCCTGGGCATCGGGCAATAGGATTTGTCGAGCCCTGCCAGCCATTTATAAGTCCTGACAGAATTTATTTTGTTTTTTATTTTATTTTTTAATAGCATTTGCTTATAAGACGGGTAGCCACTTTGAGACCATAATCTGGTGATAAAATACTTGTCTTATAGGTGAGTATGGACACGGTACATGTAAATCAGATAAACTACATGTATGACAATTTGTTTCTAAGTACTATCAATATCAACATATTCGGTTTGTTCATTCAAATTAAATTCTGTCTCATCATTTTTAGTTACGTTGGTATCAGAATCGGATAGAAGTCCATATGAGCAAGGAGAGCTGGCATCCAGCAGCCCGGAGCTGGCAGCCAGGAGCCCAGAGCCGGCACCCAGGAGTGAAGAGTATGAGTCTTCTGAACATGAAGAAGACGAAGAGGAGGAGGAGGAGGAGGAGGAGGAGGAGGAAGAACCGACGAACAGCAACCAAGACCAAGAAATGTAAGACTGAAATCCATACAGTGGATAAGCTTTATCTTAAAGATATACGAGAAGTTTGTTGACTGAATCCGGCACCCTCTTTAGATATAGGCTGTCCAATTAGCTCAGTGGTTAGCACGCTCACTTGTCACCAATGTAACAGGGTTCATTCTAAGTCAGAATTTTTGGGAGACGTGAGAAAGCTCGTGATCGCTTCCTTAAATGGTGTTCTTTAATATACTTCTGCAAAATTCACAGTACAACATTTGAATAGAATGAGTGCTTTATAATGGGCCAGTGTATCTTACTAGACAAGTAGGGCGACTAGCCCACAGCACCCTCTAGAATGATCCCTGATGTAATCAGGGTGTTCCGGTTTCCTCCCACATAAAGCTTGTTTTGCGATCATCGTAAAATAAAGTTTATTCTTTCTATATATATATATTATATTATAATTATCAGGGTTCCCTCTGTTTGATTTTTTGTCTGCACCACTTCTGTGTCACCAATTGATAAAAACTGGAGCCAATTTGAAAAACTTGGAGCCGACTAAGAGCCATATAGTTCACAGATAAATATTTGAAGTGTGCCAAAAAACAAATTGCGCCAAACAGGTTGGGTTTTTTACCGTAAAAAACCTATTTTTTACGTAACATTGTAAAAAACTGTTATTAACTGTAAATAACGTAAAAAATCTAGATGTAATATGAATCAGACTGGGAGTGGGAGTGTGTGTGTGTAAAATCTTGTCATGCACTCGCCTCATTCAAACATTATGCACTATCATACAGCCAATCACACATACATGTACATCACACATTGTTTGTAATGAAAAACTACTGATTGATTGTTTATTTACATAAATATGAATATAATA
This sequence comes from Archivesica marissinica, assembly GCA_014843695.1. Taxonomy (NCBI): domain Eukaryota; kingdom Metazoa; phylum Mollusca; class Bivalvia; order Venerida; family Vesicomyidae; genus Archivesica; species Archivesica marissinica. Next base: position 54,465,798 of record CM026401.1, read on the forward strand.
TGATGACATATATTATTAAGAGTGTAGACATGTACTGGTCACAAAGAATATTAAAATGGATGATCATTGTCCTGTCAGTTCATTGGTGGATTTAGTTCAATAGTCCAATTCAACACAACCCCTCAGCATTCTGTAGCAGAATACCAGCTTGAAAGCCTTGGCATTGCCCAGTCGATTGCGCACTTTGGTGTGAATATGTCCAAAATTGGAAAATATCCTCTCAATTGAGGCCGATGATGCAGGGCAGGACAAGAGTTTTACAGCTAAAGCTATAAAGTCACTAGATACTCCATAGGATTTGAGAGCCTTCCACCAATTGATAGGGGCAAGCTTTGTTGCAAAGTCTGTGAAGAATGTAGCAGGAAATGGTGATGCTTGTGCCTGATAGTTGATTAGTGATACAATGAAACTTGGGTCCTGGGATGTAACCCATTCATTCACAGTGTCCAATTGTTTTGCACTTAGATTAGCACCCCTGTACTGTAGGATGGATGGAGCATGTAGACTACTAAATGTTCATCAAGGATAGCCTGTTTGAAGCGTTTCTCCACAGCTTTGATATGGGCTTGGAGCATTGGATCTGTTAACAGCTTGAGCCACACATCACAAGCATCTGCGATGCTACACTTGTCACCTTGACATCTATCCAGAGCTTTGGCAACAGGTCATAGTTGGGCAGCTAGATCACGAACGTTCCTGAATAGGTTAAAGTCCTGGATTTTGCGTATGATTGAAGCATCAATATCATCCTCATGGTCCTGGATGATTTTCATGTAATGACTGCGGTTCGTCACAAATGTATCTAAACATGTCTTCTGGCTTTTCCACCTTGTCTCACCAGGCAGTTGTGGTTTGACGCTACCCGAGCACTCTGACAACCAGGCATTGGGCTTGTGGTGGTTCCTGAAGTATTTTTGGACTTCAGTGACATGCTTCATCACAGCTGATGGGGTGAGGTCCTCTCCCAACAAATTCAGCCAATGTGCCGAACATCCGTAGACCACTAGGTTGTCATCATCAACTTTCAAGGCGTGTTTCATGCGTTCCATATTTTTAGCGTTATCTGTCACTATACTTGTCACAGTACAGCCAAACTTATCCTTGGCAACACGGATTGATTCCTGACAAAGTTCCTTGCAGTTGTCAGCAGTTTTTGACATTGAACCAGTGTCCCAACTGTCGAGCAGATAAGACTTGTCATCAACCTGCAGACATGAGGCAAGTATAGGTTCATTATGAATGTTAGACCATCCATCCTGGACTAGTGTTGCATTTGTAGAGCCCTGTAGATCCTTCTTCATTTGTTCATTCAGATCTTCTGTCACTGTATCAAGTAAATGACCACCAATAGCTTTGCGATTCGGAGGAATATATCCAGGCCTGAGCATCTTGATAACTTTGACGAACTGATCATGTTCTGCAATAGTGAATGGCAAATTACAGGAATAAAACAATTTGGCGATTTCTATGTCCATTGCAGATTTGAAAGTAGGCGATGTCTTGACAATATAACTGTCTATGTCACTTTGAATCACAACATCAGGGCGCTTGCGTGGTGGAGATGTAGAGCGAGACCTGGATCTTTGTCGTTTGTGTCCGATCATCTGGATGCGTTCAGCAGGCACCGATACAGAATCATTTGAGCACTTTGCATGATGTGCCTGCATTCTGGCAGCATTGTTGGCTTGTTGTCGACCACACTTCTTGCATTTGGCATACTTCTTGTTTCCAACATCGACTTGCAGGAAATGTTCCCACACTGATTTCTGTGGTCTCCCACCCTTGTGCATTATGAAGTAACACTCGACAGACACTTATAAAATGGCAATATTCAGAATAATTACCGAACACCTAATTTACACAAAGTCTGCAATATTCACAGCCACAAAAACAATTTTCACAAAGTTCATTAATCACATGGAATGGTCAGAGAGAAATCTAGAATATGAATCTGTTCTACTCCCCACATACTTATATAGCCGGCTAAATGAAGCCACATTTTAATTACATCCCAAATGCAGCAGGGCCTTGTCACACCCTTGTGACTTCACTGGTTATCATGGTTATAGAGCTGTCTGCTGGTAGTTGTAATTGTGTATTTCACTTCACTTGACACTTAGTTATGATTGCTACATAAACATGTCACATGAAGTTGGGGATCAGCTTAATGAGAGAGCTGTCTGCTGGTAGTTGTAATTGTGTATTTCACTTCACTTGACATTTAGTTACGATTGCTACATAAACATGTCACATGAAGGTGGGGATCAGTTTAATGAGACTTTACTTTGTGGCTTCACCTAATACAATGACTGAAAGTTTGAATATATAAAATATATAAATAATGTGATGATATCTTGAGTAATTTTGGAAGTAATATCATATTTATTTCTAAATTTTAGTTTTTTACGAGACCGTCCGTAAAAAACTGTAAAAAACCTGTTTTTTACATGACGTTAATTAACGTTAATTAACGGTGTAAATAAATGTCTGTGTAAAAAACTTGCCAACCCTGGCGCCAAATATTTTTCGCCAACATTTTTTTAGCCAGAATTTGATTTTTGGCGCCATTAGCGACCGACAGCAGGAACCCTGATTATGTGAAAATCATTCTCCCTAGGTTAAATATAATCAGATACAGCTAAAGGAGATTCTCCAAAAATCACTCGCTAGCTCTCTAAAATATTGTTTTGTGTGCGACGTCATGTTATGGGGTTTTGTAATTTTGTGATGTCATTTACGCACTCTTAAGGCATAACACTTAACTATTTTTGCGCTTTTTAGATTTTTCGGTCATGTTACATTATAGTCGAATAAAACATGGTTTGTCGTTCTGAGCACTGGAATTAACCACGTATGACTGCGTGGTTAATTCATCCACGTATGACTGCGTGGTTAATTCATCCACGTATGACTGCATGGTTAATTCATCCACGTATGACTGCGTGGTTAATTCATCCACGTATGACTGCGTGGTTAATTCATCCACGTCAGAATTCCAAACCATGTTTTAGCCACCATTAAATAACTGAGGTGCGAAAGGTCCGGAGTTCGAGCCCCGCTGGAGCCGTTATGATTGTGCCCATAAGCAAGGCATTTAAATTCCATGTTGCCTCTTCTATCTCCCTCATGGCAATGGATTCCATCAGGAATGAGGTCTCGAGAGTGATTAATATAAGTTGTTAGAACTTGTTTCGCAATCGATCTAAGCTAAATTTGTAGAAACAATTTGTTAGTTGAACACTTATGATAAAGATGTACAGGAAATCTGATATCTTTTCAATTTTAATGTAAACCTATACACACTACATTGTATTTCAGGCCATTGGCTGAAGAAGAGGACCTTGATGATGGGCCAGGTATAAAACCCCCTCCAGTTCTTGTGAAGAAAAAGGAAAAACACAAACATAAGCATAAGGAAGACAGAAAAAAGGAGAAACAAAGAGAAAGACATAAAGAGGAAAAAGACAGACACAAAGAAAAAGATAGGGGCCATGAAAGGGGACATCGGGAGGATAGAGGGAATAGGGGTAAGATTTGTTGACTAGTGTTCTTTTTTTTTTTGGTGGGGCCCCAAAATGGGGAACCCAGTGCTTTTAGTAACATAATGTAGAAGTTGTGATACGTTCGCTTTAGGTGTGAGAGGTCAAGAGTTTGTGCCCAGCTGTAGCTCCTGCGATTGTCTGAGGCGTAGCTAACGATTTTGAATTTGTAGGTCTGACTAATATATTGAGCAACAAAGTAGATAGACACGGGTTCTGCACGTGTACTGTAGATATACACTAGATCTGCATGTGTACTGTAGATATACACTAGATCTGCATGTGTACTGTAGATATACACTAGATCTGCATGTGTACTGTAGATATACACTAGATCTGCATGTGTACTGTAGATATACACTAGATCTGCATGTGTACTGTAGATATACACTAGATCTGCATGTGTACTGTAGATATACACTAGATCTGCATGTGTACTGTAGATATACACTAGATCTGCATGTGTACTGTAGATATACACTAGGTGTGCATGTGTACTGTAGATATACACTAGATCTGCATGTGTACTGTAGATATACACTAGATCTGCATGTGTACTGTAGATATACACTAGGTCTGCATGTATACTGTAGATATACACTAGATCTGCATGTGTACTGTAGATATACACTAGATCTGCATGTGTACTGTAGATATACACTAGATCTGCATGTGTACTGTAGACAGATGGGTACTGTAGACAGATGGGTACTGTAGACAGATGGGTACTGTAGACAGATGGGTACTGTAGACAGACGGGTACTGTAGACAGACGGGTACTGTAGACAGACGGGTACTGTAGACAGACGGGTACTGTAGACAGACGGGTTCTGCACGTGTACTGTAGACAGACGGGTACTGTAGAAAGATGGGTACTGTAGACAGACGGGTACTGTAGAAAGATGGGTACTGTAGACAAACGGATACTGTAGACAGACAGGTTCTGCACGGGTACTGTAGAAAGACGGGTACTGTAGACAGACGGGTACTGTAGACAGATGGGTACTGTAGACAGACAGGTACTGTAGACAGACGGGTGCTGTAGACAGATGGGTACTGTAGAAAGACGGGTACTGTAGACAGACGGGTACTGTAGACAGATGGGTACTGTAGACAGACAGGTACTGTAGACAGATGGGTACTGTAGACAGATGGGTACTGTAGACAGACGGGTACTGTAGACAGATGGGTACTGTAGACAGACGTGTTCTGCACGGGTACTGTAGACAGATGGGTACTGTAGACAGATGGGTACTGTAGACAGACGGGTACTGTAGACAGACAGGTACTGTATACATATGGGTACTGTAGACAGATGGGTACTGTAGACAGATGGGTACTGTAGACAGATGGGTACTGTAGACAGACGTGTTCTGCATGGGTACTGTAGACAGACAGTACTGTAGACAGATGGGTACTGTAGACAGACAGGTACTGTAGACAGATGGGTACTGTAGACAGATGGGTACTGTAGACAGATGGGTACTGTAGACAGATGGGTACTGTAGACAGACGTGTACTGTAGACAGACGGGTACTGTAGACAGACGGGTACTGTAGACAGACGTGTACTGTAGACAGACGGGTACTGTAGACAAACGGGTACTGTAGACAGATGGGTACTGTAGACAGACGTGTACTGTAGACAGATGGGTACTGTAGACAGATGGGTACTGTAGACAGATGGGTACTGTAGACAGACGGGTACTGTAGACAGATGGGTACTGTATACAGATGGGTACTGTAGACAGATGGGTACTGTAGACAGATGGGTACTGTAGACAGACATGTACTGTAGACAGACATGTACTGTAGACAGACGTGTTCTGCACGTGTACTGTAGACAGACGGGTACTGCAGACAGACGGGTACTGTAGACAGACGGGTGCTGTAGACAGATGGGTACTGTAGACAGACGGGTACTGTAGACAGACGGGTACTGTAGACAGACGTGTACTGTAGACAGATGGGTACTGTAGACAGACGTGTACTGTAGACAGATGTGTACTGTAGATAGAGACGTGTACTGTAGATAGAGACGTGTACTGTAGATAGAGACATGTTCTGCACGTGTACTGTAGACAGACGGGTACTGTAGACAGACAGGTACTGTAGACAGACGGGTTCTGCACGTGTACTGTAGATAGAGACGTGTTCTGCACGGGTACTGTAGATAAACACTCGCTTTCGACTCGCGAATTGTTTCACCATTTTCGTTCAAAACCTGTTTTATACTTATGCCGAATAGTTTGTTTCCTTCTTACTTTAGGTATGCAAGAGAGATTGGAACGCAAAGTGCTGATTGGTAGAGAGAGGGAGAGAGTACTAAAGGAGAAACTGACGAAGGAAAAAGAAAAGAGGGAGAAGTCGAGGATGGAAAGGTGAGACAAAAGAATATTTGTCCATATATATCTTCAAACCTGTATTAACCCTTTCCTTCTTAGAGATTTAGGTTAATATATACTATTATATCTCCATACAAACGACAGCCATTTAGCTATCATGCAGTGGATAAGTAGTCGCCATATCTATCCCACCTCCATAGATATTACTGGGACTACATAGAGATTTAGGTTAATATACTATTATATCTCCATACAAACGACAGCCATTTAGCTATCATGTAGTGGATAAGTAGTCGCCATATCTATCCCACCTCCATAGATATTACTGGGACTACATAGAGATTTAGGTTAATATACTATTATATCTCCATACAAACGACAGCCATTTAGCTACATGTATCATGCAGTGGATAAGTAGTCTCCATATCTATCCCACCTCCATAGATATTACTGGGACTACATGAGATTCTGGACTTTATTATAAACATTGGTTTGGCTACTACATTGTCAATACATGTCGTATTGGTAATTGCGTCAAGAGAAGCTTCTATGAGGTAAAGAGTTAAGCAGCCAGTCAAAGGAGGCGGTAAATATGGCTACTTGGCACAGATGGTTGCTTAATATATAATAAAATACTAGTTTGGAAATCTGGAAGACACCTCATTAATACAGTTTGACTGCTTAATACAGGTTGATTATTTAATTTAGTTGTTTAATGCATGCTGTCTGCTTAATACAGGCTGGCTACTTAATAAGTTAACCCTTTCCTAGAAGCACCTCTTGACGCCATTACCAATACATTGACAATGTAGTAGTCAAACCAATGTTCATAATTAAGGCCAGAATCTCGTGTAGTTCTAGTAATATATACAAATGTATGCAGTGTTCCCGATGTCGGTCGCCAATTGCGACAAAAAAAATATTGGCACTAAATTTTATGATTTGGCGAAAATATTTGGCGCAACATTTTAAAAAAAAAATTTCAATTTTTTTAAATTGGCTCCAGTGTTTTTCAACTGGCGACACAAGTGGCGCGGACAAACATTCAGACAGAGGGAACCCTGTTTATGGAGGTGGGATAGATGTGGTAACTACTTAACCTAAATCTCTATGAAGGAAAGGGTTAATATATTTTTGCTGTTTAATGCAGGCTGGCTAGTTATATAAGTTGTTACCGGTAAACTGAGTTATGAAGTTATGAAGAAAACACTATCTTAATCGAAATATGATTACATATTTTTCAACAATATTCAGACGGATCTGTCGTCTAGTGGTTAGCACGTTGGACTGGTAATCCAGGGATCGCAGGTTTGATCCCCCGTCTGACCCTAAAAAAAACTTTAAACCGAGGTCATGTGTCGATGCTTTACATTGTGCACGTAAAATAACCAGAGGAGATTCTGGAATGGGTCTCTGTCTGTATCATTGCACTATCCTCCAAAAATCTAAAATGACTAATCTCTTCAGGAGGCGTCACTCATATGGGCAACCGGTAGCGACGATAAATAAACGTGAAACACACACATAAACAGATGGAACATTAAACCGAGGTCTCGTGTCAGTGCTGTACACCGTGCACGTAAAAGAACCAGAGGAAACTCTGGAATGGGTCTCTGTCTGTATCATTGCACTATCCTCCACTATGTATTGTTTCAGAGAACGACTGGAACGGTTGGAGAGAGAGAAGAACAGAGATAGAAAATTGAGAGAGGAGAGAGATAGAAGAGATCAGGAACGACGGAAGAGAAAGGAAGAAGAGAGACGGTTACAACAACAAAGAAAGGAAAGAGAAGAAAGTAAGTCAAACGGTTATAAGGCTTATTCTCTCAACCAATCAGAATCCTTCCAGGTGTTATTACACGTGTGTACATATAAGAAATTATGAGATGATGTTATTACGCTGAATACAAACAAAGTTATGTAATAAATATATATCACATCACTTTGAAATTATAAGGTTTATTCTCTCAACCAATCAGAATCCTTCCAGGTGTTATTACACGTGTGTACATATAAGAAATTATGAGATGATGTTATTACGCTGAATACAAACAAAGTTATGTAATAAATATATATCACATCACTTTGAAATTATAAGGTTTATTCTCTCAACCAATCAGAATCCTTCCAGGTATTTGCCTCATCAGAACCATTGTGGTGATTTCCGTAGCCAAGACTCTTAAAGGACGATGGTCGCCAGATCGGACAGGTGGGTTTTCTCCGGGTACTCCGTTTTCCTCCCACACGAATGACCACATTTACGCTTTCATCCGCGCCAACGAGAGTGATTAATATAAGTTGTTAAAACTTGCTTCGCAATCGTTGTAAAAATAAATAAAGTTTAAGACTATAAAGTCCACGCCGCCTCTCATCCCTCCCTCGTGGCAATGCGTTATACCATGTATGAGGTCTCCCTCGTGGCAATGCGTTATACCATGTATGAGGTCTCCCTCGTGGCAATGCGTTATACCATGTATGAGCGTTATACCATGTATGTGCGTTATACCATGTATGAGGTCTCCCTCGGGCAATGCGTTAACCATGTATGAGGTCCCTCGTGGCAATGCGTTATACCATGTATGAGCGTTATACCATGTATGAGCGTTATACCATGTATGAGCGTTATACCGTGTATGAGCGTTATACCATGTATGTGCGTTATACCATGTATGAGGTCTCCCTCGTGGCAATGCGTTATACCATGTATGAGGTCTCCCTCGTGGCAATGCGTTATACCATGTATGAGCGTTATACCATGTATGTGCGTTATACCATGTATGAGGTCTCCCTCATGGCAATGCGTTATACCATGTATGAGGTCTCCCTCGTGGCAATGCGTTATACCATGTATGAGCGTTATACCATGTATGAGGTCTCCCTCATGGCAATGCGTTATACCATGTATGAGGTCTCCCTCATGGCAATGCGTTATACCATGTATGAGCGTTATACCATGTATGAGCGTTATACCATGTATGAGCGTTATACCATGTATGAGCGTTATACCATGTATGAGCGTTATACCATGTATGAGCGTTATACCATGTATGAGGTCTCCCTCATGGCAATGCGTATACCATGTATGAGCGTTATACCATGTATGAGCGTTATACCATGTATGAGCGTTATACCATGTATGAGCGTTATACCATGTATGAGCGTTATACCATGTATGAGGTCTCCCTCATGGCAATGCGTTATACCATGTATGAGCGTTATACCATGTATGAGCGTTATACCATGTATGAGGTCTCCCTCATGGCAATGCGTTATACCATGTATGAGCGTTATACCATGTATGAGCGTTATACCATGTATGAGGTCTCCCTCATGGCAATGCGTTATTCCATGTATGAGCGTTATACCATGTATGAGGTCTCCCTCATGGCAATGCGTTATACCATGTATGAGCGTTATACCATGTATGAGCGTTATACCATGTATGAGCGTTATACCATGTATGAGCGTTATACCATGTATGAGCGTTATACCATGTATGAGCGTTATACCATGTATGAGCGTTATACCATGTATGAGCGTTATACCATGTATGAGCGTTATACCATGTATGAGGTCTCCCTCATGGCAATGCGTTATACCATGTATGAGCGTTATACCATGTATGAGGTCTCCCTCATGGCAATGCGTTATACCATGTATGAGCGTTATACCATGTATGAGCGTTATACCATGTATGAGCGTTATACCATGTATGAGCGTTATACCATGTATGTGCGTTATACCATGTATGAGCGTTATACCATGTATGTGCGTTATACCATGTATGAGCGTTATACCATGTATGAGCGTTATACCATGTATGAGCGTTATGCCATGTATGAGCGTTATACCATGTATGAGCGTTATACCATGTATGAGCGTTATACCATGTATGAGCGTTATACCATGTATGAGCGTTATACCATGTATGAGGTCTCCCCATGGCATGCGTTATTCCATGTATGAGCGTTATACCATGTATGATCTCCCTCATGCAATGCGTTATACCATGTATGAGCGTTATACCATGTTGAGCGTTATACCATGTATGAGCGTTATACCATGTATGAGCGTTATACCATGTATGAGGTCTCCCTCATGGCAATGCGTTATACCATGTATGAGCGTTATACCATGTATGAGCGTTATACCATGTATGAGGTCTCCCTCATGGCAATGCGTTATACCATGTATGAGCGTTATACCATGTATGAGCGTTATACCATGTATGAGCGTTATACCATGTATGAGCGTTATACCATGTATGAGCGTTATACCATGTATGAGCGTTATACCATGTATGTGCGTTATACCATGTATGAGCGTTATACCATGTATGAGCGTTATACCATGTATGAGCGTTATACCATGTATGAGCGTTATACCATGTATGAGCGTTATACCATGTATGAGCGTTATACCATGTATGAGCGTTATACCATGTATGAGCGTTATACCATGTATGAGCGTTATACCATGTATGAGCGTTATACCATGTATGAGCGTTATACCATGTATGAGCGTTATACCATGTATGAGCGTTATACCATGTATGAGCGTTATACCATGTATGAGCGTTATACCATGTATGAGGTCTCCCTCGTGGCAATGCGTTATACCATGTATGAGCGTTATACCATGTATGAGCGTTATACCATGTATGAGTGTTATACCATGTATGAGTGTTATACCATGTATGAGTGTTATACCATGTATGAGCGTTATACCATGTATGAGCGTTATACCATGTATGAGCGTTATACCATGTATGAGGTCTCCCTCATGGCAATGCGTTATACCATGTATGAGCGTTATACCATGTATGAGCGTTATACCATGTATGAGGTCTCCCTCATGGCAATGCGTTATACCATGTATGAGCGTTATACCATGTATGAGCGTTATACCATGTATGAGGTCTCCCTCATGGCAATGCGTTATACCATGTATGAGCGTTATACCATGTATGAGCGTTATACCATGTATGAGCGTTATACCATGTATGAGCGTTATACCATGTATGAGGTCTCCCTCATGGCAATGCGTTATACCATGTATGAGCGTTATACCATGTATGTGCGTTATACCATGTATGAGGTCTCCCTCATGGCAATGCGTTATACCATGTATGAGCGTTATACCATGTATGAGCGTTATACCATGTATGAGGTCTCCCTCATGGCAATGCGTTATTCCATGTATGAGCGTTATACCATGTATGAGGTCTCCCTCATGGCAATGCGTTATACCATGTATGAGCGTTATACCATGTATGAGCGTTATACCATGTATGAGCGTTATACCATGTATGAGCGTTATACCATGTATGTGCGTTATACCATGTATGAGCGTTATACCATGTATGAGCGTTATACCATGTATGAGGTCTCCCTCATGGCAATGCGTTATACCATGTATGAGCGTTATACCATGTATGAGGTCTCCCTCATGGCAATGCGTTATACCATGTATGAGCGTTATACCATGTATGAGCGTTATACCATGTATGAGCGTTATACCATGTATGAGCGTTATACCATGTATGAGCGTTATACCATGTATGAGCGTTATACCATGTATGAGCGTTATACCATGTATGAGGTCTCCCTCATGGCAATGCGTTATACCATGTATGAGCGTTATACCATGTATGAGCGTTATACCATGTATGAGGTCTCCCTCATGGCAATGCGTTATACCATGTATGAGCGTTATACCATGTATGAGCGTTATACCATGTATGAGGTCTCCCTCATGGCAATGCGTTATACCATGTATGAGCGTTATACCATGTATGAGGTCTCCCTCATGGCAATGCGTTATACCATGTATGAGCGTTATACCATGTATGAGCGTTATACCATGTATGAGCGTTATACCATGTATGAGCGTTATACCATGTATGAGCGTTATACCATGTATGAGCGTTATACCATGTATGAGGTCTCCCTCATGGCAATGCGTTATACCATGTATGAGCGTTATACCATGTATGAGCGTTATACCATGTATGAGGTCTCCCTCATGGCAATGCGTTATTCCATGTATGAGCGTTATACCATGTATGAGGTCTCCCTCATGGCAATGCGTTATACCATGTATGAGCGTTATACCATGTATGAGCGTTATACCATGTATGAGGTCTCCCTCATGGCAATGCGTTATTCCATGTATGAGCGTTATACCATGTATGAGGTCTCCCTCATGGCAATGCGTTATACCATGTATGAGCGTTATACCATGTATGAGCGTTATACCATGTATGAGCGTTATACCATGTATGTGCGTTATACCATGTATGAGCGTTATACCATGTATGAGCGTTATACCATGTATGAGGTCTCCCTCATGGCAATGCGTTATACCATGTATGAGCGTTATACCATGTATGAGCGTTATACCATGTATGAGCGTTATACCATGTATGAGCGTTATACCATGTATGAGCGTTATACCATGTATGAGGTCTCCCATGGCATTGCGTTGTTATACCATGTATGAGCGTTATACCATGTATGAGCGTTATACCATGTATGAGGTCTCCCTCATGGCAATGTGTTATTCCATGTATGAGGTCTCCCTCATGGCAATGCGTTATTCCATGTATGAGCGTTATACCATGTATGAGGTCTCCCTCATGGCAATGCGTTATTCCATGTATGAGCGTTATACCATGTATGAGGTCTCCCTCATGGCAATGCGTTATACCATGTATGAGCGTTATACCATGTATGAGCGTTATACCATGTATGAGGTCTCCCTCATGGCAATGCGTTATTCCATGTATGAGCGTTATACCATGTATGAGGTCTCCCTCATGGCAATGCGTTATACCATGTATGAGCGTTATACCATGTATGAGCGTTATACCATGTATGAGCGTTATACCATGTATGTGCGTTATACCATGTATGAGCGTTATACCATGTATGAGCGTTATACCATGTATGAGGTCTCCCTCATGGCAATGCGTTATACCATGTATGAGCGTTATACCATGTATGAGCGTTATACCATGTATGAGCGTTATACCATGTATGAGCGTTATACCATGTATGAGCGTTATACCATGTATGAGGTCTCCCTCATGGCAATGCGTTATACCATGTATGAGCGTTATACCATGTATGAGCGTTATACCATGTATGAGGTCTCCCTCATGGCAATGCGTTATTCCATGTATGAGGTCTCCCTCATGGCAATGCGTTATTCCATGTATGAGCGTTATACCATGTATGAGGTCTCCCTCATGGCAATGCGTTATACCATGTATGAGCGTTATACCATGTATGAGCGTTATACCATGTATGAGGTCTCCCTCATGGCAATGCGTTATACCATGTATGAGCGTTATACCATGTATGAGCGTTATACCATGTATGAGGTCTCCCTCATGGCAATGCGTTATACCATGTATGAGCGTTATACCATGTATGTGCGTTATACCATGTATGAGCGTTATACCATGTATGAGCGTTATACCATGTATGAGCGTTATACCATGTATGAGCGTTATACCATGTATGAGGTCTCCCTCATGGCAATGCGTTATACCATGTATGAGCGTTATACCATGTATGAGGTCTCCCTCATGGCAATGCGTTATACCATGTATGAGCGTTATACCATGTATGAGCGTTATACCATGTATGAGGTCTCCCTCATGGCAATGCGTTATACCATGTATGAGCGTTATACCATGTATGAGCGTTATACCATGTATGAGGTCTCCCTCATGGCAATGCGTTATTCCATGTATGAGCGTTATACCATGTATGAGGTCTCCCTCATGGCAATGCGTTATACCATGTATGAGCGTTATACCATGTATGAGCGTTATACCATGTATGAGGTCTCCCTCATGGCAATGCGTTATACCATGTATGAGCGTTATACCATGTATGAGCGTTATACCATGTATGAGGTCTCCCATGGCAATGCGTTATACCATGTATGAGCGTTATACCATGTATGAGGTCTCCCTCATGGCAATGCGTTATACCATGTATGAGCGTTATACCATGTATGAGCGTTATACCATGTATGAGCGTTATACCATGTATGCGTTATACCATGTATGAGCGTTATACCATGTATGAGCGTTATACCATGTATGAGCGTTATACCATGTATGAGCGTTATACCATGTATGAGGTCTCCCTCATGGCAATGCGTTATACCATGTATGAGCGTTATACCATGTATGTGCGTTATACCATGTATGAGGTCTCCCTCATGGCAATGCGTTATACCATGTATGAGCGTTATACCATGTATGAGGTCTCCCTCATGGCAATGCGTTATACCATGTATGAGCGTTATACCATGTATGAGCGTTATACCATGTATGAGCGTTATACCATGTATGTGCGTTATACCATGTATGAGCGTTATACCATGTATGAGCGTTATACCATGTATGAGGTCTCCCTCATGGCAATGCGTTATACCATGTATGAGCGTTATACCATGTATGAGCGTTATACCATGTATGAGCGTTATACCATGTATGAGCGTTATACCATGTATGAGCGTTATACCATGTATGAGGTCTCCCTCATGGCAATGCGTTATACCATGTATGAGCGTTATACCATGTATGAGCGTTATACCATGTATGAGGTCTCCCTCATGGCAATGCGTTATACCATGTATGAGCGTTATACCATGTATGAGCGTTATACCATGTATGAGGTCTCCCTCATGGCAATGCGTTATTCCATGTATGAGCGTTATACCATGTATGAGGTCTCCCTCATGGCATGCGTTATACCATGTATGAGCGTTATACCATGTATGAGCGTTATACCATGTATGAGCGTTATACCATGTATGTGCGTTATACCATGTATGAGCGTTATACCATGTATGAGCGTTATACCATGTATGAGCGTTATACCATGTATGAGCGTTATACCATGTATGAGGTCTCCCTCATGGCAATGCGTTATACCATGTATGAGCGTTATACCATGTATGTGCGTTATACCATGTATGAGGTCTCCCTCATGGCAATGCGTTATACCATGTATGAGCGTTATACCATGTATGAGCGTTATACCATGTATGAGCGTTATACCATGTATGAGCGTTATACCATGTATGAGCGTTATACCATGTATGAGCGTTATACCATGTATGAGCGTTATACCATGTATGTGCGTTATACCATGTATGAGCGTTATACCATGTATGTGCGTTATACCATGTATGAGCGTTATACCATGTATGAGCGTTATACCATGTATGAGGTCTCCCTCATGGCAATGCGTTATACCATGTATGAGCGTTATACCATGTATGAGCGTTATACCATGTATGAGCGTTATACCATGTATGAGCGTTATACCATGTATGAGCGTTATACCATGTATGAGGTCTCCCTCATGGCAATGCGTTATACCATGTATGAGCGTTATACCATGTATGAGCGTTATACCATGTATGAGGTCTCCCTCATGGCAATGCGTTATACCATGTATGAGCGTTATACCATGTATGAGCGTTATACCATGTATGAGGTCTCCCTCATGGCAATGCGTTATTCCATGTATGAGCGTTATACCATGTATGAGGTCTCCCTCATGGCAATGCGTTATACCATGTATGAGCGTTATACCATGTATGAGCGTTATACCATGTATGAGCGTTATACCATGTATGAGCGTTATACCATGTATGAGTCTCCCTCATGGCAATGCGTTATACCATGTATGAGCGTTATACCATGTATGTGCGTTATACCATGTATGAGCGTTATACCATGTATGAGCGTTATACCATGTATGAGCGTTATACCATGTATGTGCGTTATACCATGTATGTGCGTTATACCATGTATGAGCGTTATACCATGTATGAGCGTTATACCATGTATGAGCGTTATACCATGTATGAGCGTTATACCATGTATGAGCGTTATACCATGTATGAGCGTTATACCATGTATGAGCGTTATACCATGTATGAGCGTTATACCATGTATGAGCGTTATACCATGTATGAGCGTTATACCATGTATGAGCGTTATACCATGTATGAGCGTTATACCATGTATGAGCGTTATACCATGTATGAGCGTTATACCATGTATGAGCGTTATACCATGTATGAGCGTTATACCATGTATGAGCGTTATACCATGTATGAGCGTTATACCATGTATGAGCGTTATACCATGTATGAGGTCTCCCTCATGGCAATGCGTTATACCATGTATGAGCGTTATACCATGTATGAGCGTTATACCATGTATGAGGTCTCCCTCATGGCAATGCGTTATACCATGTATGAGCGTTATACCATGTATGAGCGTTATACCATGTATGAGGTCTCCCTCATGGCAATGCGTTATACCATGTATGAGCGTTATACCATGTATGAGCGTTATACCATGTATGAGGTCTCCCTCATGGCAATGCGTTATACCATGTATGAGCGTTATACCATGTATGAGCGTTATACCATGTATGAGGTCTCCCTCATGGCAATGCGTTATACCATGTATGAGCGTTATACCATGTATGAGCGTTATACCATGTATGAGGTCTCCCTCATGGCAATGCGTTATACCATGTATGAGCGTTATACCATGTATGAGGTCTCCCTCATGGCAATGCGTTATACCATGTATGAGCGTTATACCATGTATGAGCGTTATACCATGTATGTGCGTTATACCATGTATCGTTATACCATGTATGAGCGTTATACCATGTATGAGCGTTATACCATGTATGAGCGTTATACCATGTATGACTCCCTATGGCAATGCGTTATACCATGTATGAGCGTTATACCATGTATGAGGTCTCCCTCATGGCAATGCGTTATACCATGTATGAGCGTTATACCATGTATGAGCGTTATACCATGTATGAGCGTTATACCATGTATGAGCGTTATACCATGTATGAGCGTTATACCATGTATGAGCGTTATACCATGTATGAGCGTTATACCATGTATGAGGTCTCCCTCATGGCAATGCGTTATACCATGTATGAGCGTTATACCATGTATGAGCGTTATACCATGTATGAGGTCTCCCTCATGGCAATGCGTTATACCATGTATGAGCGTTATACCATGTATGAGCGTTATACCATGTATGAGGTCTCCCTCATGCAATGCGTTATTCCATGTATGAGCGTTATACCATGTATGAGGTCTCCCTCATGGCAATGCGTTATACCATGTATGAGCGTTATACCATGTATGTGCGTTATACCATGTATGAGCGTTATACCATGTATGAGCGTTATACCATGTATGAGCGTTATACCATGTATGAGGTCTCCCTCATGGCAATGCGTTATACCATGTATGAGCGTTATACCATGTATGAGCGTTATACCATGTATGAGGTCTCCCTCATGGCAATGCGTTATTCCATGTATGAGCGTTATACCATGTATGAGGTCTCCCTCATGGCAATGCGTTATACCATGTATGAGCGTTATACCATGTATGAGCGTTATACCATGTATGAGATGCGTTATACCATGTATGAGCGTTATACCATGTATGTGCGTTATACCATGTATGAGCGTTATACCATGTATGAGCGTTATACCATGTATGAGTGTTATTCCATGTATGAGCGTTATACTATGTATGAGGTCTCCCTCATGGCAATGCGTTATACCATGTATGAGTGTTATACCATGTATGTGCGTTATACCATGTATGAGGTCTCCCTCATGGCAATGCGTTATTCCATGTATGAGCGTTATACCATGTATGAGCGTTATACCATGTATGAGCGTTATACCATGTATGAGCGTTATACCATGTATGAGGTCTCCCTCATGGCAATGCGTTATACCATGTATGAGCGTTATTCCATGTATGAGCGTTATACCATGTATGAGGTCTCCCTCATGGCAATGCGTTATTCCATGTATGAGCGTTATACCATGTATGAGCGTTATACCATGTATGTGCGTTATACCATGTATGAGCGTTATACCATGTATGTGCGTTATACCATGTATGAGCGTTATTCCATGTATGAGCGTTATACCATGTATGTGCGTTATACTATGTATGTGCGTTATACCATGTATGAGCGTTATACCATGTATGAGCGTTATACCATGTATGAGCGTTATACCATGTATGGCGTTATACCATGTATGAGCGTTATACCATGTATGAGCGTTATACCATGTATGAGGTCTCCCTCATGGCAATGCGTTATACCATGTATGAGCGTTATACCATGTATGAGCGTTATACCATGTATGAGCGTTATACCATGTATGAGCGTTATACCATGTATGAGCGTTATACCATGTATGTGCGTTATACCATGTATGAGCGTTATACCATGTATGTGCGTTATACCATGTATGAGCGTTATACCATGTATGAGCGTTATACCATGTATGAGCGTTATACCATGTATGAGCGTTATACCATGTATGAGCGTTATACCATGTATGAGCGTTATACCATGTATGAGCGTTATACCATGTATGAGCGTTATACCATGTATGAGGTCTCCCTCATGGCAATGCGTTATACCATGTATGAGCGTTATACCATGTATGAGCGTTATACCATGTATGAGGTCTCCCTCATGGCAATGCGTTATACCATGTATGAGCGTTATACCATGTATGAGCGTTATACCATGTATGAGGTCTCCCTCATGGCAATGCGTTATACCATGTATGAGCGTTATACCATGTATGAGGTCTCCCTCATGGCAATGCGTTATACCATGTATGAGCGTTATACCATGTATGAGCGTTATACCATGTATGAGCGTTATACCATGTATGAGCGTTATACCATGTATGAGCGTTATACCATGTATGAGCGTTATACCATGTATGAGCGTTATACCATGTATGAGCGTTATACCATGTATGAGGTCTCCCTCATGGCAATGCGTTATACCATGTATGAGCGTTATACCATGTATGTGCGTTATACCATGTATGAGGTCTCCCTCATGGCAATGCGTTATACCATGTATGAGCGTTATACCATGTATGAGCGTTATACCATGTATGAGCGTTATACCATGTATGAGCGTTATACCATGTATGTGCGTTATACCATGTATGA